>JAOTON010000173.1:0-112052 GCA_034440635.1 Lepas anatifera
GGCAGTACGGAGGTGGGGCTACGGAGTTCGAGCATAGGCAGATCCAGGACATCAGTTCAGCGGTGGGGCTAAGGAGCTCGAGCACAGGCGGATCCAGGGCATCAGTGCAGGGGTGTGGCTCCCGGAGCTCGAGTAAAGGCGGATCTAGGACATCAGTACGGGGGGGGTGGGGCTAAGGAGATCGAGCATAGGATGATCCAGGACATCTGTACGGGAGTGGGGCTAAAGAGCTGGAGCATAGCCGGATCCAGGACATCAGTATGGGTGTGGGGCTAAGGAGCTCGAGCAGAGGCGGATCCAGGGCATCAGTACGGGGGTGGGGCTAAGGGGTTCGAGTATAGGTGGATTAAAGGACATCAGTACAGAGGTGGGGGTGAGGAGCTCAAGCATAAGCGGATCCAGGACATCAGCACAGGGGTAGGGGCTAAAGAGTTCGAGCATAGGCGGATCCAGGATATCAGTACGGGGTTAGAGGCTAAGGAGTTTGAGCTTAGGCGGATCCAGCATATCGGTACGATGATGGAGCTAAGGAGATCCAACATAGGCGGATCCAGGACATCTGTATGGAGGTGGGGCTAAGGAGCTCGAGCATAGGCGGATCCATGACATCAGTATGAGTGTCGGGCTAAGGAGCTCGAGCAGAGGCGAATCCAGGACATCAGTACGGGGCTGGGGCTAAGGGGGCTCCGAGTATAGGTGGATCAAAGACATCAGTACGGAGGTGGGGCTAAGGAGCTCGGGCATAAGCGGATCCAGGACATCAAGGGGCTAAAGAGTTAAAACAGGTAGGGGCTAAAGAGTTAAAACATAAGCGGATCCAGGACATCAGTACGAGGGTGGGGCTAAGGAGTTCGAGCATAAGTGGATTCAGGACATCAGTACGTGGGTGGGGCTCGGGAGCTCGAGCATAGGCGGTTCCAGGACATCAGTAGGGGTAGGGGCTAAGGAGTTCAAGCATAGGCGGATCCAGGGCAGTATAGAGGTGGGGCTACGGATTTCGAGCATAGGCAGATCCAGGACATATGTAAGGGGGGTGGGGAAGGAGCTCGAGCATAGGTGGATCCAGGACATCAGTTCGGTGGTGGGGCTGAGGTCTCGAGCTGGGGCATAACTCGGTAACAAATAGGCTGAATTGGGTGAAAATCTGCAGGTATAGGTGAAATACCGTCGGAAAACCCATCATATTTTTATATTGTATCTCTTTTCTTCTCGTCATGCCCAGTCTTTGCTTAACAAAAAAACATTATGACGTGTGTTTATTTATTTGATGACATGAACAGAGGGCAAGCGTGGTGCAGTATGCAGAGACATGCTAATTTAGGAAAACATGGTCCTAGACAGGGGATTGAATGGAGCCCACTAATTGAGAACATAAAACCTAAAACACCAACATTGCGTTGTTATAAGTATCAAACAGCTAAAAAACTCGCCTGTCAATCGAACTGTTTTACTAACGTACATTGTCACCGGCTTCTCCTGCGCCAGAGCGGCACTCTCCTAGGCCGCAGGCCGAGGTGTAGTAGTAGTAGTAGTTGTTGTCTGTTCTGAGGACTGGTGTCAGATACTTGAAACTTGCAGGGATGAAAGGCAGGAACCCGTAAAAAATCCCGACGGCTGCAGATTTACGAGTTTTGCAAAAACTTTTGCAAAATTTTGGATTATATTTTTCTAAACTTTTATTTTCTATTTTTCTATTTTTAGTCTACAGCTCTCAAACTTACACTGTTTTACACACAATCAATTACCAGTTGTTGCTCAAAGTTTGAAGCAAAAATCCAAATTTGTACTTCCAAAATGATTTTTTGAAATTTTTACCTCCAACTTGTAGTGAAATGCATTACCAAAGTTATAAGTTCGAAATATCTGAAGATATGATGCTAGGTGTTCCAAACTGGATTTTTACAGACAGAATGGACTGTGCATTACTGCATAGACACTAAGCTGAACCAAAAGTATAATTTTGAAGGTCAGTTTTGGCCCTTTTTCCAAAACATTGCAATTATGGCCTAAAACTTTAAAACAATATAATTTTCAAAATTCTGAACATTTTTGAACGCAGTTTTCTTTGTTGAGATGGGTATTGTCATTACAGTAATATATTCAAAATGCAAATTTCTGAGTTAATGGGAAATATTTTTCTGCAAAAAATACAATATTTTTTGTTTTTTGGGGAATTTAGGACTACATATTTCCAAATTTTCTTTTCGAAATTGGTACCAAAAAAAAAGCCCGGCTCAAGTTCTACAACCGTCTGACGGACCATACCCGCGCGTCTCCCATAGGTTTTGAGCTATATGATGATAAAGACTGAATTTGATGCGGTTTTGATAGGTTGTAATAGATTCATCACGTGATAAAGTGCCTTTATACTCAACTGAAATATATGGCTCTCTCTATACTTGTAGTATGGGAGATGATGAGCTCTGCCGTTTTTGTTTCATGACGCTCCGATGACTAGTTCGCTACTGAGGGCCAAAATACTTCGGTCACCTTTTTCCCGCAGCAGGAGTGACGTCATTCTGCCCTTCTTGCATGGAGCTTGTGTTCTGCGGCGGTAGGCTGCAGCCGGTGAATGCGTGCAAGAAAGGTATAAAATTTCTATCCGAGTGCATGCAGCGGATCACTCGGCCGGCTGGTTGGCGGCCGTTCGGTAGGGTCCCGCTCGCGGTGGCGACTTGCGACGAATAAAAAACAAAATGGTGGTCAGGAACTGGTATGCTTGTTTGGTTTGTTGTGATTTGTTTCTTTATGGGTGCCCAAATCTTACTGTGTATGTGTGTGATACGTACGGTAAAAAGTGATGTGTTTTATGAGAGAGATAAGAGAGGCCCCACCACTTAAGCCTTCGGGTTTTTGCGTCAATCTCTTTGTTATACCCGTCATATTGTTTCCGTCCAATAAAATTTTATCATCTATCCATAGGCGGATCCAGGATTGCCGATCGGAGGGGGCACCTCCGGGGGGCATCCAAACCAGGGGGACGCCACTTTTGACCGGCAAAACCTATCAGGTGGGGTTAAGGAGCTCCAAGCATAGGCGGATCCAGGACATCAGTACAGGTATTTGGCTAAAGAGCTCGGGCATAGGCGGATCCATGACATCAGTAAGGTGGTGGGGCTAAGGACCTCGAGCATAGGCGGATCCAGGACATCAGTACGGGGGTGGGGCTAAGGAGCATAGGCGGACCCAGGACATCAGTGCCGGGATGGGCCTAAGGTGCTCGATCATAGGCGGATCCAGGACATAAGTTCAGGGGTGGGGCTAAGGAGCTCAAGCATAGCCGGATCCAGGACATCAGTTTGGAGGTGGGGCTAAGGAGCTCGATCATAGGCGGATCCAGGACATCAGTATGGGGGGAGGGGCTAAGGGGCTCGAGTAAAGGCGGATCAAATATTTCCGAGAGGGGAGAAATCGTCCCGGGGAAGGGGTGTAATCGGGAACCGGAGGGCCTCACTTTTGACCGGCAAAATCTATCAAGTGGACGCAAAATCCTTCCCATGGGCGCAGATATTCGTATCTTAGGGGCGTGAGCAGTGGCATTTCAAGCGGCGCCATCAAATGTCTAAGGGGGCGCTGTGGCCATTTCAAGGGGCGCCGAGGGTCGATCAAGGGGGCACGTGGCCCCTATACCCCCTCCCCCACCACCCTGAATTCACCTATTCTTTTGAGCATCCTGATCATTGCTTTGAAACATCCTCCGCCTATGCCATAGCTGTAGGACTTTTCACATGGGGGATTAAGCCCCTAGCCTCACCCCTTGTATCCGCCCCTGTGTTTAGACATATAAATGATACATAAATCTCGTTGCATTCTGTTCCATGTTATCCAACCATACCAATGAGTGACAATCGGTCATGCAGATTTCAAAGGTGGTCTTCAGGTCAATGAAAGGTCACTGCACATGCGCAGTGAAACTAAGTGTAACAGAGGCCATCTCAGCAACCTACGGGTCGATTTCCTTCAAATTTTGTGAACAAGATAATTACACGGAATAAAAACAAAAATTTCAAATAGAAGTTGCACTGCTCTGCGCATGCGCAGTAGAAATTATCAAATTAAGCCTTAAAGTTGAGGATATTTTAGAGGAGGAAATGAACAGAGGAGAGCCAACATGCTTAAATTTAGCATGAACTTTTTGTCACCCTTAATAACTACAAAGGTCAGTGCGCATGCGCATTAGATTTTATGGTCATTGAGGCTATCTCGGGAGCCAATCGACCGATTTTGCTCAAACTTTGCGAGTAAAAGCAGAATACTATCTGCTAATCCCAATTGGCGGCATTATGACGCTGCACTATTATGCGCATGTGCAGTAGAAATTCTAAGGAATAATAGGCTATAAGGGATCATTTAGACCAGGAGACAAACAAACGGCATATTGACATGCTTCAGTCAATTATAACGGTATTTTCGCTCTCAATCACTGCAGACGTTACTGCGCATGCGGACTGGGAATTAGGGTTACCGAAGCTAACTCGGTAACAAATAGGCTGCATTGGGTGAAAATGTGCAGGTATAGGTGAAATACGGTCGGCAAACCCATCATAGTTTATATTGTGTCTCCTTTCTTCTGGTCATGCCCGGTCTTTGCTTAACAAAACAAACATTATACGTGTGTTTATTTATGTGATGACATTAACAGAGGGCAAACGTGGCACAGTGTGCAGAGACATGCTAATTTAGGAAAGCATGGGCTTACAAAGGGGATTGAATGGACTCATAATGAGAACACAAGACCTAATAATAATAATTATTGGGGCTTATCGACGCACCAACTGCCAGGGTCATATGGCGTCGCCAACTCTTTCCCTGTTGGAAGGGTTTCTCGGGAGCAAGCTTGCTCCTTGTTCAGGGAAGCCGCCGGGCCTTGAACCCGGGTCGGCTGAATGGAAGCCAGCTACGCTGACCACTCCACTACCGCGCCCCCAACACAAGACCTAAACTCCGGACATTGCGTTGGTATAAGCATCATACTGCTGAAAACACTCGCCTGCCGATCGAACTGTTTGCCTAGCGTACATTGTCACTGGCTTCTCCTGCGCCGGAGCGGCACTTGCCGAGGCCGCAGGCTGAGGTCAGAAGCCGGTGACGAACGAAGTGAGAAACGGCTTCTATACTGACAGTTTTTCGTTCTCTGTTGTCCGTAGTAGTAGTATAGTAGTAGTAGTAGTAGTTGTTGTCTGTTCTGAGGACTGGTATCAGATACTTAATAATTTTTGGGGCTTATCGACGCACCAACTGCCAGGGTCATATGGCGTCGCCAACTCTTTCCCTGTTGGAAGGGTTTCTCGGGAGCCAGCTTGCTCCTTGTTCAGGGAAGCCGCCGGGCCTTGAACCCGGGTCGGCTGCGTGGCAGACAGCTATGCTGACCACTCCACTACCGCGCCCCCGTATCAGATACTTGAAACTTGCAGGGATGAAAGGCAGGAACCCATAAAAAATCCCGACGGCTGCAGATTTTCGAATTTTGCAAAAACTTTTCCAAAATTTTGGATTATACTTTTATAAACTTTTATTTTTCTATTTTTCTATTTTTAGTCTACAGCTCTCAAACTTACACTCTTTTACACACAATCAATTACCAGTTGTTGCTCACAGTTTGAAGCAAAAATCGAAATTTGTACTTCCAAAATGATTTTTTGAAACTTTTACCTCCAACTTGTAGTGAAATGCATTACCAAAGTTATAAGTTCGAAATATCTGAAGATATGATGTTAGGTGTTCCAAACTGGATTTTTACAGACAGAATGGACTGTGCATTACTGCATAGACACTAAACTGAACCAAAAGCATAATTTTGAAGGTCAGTTTTGGCCCTTTTTCCAAAACATTGCAATTATGGCCTAAAACTTTAAAACAATATAACATTCAAAATTCTGAACATTTTTGAACGCAGTTTTCTTTGTTGAGATGGGTATTGTCATTACAGTAATATATTCAAAATGCAAATTTCTGAGTTAATGGAAAATATTTTTCTGCAAAAAATACAATATTTTCTTGGTTTTTTGGAATTTAGGATTACATATTTCCAAATTTTCTTTTCGAAATTGGTACCAAAAAAAGCCCGGCTCAAGTTCTACAACCGTCTGCCTGACCATACCCGCGCGTCTGCCATAGGTTTTGAGCTATATGATGATAAAGACTGAATTTGATGCGGTTTTGATAGGTTGTAATAGATTCATCACGTGATAAAGTGCCTTTATACTCAACTGAGATATATGGCTCTCTCTAAACTTTTAGTATGGGAAATTATGAGCTCTGCCGTTTTTGTTTCATGACGCTCCGACGACTAGTTCGCCACTGAGGGGCAAAATACTTCGGTCCCGTTTTTCCCGCAGCAGTAGTGACGTCATTCTGCCCTTCTTGCATGGACCTTCTGTGCTGCGGCATTAGGCTGCAGCCGGTAAATGCGTGCAAGAAAGGCATAACATTTTTATCCGAGTGCATACAGCGGGTGGCTAGCCGGTCGGGGCGGACGGGAACCTGACTAGAGTGCAGAGGGTGCCGAGGCGTGTTTAGAGATCCGAGGAAGTGAGCAGTGATGCCCTCAGGCATCTAGGGAACGGTAGCAGGGTCCAGAGGCGTGCTGAGATAGCTCATGGGAAACATTTCGGACGGGGGGAGCAGTGAGGACGGGGGGCTGGTACGGGACTGGAGCCTTCCCCGCCATTGCCTCGGAACAGCTTCTGTGTTTGTATTAACCATAGATATTCTGACATTGGGGGGGGAGTTCAGCCCCTTGCTCCGCCCATTGTATCTACCACCATTGGAATAGCCACCATGTATGTATATAAGCATATGAAAGATTGAAGATTTCGTTGCACTCCGTACCAATTTACCGAACAACATCAATGAGAGGCAATCGACCATGCAGATTTCGAATGTGGTATTCAGGTCAACAAAGGTCACTGTGCATGCGCACTGGAACTAATGGTAACAGAGGCTATCTCGGCAACCTACGGGTCGATTTTCTTGAAATTTTGTGAACAGAAGAATATCACGAAATGTAAGTCAAAAATGTCATTGAAGCTGCACTTCTCTGCGCATGCGCAGCAGAAATTATGAAAATAGGCCTGAAAGGCGAGGATATTTCAGAGGAGGACCTGAACAGAGGGAAAGCCAACGTGCTTAAAGTTAGCATGAGTGTTTTGTCACCCTTGGTAACAACAAAGGTCAGTGCGCATGCGCATTAGAACTTATGGTCATGGAGGCTATCTTGGGAGCCAATAGACGGATTTCGCTCAAATTTTTGCGAGTAAAAGCAGAATAGCATCTGCTAATCCTAATTGATGGCATTATGACGCTGCACTATTATGCGCATGTGCAGTAGAAATTCTAAGGAATAATAGGCTCTAAGGGATCACTTAGACCAGGAGACAAACAAACGGCATATTAACATGCTTCAGTCAACTATAACGGTATCTTCGCTCTCATTCACTGCAGACGTTAGTGCGCATGCGGACTGGGAGTAGGGTAACCGAAGCTAACTCGTTAACAAATTGGCTGAATTGGGTGAAAATCTGCAGGTATAGGTGAAATACGGTCGGCAAACCCATCATATTTTATAATGTATCTCCTTTCTTCTGGTCATGCTCAGTCTTTACTTAACAAAACAACCATTATACGTGTGTTTATCTATGTGATGACATGAACAGAGGGCAAACGTGACGCAGTGTGCAGAGACATGCTAATGTAGGAAAAAATTGGCTTACCTAAGGGGATTGAATGGAGCCATAATGAGAACACAAAACCTAAAACTCCAACATTGCGTTGTTATAAGTATCAAACTGCTGAAAACACTCGCCTGTCAATCGAACTGTTTGGCTAACGTACATTGTCACCGGCTTCTCCTGCGCCGGAGCGGCACCTGCCGAGGCCGCAGGCCGAGGTCAGAAGCCGGTGACGAACGAAGTAAGAAACGGCTTCTATTCTGACAGTTTTTCCGGTCTTGTCGTGGTTGTCAGTTGTTGTTGTTGTTGTTGTTGTTGTTGTTGTCTGTTCTGAGCGCTGGTATCAGAGACCTAAAACTTTTGTGGATAGAAGGCACTTCCAAATGAATAAGCACCACGGTTGTCAATTTTCAAAATTTTCAAAAATTTTTCCCAGAATTTTGCATTATGTGATTTGTAACTTTTATTTTTCTATTTTTGCTAATTCATCTACAGTCTTCAAACTTGCACCCTTTTACAACAGACAAATTTGTAGTTTACACAAAAAGTTGGAAAGAAAAAGCTTTAAGTTTAGGGCGCTAAATTAGCTTTTAAACTTTGCACCCTAAATTTGGCATAAAACTCATGGTCTAAACTACAGGCTCGAAATATCTGAAGCTACAGCAGTTCAGGTTCTGAGTCAAATATCAACTTAAAGTCCGGTTTGTGCAGTACTGCACAAACACAGAAACAAAACAAAAACGGAAATTTAAGGGTCCTTTTTGGCCCATTCCGTGAAGGTCTGCATTTCCCAAAATATCATTCAAACCCTTATATCTTCCGATCTAATTGATAAAAATTAGTTCCCATTTCAGATAATAAAAGAAAATAGCCTCCTTTTTTATATATTTAGAGATAAAAACTTTCAGACTGAAACTTTTTATTTTATAGGCAAAAATAAAATATAAGTTTTTAAAATTTTTATTCTCAGCCCCCTGGTTTCCAGACCATGATAGCTACGGTATTGAACTTAACACGGCTGGATAGAAAACTTCGTTGCCGTCATTTTCCTCACTCATACCCCCACTTTTCTCTTACGGCTTCCGCGCTATAAGCCGTAAAATAAATTTCAAAGTGGTAATTTTATCAGTTCATTTTTGCTTCACACCGGGGTTTAGGGTGGTTAGAGTCATTGGAGGGAAATGAAATTTTGCATGCAGCTAGGTAAGAGACATATGTCGACATTCCATCTGCATAGATATCAATGAAACACCAAGTTACCTTTACAAACATGCCGTTTTTTCACGCAACGTTGTAGCAAATCACCACGCGTCACCCCTGCGTCCATTCCGCGGCAACGCCGGCGATCAGCGCAGCCGTTTCTGTTTATTTATGGTCTGGTAAAAAAGTACCCAATACTACCCATAATGCATCACAAGTAATTAGAGTACCGTAAAAGTCCGAGTTTACAATTAGAGCATTATGTTTTTGTTTTTGGACCATGGGTGGATCCAGGGAATAAGTAGGCTAGGTGCCCCCCCCTCACCCTTCTCCCCCATCCCCCTCCCCCAACCCCCAATCGACCATCGGCGCCCTCTAAATTGTAAAGACACGCCTCTCAAGGTCGATGACGCTCCTTGAAATGTCGCTTCCCATACGCGGATCCAGGATTGCCTATCGGGGGCGAGGTGGAAGGGGAAACTTCCTGGTGGGCGCTATCTACACCAGGGACGCCACTTTCGGCCGGAAAACCTATCAAGTAGGCGCTAAAACCTATCAGTAGACCCCAATACCTGCATCTCGGGGAAAACGACATTTCAGGGTGTGCCAACGAACTTTCCAGGGGTTTCCGGGACAATTTCAGGGGGCGCTAAGATTCTATGGGGGGCACCTGTCCCCTTTCCCCTTGGTTCCGCCTATGTCGTTTCCGGGGGGCACGGAAGTGGGGTCGTTACGGGTGTGGGGGTAAGGAGCTCGAGCATAAGCGGATCCAGGACATCAGCATGGGGGTAGGGGCTAAAGAGTTCGAGCATAGGCAGACCCAGGACATCAGTACGAGGGTGGGGCTCGGGAGTTAGAGCGTAGGCGGATTGAGGACATCGGTACGAGGGTCGGGCTAGAGAGTTAGAGCATAGGCGGATCCAGGACATCAGTACGAGGGTCGGGCTAGGGAGTTAGAGCATAGGCGGATCCAGGACATCAGTACGAGGGTCGGGCTAGGGAGTTAGAGCATAGGCGGATCCAGGACATTAGTACGGGGATGGGGCTAAGCAGCTGAGCATTAGCGGATTCAGGACATCAGTACAGGGTGAGACTCGGGAGTTCCAGCATAGGCGGATCCAGGACATCAGTACGGGGGTAGGGGGCTACGGAGTTCGAGCATAGGCGGATCCAGGATATTACTACGGGGATGGGGCTAAGGAGATCGAGCATAGGCGGATCTAGGACATCTGTACTGGGGTGGAGATAAGGAGCTCGAGCATAGGCTGATCCAGGACATCAGTACGGGGGTGAGGCTAAGGAGCTCGAGCATAGGCGGATCCAGGACATCAGTACGGGGGTGGGGCTAAGAAGCTCGAGCATAAGTGGATTCAGCTGATCAGTACGGGGGTGGGGCTCGGGAGATCGAGCATAGGCGGATCTAGGACATCAGTATGGTGGTGGGGCTCGGGCGTTCCAGCATAGGCGGATCCAGGACATTAGTAGGGTGGTAGGGGCTAAAGAGTTCGAGTATAGGCGAATCCAGGGCATTACGGAGGTGGGGCTACGGAATTCGAGCATAGGCAGATCCAGAACATTAGTTCGGGGGGTGGGACTAAGGAGCTCGAGCATAAGCGGATCCAGGACATCAGTGCAGGGGTGTGGCTCCGGAGCTCGAGTAAAGGCGGATCCAGGACATCAGTGGGGGGGGGGTAGGGGCTACGGAGTTCGAGCATAGGCAGATCCAGGACATCAGTACGAGGGTGGGGCTCGGGAGTTAGAGCATAGGCGGATCCAGGACATCGGTACGAGGGTCGGGCTAGGGAGTTAGAGCATAGGCGGATCCAGGACATCGGTACGAGGGTTGGGCTAGGGAGTTAGAGCATAGGCGGATCCAGGACATCAGTGGGGGGTAGGGGCTACGGAGTTCGAGCATAGGCGGATCCAGGATATTAGAACGGGGATGGGGCTAAGGAGATCGAGCATAGGCGGATCTAGGACCTCCGTACGGGGGTGGAGATAAGGAGCTCGAGCATAGGCTGATCCAGGACATCAGTAAGGGAGTGGGGCTAAGGAGCTCGAGCATAGGCGGATCCAGGACATCAGTAAGGGGTGAGACTCGGGAGTTCCAGCATAGGCGGATCCAGGACATCAGTAGGGGGTAGGGGCTACGGGAGGTCGAGCATAGGCGGATCCAGGATATTAGTACCGGGGATGGGGCTAAGGAGATCGAGCATAAGCGGATCTAGGACCTCTGTACAGGGGTGGAGACTAAGGAGCTCGAGCATAGGCTGATCCAGGACATCAGTAAGGGGGGTAGGGGCTAAGGAGCTCGAACATAGGCGGATCCCGGACATCAGTAAGGGTGTGGGGCTTAGGAGCTCGAGCATTGGCGGACCCAGGACATCTGTATGGGGGTGGGAGCTAAGGAGCTCGATCATAGGCGGATCCAGGACATCAGTACGGGGGTGAGGCTAAGGAGCTCGAGCATAGGCGGATCCAGGACATCAGTACGGGGGTGGGGCTAAGAAGCTCGAGCATAAGTGGATTCAGCTGATAAGTACGGGGGTGGGGCTCGGGAGATCGAGCATAGGCGGATCTAGGACATCAGTATGGTGGTGGGGCTCGGGCGTTCCAGCATAGGCGGATCCAGGACATTAGTAGGTTGGTAGGGGCTAAAGAGTTCGAGTATAGGCGAATCCAGGGCATTACGGAGGTGGGGCTACGGAATTCGAGCATAGGCAGATCCAGGACATCAGTTCGGGGGTGGGACTAAGGAGCTCGAGCATAAGCGGATCCAGGACATCAGTGCAGGGGTGTGGCTCCGGAGCTCGAGTAAAGGCGGATCCAGGACATCAGTGGGGGGGGTAGGGGCTACGGAGTTCGAGCATAGGCAGATCCAGGACATCAGTACGAGGGTGGGGCTCGGGAGTTAGAGCATAGGCGGATCCAGGACATCGGTACGAGGGTCGGGCTAGGGAGTTAGAGCATAGGCGGATCCAGGACATCGGTACGAGGGTTGGGCTAGGGAGTTAGAACATAGGCGGATCCAGGACATCAGTGGGGGGTAGGGGCTACGGAGTTCGAGCATAGGCGGATCCAGGATATTAGAACGGGGATGGGGCTAAGGAGATCGAGCATAGGCGGATCTAGGACCTCCGTACGGGGGTGGAGATAAGGAGCTCGAGCATAGGCTGATCCAGGACATCAGTAAGGGAGTGGGGCTAAGGAGCTCGAGCATAGGCGGATCCAGGACATCAGTAAGGGGTGAGACTCGGGAGTTCCAGCATAGGCGGATCCAGGACATCAGTAGGGGGTAGGGGGCTACGGAGGTCGAGCATAGGCGGATCCAGGATATTAGTACGGGGATGGGGCTAAGGAGATCGAGCATAGGCGGATCTAGGACCTCTGTACGGGGGTGGAGATAAGGAGCTCGAGCATAGGCTGATCCAGGACATCAGTAAGGGAGTGGGGCTAAGGAGCTCGAGCATAGGCGGATCCCGGACATCAGTAAGGGGTGGGGCTAAGGAGCTCGAGCATAGGCGGACCCAGGACATCAGTATGGGGGTGGGGCTAAGGAGCTCGATCATAGGCGGATCCAGGACATCAGAACGGGGTTGGACCTCGGGACCTCAAGCAAAGGCGGATCCAGGACATCAGTACGGGAATGGGGCTAAGGAGCTTGAGCATAGGCGGATCCAGGACAGTACGGAGGTGGGGCTACGGAGTTCGAGCATAGGCGGAACCAGGACATCAGTAAGTGCGTGGGGCTAAGGAGCTCGAGCATAGGCGGATCCAGGACATCAATACGGGGATGGGCCTGAGGAGTTTGAGCATAGGCGGGTCCAGGACATCAGTTCGGGGATGGGGCTAAGGAGCTTGAACATAGGTGGATCCAGGACATCTGTACGGGGGTGGGGCTAAAGAGCTCGAGCATAAGCGGAGCCAGGATATTAGTACGGAGGTAGAGGCTAAGGAGTTTGAGCATAGGCGGATCCAGCATATCGGTACGGGGATTGGGCTAAGGAGATCCAGCATAGGCTGATCCAGGACATCTGTACGGAGGTGGGGCTAAAGAGCTCGAGCATAGGCGGATCCAGGACATCAGTATGGGTGTCGGGTTAAGGAGCTCGAGCATAAGCGGATTCAGGACATCAGTACGTGGGTGGGGCTCGGGGGCTCGAGCATAGGCGGATCCAGGACATCAGTAGTGGTAGGGGCTAAGGAGTTCAAGCATAGGCGGATCCAGGGCAGTATAGAGGTGGGGCTACGGAGTTCGAGCAGAGGCAGATCCAGGACATATGTAAGGGGGTGGGGTAAGGAGCTCGAGCATAGGCGGATCCAGGACATCAGTTCGGTGGTGGGGCTGAGTTCTCGAGCTGGGGTATAACTCGGTAACAAATAGGCTGAATTGGGTGAAAATCTGCAGGTATAGGTGAAATACCGTCGGGAAACCCATAATATTTTATATTAAATCTCCTTTCTTCTCGTCATGCCCAGTCTTTGCTTAACAAAACAAACATTATGCGTGTGTTTATTTATTTGATGACATGAACAGAGGGCACGCGTGGTGCAGTATGCAGAGACATGCTAATTTAGGAAAACATGGGCCTAGACAGGGGATTGAATGGAGCCATAATGAGAAGACAAAACCTAAAACTCCAACATTGCGATGTTGTAAGTATCAAACTGCTGAAAAAAACTCGCCTGTCAATCGAACTGTTTGGCTAACGTACATTGTCACCGGCTTCTCCTGCGCCAGAGCGGCACCTGCCGAGGCCGCAGGCCGAGGTAGTAGTAGTAGTTGTCTGTTCTGAGGACTGGTATCAGATACTTGAAACTTGCAGGGATGAAAGGCAGGAACCCGTAAAAAATCCCGACGCCTGCAGATTTTCGAAATTTGCAAAAGCTTTTCCAAAATTTTGGATTATATTTTTCAAAACTTTTATTTTTCTATTTTTCTATTTTTAGTCTACAGCGCTTAAACATACACTCTTTTACACACAATCAATTACCAGTTGTTGCTGAAATTTTGAAGCAAAAATCCGAATTTTTACTTCCAAAATGATTTTTTGAAACTTTTACCTCCAACTTGTAGTGAAAGGCATTACCAAAGTTATAAGTTCGAAATATCTGAAGATATGATGCTAGGTGTGCCAAACTGGATTTTTATAGACAGAATGGATTGTGCATTACTGCAGAGACACTAAACTGAACCAAAAGCATAATTTTGAAGGTCAGTTTTGGCCCTTTTTGGAAAACATTGCAATTATGGCCTAAAACTTTAAAACCATATAACTTTCAGAATTCTAGGCCTTTTTGAACGCAATTTTCTTTCTTGAGATGGGCGGTGCTGCCAGATGACCACTGTCAGAATCCTCCGGATTTGGCATTGAAATCCTCCAGATTCCGCTAGAGTTTGTGATAAATCTTCCACCTTTCCCGCTAGAGCTACCCTTTTATTTGGGTAACCAATTTTGGAACTTTGAACTAGAAGCGCTGTTTTTGCCCAAATGGATGGGGATGGGGAGGGTCGTGGACAGGCGCGAATACAGGATCTCCGATGGGGGGGGCACATTGTCGAGGGGGCGCCACTTTTGGCCAGGGGGCGCCATTGTCGGCCCAAGGGGCGCCATTGTCGGCCCAGGGGGTACCAAATCCTATCGCGGGGCACTGATTTTCGCATCCTGGGGGAGGGGGTAGGGAGTGAGAATGTGATTTTTTTGCCTCGCAGACCTAGTGTAAAGCGAAGTTTCAGGGGTGTGCCATGACCTTTCAGGGGGCGCCGAGGGTCAATCGGGGGGGGGTCACGTGCCCCCTTACCACCCTTGCCAGGTCAATATCTTCAAGGTCAAACGAGGTCATAAAGGTCAAATATCGACTGTGCTGGAGACCTACCGGGAAACGCCGGGATTTTGCGGAACCAAGTCACATACACTAAAAACGGCCTTAAGGTATGGAAGGAAGGTCCCGTACTAGGTGACCTCCTAGTTTGGGGCTGAAGGTCATTCAAGGTCATTGACCTATGACGTCACAAAGTAGCATATTCCCTCAATATACAATGCAACTGCCAATATGGGCGCCGTTGGGCAGGGAGCAAGTGCTTGACCTTGACCCATGACCTCTGACCTTGACATAGAGTGACCTTTATTATGACATCATACCATAATATACGTCATAATGGGCGATGCCATTTGACTGGGGCCAATGACCTTGACCTGTGACCTTTGACCTTGACTTTCATGTAGGATGACCTTTACATAAAACCCAATTATATTGCATTATGACGTCACCATTCGTCATGCAACGCAGTTAAGGGTGCGTTACCCTCGACACATGCACCACACGACATGACCCGTCAGAACTAATACCCTGTTTCCCCAACAACAGATGTCAGGTCATTCGTTCATTCATTTCGATACACAGACCGCCCACGTGACACGTTGGTTGTAAACCGTAGTACGCTTCCGCATTCCACGCTTTACGACCCTTCAGGTGGCCAAGAACCGCTGCGGGCAAGGTCAGACGGGTCGCAGTAACAGGTGCTCCCGCAGGGGCGGGCCCAGTATTTTTCCGAGGGCAGACTGCTAAAGCCTTTGTCTTGATTTCTCTAAATAAGAAAGCAGTTGCAGCTCGCACAACTGTCACCTGGGATGGACCAAAGCTAGCCAAATGACATTTCAAGCATGGCTGTGGATTGGCTACGCTCTTTGCGTCAGTTAGCAGCTAGTTATTTGTAGGATCCTCGACTACTTCGTCCACTTTCGTGACTAAACCTTGTGGACCCACTTTCTTCCTCCCAAACTAAGCTAGTCCTTTTCCATTCTGGTAAATATATCAGAAATATTTCCGTAATATCCTTGTTTACTATTTTCCGTGAGAACCTCAGGGAAATTTAACGACTTCTTCCATCCCGAAAAAATATGAAAAAACGTCGTCCACCCAGTCACATAACATCCCCTCTTTATGCCGAGGGTCCTAACTTTGTAAACATATAGTGTCTTCTTTTGAAAGCTATCGTTTTCCAGCATTATTGCTCGGCCCGCCTTGCGTCGGTGGTGCGTCATTTTCCGTGCGTGTGTAAGCACACACACACGCAAATACACATGACACATGGGCCGGGTGCCCGCATTTGTGATCGCCTTGGGGTTTTCTTAGAGATTCCCCGCCCCGTGGTGGTCACGGAAAGGGGCGTGCGTTCGTACGGGACTCACTGACTTTCTCACCCACCGAACCCTGAGGCGCGCAGCTCCATGTGTTTAGCAAAGTATTTATTATGGAACATTGTGCTGATGCTCGGAGAGGGGGGGGCGTTGTATCCCTCGATCATGTGCGGAGTTGTCCTCACTGTGATCGAGAAGTGTTTCTGATCATAGGGTAGTTTGTGTTGTAATAGACAAAAAACACGTGTTCTGTCTCAATCCCGTCCAGACGCTTTCTGACCACATCAGTTCGATATAAACCAAAGCCTTTGTAATGTATTAGAAGCAGTTTCTTTTGGTATAGGCCCTGACCTAGGACAGTATCGAAAGATGGTCTCCGAAATATATGAGACCGTCCATAAAGTACAGAAGGAAAAACAAGGGGGAGCGGGAAGTCAGCAACCGTTTTGTTAGACGTTACAACAGGGCGTAAGCAAGTATTACCATGAGGGGGGGGTTATAATTATAAGAATACATGTAACGTAACTTATGGATAGGCCCTCAGCTCTGACTTAGAATTAAGACTGATGTGATTTAATGGAGTCCACACATCATCACCATTGGACTTTGGAATTGTTTGTGTGACCTTTTTATGAGGAGAGGAACCGTGAGAGATTCGTGTGAATACGTGTGCTGACGTCCAAATAACCCTCACATGCCTCCAGTCATGAGTCAGTAGTTCCCTGATGTTAAGAGCTAAAGGTATGTTTGTGCAAAACACGCGCAATAAATGTTTTATAGTCCGTATAGATTTTCAAGACCTGAACGACGATCCTGAAATATTCGGCAAGTATTAGTGGGTGATGCAACACCACCTCCCCTGCAAAATTTCAGTGGGGTGTCATTAGCCATTTCAAGGAGTATCGTGATCATTTCAGGGAAAGCCGTAGTTCAATTGGGCGAGAAAGTACCCTCTTTCTGGAAATTTACAGGTCCAAAAATGACTTTTATGGAGTCTAAAGGATACAGAAAACACGTTACTGTCTCAGGAAACGAAAATATATGTTTTCATTACAGCAAAAAGCAGAATAAACTGATATTTTGCTAACAAACTGCAAAGTGGCAACATCAGCAGCAAATAATTGCATCGGGCTTGAGCTTCACGCCCCGAGAGTGAAGAGGGTTTACCGGTCGAAAATTCGGAACATTGAATGCGATAAAGCTGATGTACTAAGGAACGAGACACCCAAGTCATCACACGGCTGCCCCAAAGTGGGAGGATCATACGCAGATCCAGGGGAGCAAAGAGGGGCACGTGCCCCCTCTATCGACCCTCGGAGCCCCCTGAAATGGCCATGGCGCCCCCTGAAAGGTTGATGGCGCCCCCTGAAATGTGATGATGATGATTGTTCCGGCCGTCGAATAAAGATATCCATATGGGGGGCGC
Organism: Lepas anatifera; assembly: GCA_034440635.1. Taxonomy (NCBI): domain Eukaryota; kingdom Metazoa; phylum Arthropoda; class Thecostraca; family Lepadidae; genus Lepas; species Lepas anatifera. The sequence continues at coordinate 17,439 of JAOTON010000173.1, forward strand.
TTCGTTAAAGTCGCCCCAATCGCCGAAGGAAGCTCTGGCGATTCCGGTTTGGATGACAGCCGATTTGTGGCGAGGACTCGCGCCGTTGCGCCGTCCCCGCCGTCCAGGTCCCACCTGGCCGCCTCTCGGGACCGGAGTAGGCTGTCTTCGGGACCGTTTTTGTGATGATTTCCCGGGCTTGGATACCCGCATTGCAACCTCGATCAGCTTGGATGATCCAAGGCATAGGCGTTGGCCGTCAGCCCAGTCTTTTCGGTAGTCGGTTTGGTCGACTGAGTGGAGATGCATTCGTGAGTCTGTCGGTCCTGTTTTTATACAAGTAACTAGATATTTCGGGTACGAATTAGTGGCTATCATTATATTCTTATGATATTGTAGTGTGACATTTTTCTACGTATTGTGCGATGAATAAATTATCTCCACCCGGTATGCACGAGATATGCACAAATACCAAAAATAATTTGTCTCTGCGATTAATTTTTTTATGATCGGAAAAATATCGGAAGAATATTCTTTATGATACTCCCGTCATGGAACCTCCCTACAGAAGTCTGACTCGCACAATTGCTTGCCTTTCCGTATGAGAAGTGTACTACGGGGACACACTAGTTGAGTTAATCGCTGCCCTGAAGTCGTCGTCGCTAGCACTCTGCTCACAGGACAATCGCTGCTTTCTTTTCCCCTGAAAGATCTTGTCACTCCAGCCCGTGGTGGCCAGAAATGGGTCTTACTGATATTGGTAGAGCCTGGTGTTCTGCCGTTTGTATCCCGCTGAACGGAAAGTGTCATCCTTGATAATGGCGATGGAGGCACAATGATCTAAATCCTGGAATGCTTAGTAGAGTGTGACACCCAGGCACCCTGAATTTCCCCTTCACTTTTTCCCCTTCATTTTTTTCTAACTCACTTTTCCAAACACTTTTCCTGGGGATTTTTTAGCATAATTCAATAATCCTAGTATATATAAAACCATTTAGTGTGGAAGGAAAGACAAATTTGATGAAAAATGCGCGAGTAAGGGCTAGTAAGGGCTGTAACCGAGTTTCAACTAACTCCCTCAATATTATAGCGTTTGGACTTTCTACTCGCCTTCCATATTTTCAAGCGTGAATTTTACACTCACTATCCCAATGCAAAACCAGTTTTGAGACACTGCGGAATGGAGTGCTGCGAAATCCGAAAGATTATCCACATACTGAACGCGTCTTTTTCTGAGTGTCACCTACCCACTCTGCTCTTTGTCAGCAAAAGTATTCCATCAAGCAGCCGTCGCAAGTTCCCCTTGTAGTGTATTCCGTGGACGCCATGGATCAAAATCTTTTCACATTTAAACTTGCGCTGGTAACAGTGGCATCTCCATAAAAGTCCGGATCTTCCGGCTGCTGGTAAGGTTGTATTTTAGACCTCTCTCGCTGTCGGAAGTTTTGCCCCGCTGAGGGAGGATGATGAGCAACAAATGAACAAGGCTTCCATAGATCTTAGCTGACCCCGGAGGATAATTTTTGGGGTTTTCACTCGTTGGAACAGATCTCTCGCGGCGGCTTTTGCTTCTAGTGATCATAGACCCAATCAATTTCTAGGTGTCCCCTAAAATCGATTATTTGGGTACCTAAAAGGTACGAAAAGGATTCGGGCGGGTCAATTCGGCATAAACCTCCCTCAGGATCGTTCCCTGTCACCCGCCTCTCCTTGCTATTGCACACAGCTCACATCGGTAAAAACGTCGTCTTGGGTCAACTAGGCCATTTGACCCAAATCAGGTACAAAGTAGCTCAGCCTATTCTTCATTTGTACTTTAAATGTGTTAAGAATGGTCTATTCTGTCAATATTATTTCGAAAACACACCCCGTAGCTTTCTGGTACGATTTTTTTAGCTGCAACTATGCAAAATTTATTTCATGATGATTTCTCGAACGCGGACAGATTATTTTTTAAACATTTTTAAACAAACATAGGCAAAATATGAAGCCACATCGATTTTAAAAAACACCAATGCAGCAACATTTCATATGTTAGTAGACTCATGAAGGCTCATATTGTCCAGTTGCAGAACAATGTGCGCTATCCAGCTTCGGCCAGGCAGGCCGAAATTGGCCAGAAAGTGAGGGGACCATAGACCTTCAGCCTTCAACTCTGGCACTACATTTTCAACTGCAAAACTGAAAGCTAACCAGATTCTGGCCTATTTTTGCTGCCAGTTAATCACACTAAAAAATTTACTGTGCCCACAAATCCATTAAAAACGAAATAAACATTTTCGCTGGAAGTGAAATGGCCTGGTCTCACCCGAGGCTCATTTTGTGAAAACAGCCTGTTAGTTACCCTCACTGGTCCACAAGAGGAGGTAAGACTTGAAAGAAAGGACGTGCTTGAAATGCGGTCATGAGACGGAGTGAGCTAGCGAGCGATAGCAAGGAAGTGAACGCAGGACTGCATTTCCAAAATGACGACCTTGTGTTGAATCTTCTTTGTATGTCATGAAGATTTATCTCCACTCCGTCGGATCTATGGGACCAATTGGAGCAAGGATCACATCGGCAGATCCATGACTTCCGGTATTGTTGCATAGGCAGAAAAAACTGCATCCATGATTGTGACAATGTAGGGTCTGCACATAATTGACTGTTTTTTGGTCCAAAACATGTGCTAGCCATCGGCTTAGTATGATGCTCAGTACCCCTGATCATGCTGTGTATGCTTTATTAGTTAATCACATAATTGGGATATTACAGCAATCGTAATATAAAAATATAGGTAGAATTCGCAAAGCCCCATTAATGTTGTAATGAGACCTCTTAGCAGAGGCGTAGCCAAGGAGGGGGCGGCAGGGACAACCGCCCCCCCCTTAAGGCCCGAAGGGCCCCCTGAGGATACGGACCACGCGAAGCGCGGCTCGCCTCCACTATGATCTGTGGCCAAATTTGAAATTTCATACCAGACAGCGCACTCTCAAGCCCTCTTTAGCACTCTATTCTGTAACAAGCAGGGCCCTTTTTACCCATCAGGGCTCTTTTGGCGCTGTCGCAGGGAAATCGAGCGAAATCCTGGCTACGCCGCTGTCTCTTAGTAAATACAAATGTGTGATAACTGAGAAGTGTTGCTCCAATTTTTTCCTCCTGCCTTATTTCAAATTGCTTTATTTTATTCATTTTGTGTTTTATAGCACAACAATAATACATGGTTGCTTGGATTTAAAACATCAGTCCCACTAAAATATTCGAATTTTGTTATGGGCTACACTTCGGCTGATTTCGATGAAAACATCACCCCCTGAGCGATGCTCCCCTGTAGAGATAAACGCTCCCGTCGGCCCTTTTCTCCCCCTCTCTGTCTCCTCGGTCGGTTAGTCATTCTAAAATTCCCGAGTATTTTTTCTGGGGGGACGTTTGTAAGCCCGAATTAGCTATTTTCATCTAATTACCACGATATTATTTCACAAGACAAGTAGCTATTTCTCTTGTTAATGGAATACAGAAGTTACCGAAATATCATCAATCATGATTGGACAATCGGTCGGATGAAGTCTGATGCTTTCGTCTCAGTTTGGAAATTGTAAGAGCACTAATCATGGTTTTTTAGAGACAACAAATTGTTAGGCGGACTTAAAATGATAAAACATCAGCAGCTAGATTTCACTTCTTGGTACGAGCAGGTGCGATGCACCGTTTTAGATTCTTGGAAGTTTTTCAAAAACAGAAGTGTAGATTTTATTATAAAACTTGAAAACTGTTATATAGAACTTAAAAAAACTTCTTCGCCGAGCCTTTTTTAATTTTTATTTTGTATGGGAATGGTATGGAAAAGATAGCCGCAAAACTTTTTTGTTTTCGTTTTCTCGATCTTTACCCTGGACACATCATTGTAGCTCACCTCTCGCTCGTCTAGACCATCGATCCAATAAGAAAACACCTTGCGGAGATGACTGAATGTTGGGCTGGTAAAAACTGAACCAGTTTTGATGACCGGGATGATGTAATATTAATTAGGGTGAATCCCATTGTTTTTTTTACAATGCCTTCATATCCTCATTTCAAATATTTGATTCGACAACACGGTAGTCAAAGTTCATGCAAACTCTATGGCTGTGGCGGATCCAGAGGGGAGGGCAAAAAATATTTACCCCCCCAAACGGACAAGCTCGGGGTAGAACTATGTTGTGCCTTCCCCTCCCCCCACAAAGTCATCGACCTCCTTTTTGCCTCGACTCCGCTTGAGTTCCCTTAACTCTAAACTTCAAACAGAACCAGTCAACTTCAGTGTAAGCATTGGGCCGTGGAACGCAAAAACAAGCATCTTGTGCGCATATTTTTCACCCCGTGATGGTTTTTGCCTTTCGTCTTGGGCATCCCCAAAAGCTACGGTCAAATTATATTGCGGCAAAATTTTTCACTGTGTGACGTTTTTTGTTTGTTTGTTGCGACTTTGCCTTCCCCCCTCCAACCGACCGGCTAGATCCGGCACTGCCCAATGGAGACGTCCTTATCCACTCAGCAGGGCCTCAGCAGCCGGATCCCGTCCTCAGTCGGCTGCCACGTGACTGGCGCGCGCCCGAGGCGCAGAGGAACCGGTCACGCCGGTAAACAGGTGTCCGTGTGCCAGTGGCGTAGCGAAGGGGTGATCAGGCTATAGGCTCTCCTTTTGCTCAATATTTCCTATCCAAATTTTTGAATATATCTACTTTGGCTTCTAACTGCAGTTTGTCTGCTATCAACCACCTTGAAGTATTTCTTGTAATGCCACTGCTCCTGTCCCATTCACCAAATCATGAATCAACAGACCTGGCTCAGCGGTGACTCATGCGAATCTGGTACTGCCAGCGCCATCTATTGGGAAAGTTTTATAAAACTTGAAATAACTTTTTCGCCGAGCCTTTTTTGGTTTTGATTCTGCATGGAAATTGTATAGAAGAGATAGCCGCAAAACTCTGTTGTTTCCGTTTTTCCGATTTTTACCCTGAATTTTTGGGAAACGCTTTCAAATTTCAGCTTCTAATATCTTTCTTATAAGGAAAAAATTCAAAAAAGTACAACAACAGAGTTGTGGAGACTTGCTCCTAGAACATAGGCCCACTCACACTGTTTCAATGATTATATCATGTAAAAAGTTATTCAAACTTTAAGTTTGAGAAATATGAAAAAGAAAGTCAAATTGTACAAAAACTAGAAATGCGTCAGGCTTGAAATATCAACTGCCGTAAAGATACACATATTGTCTACTTTTGGTGAAAAAATCACGACGATGGCCACCTTACTTTACGAGATATTTCACGAAATATGCTCCCATAGGGTTAACATTGATAACGCACCCTTAACTACTGCGGGCGCAGAATTAGTGCGATCTCAGAATACAAGTCGGACTTTGAAAGCCTATAAGTGAAAACAATTATTGGCTGATTTTCAAAATTATTTCACCAATCGACGCCTTATTCATTTGTCTCAAATGTGGCTGAGTTCCATTTCCCGGCGATGAACGGTTCTCCGGCCAACCCGAAAAAAACAGGTGGGGGGCCTCTGAGGCCCCCTTCCAGTGCGCGTGTTAACCGAATTTTTGGGGAGAAGACAGAGCTATTCCGTGATCATCCAAACAGTGAAAACCCCATCCCTTCTTAGTTTCACTTACCCTCTCCTAACCATCCAGGATGCAGGCATTTTGACCCCAACAACAAAATTTGGTGCCAGGGTAACCAAATGGCCCACTCTATTTTGATTTTGGACTTTGCGAACCCATAAACTTGATTCTCCTAAATCTTATGTGGATAAAATGCAAATTATGCATCATAACTTCCTAATAATATATTTTGACTACCTATTCATGGAACTTGCATGGGAGTGTAGTTCACAATCAAGGAATTTCTATTTATACTAATTAATACATCGCCTGCTAAAGCATACATTGTGAGTACACCGCAAAAATAAGGGGTAAAAAATGCATGCAAGCAAGGGACTTTTTATTCTCCCACAACTATTATCAATTTGGGAATCAGACCAAAATTAAGTTACCTACTTCCTTTGGAGCCAAGCCGCCCCTACCTCCCTTTTCAGTACTTATTCCAACAGTTTTGCTGAAGTTGGCCATTGTTTAGTGAGCTCATTCTGTCAGCCCCAATTAAAAGAGCCTATGAAACAACAAGATGTGGTGAATGTAGTATGCTAAATCTTAATTCTATCACATTTTAAGGCACAGTGAGCTGTAGAGCATGGTAGAGTCTAAAGAGTGAATACGCATTGATAAGCATTATTATCTTAACTGCAAAAACAGCATAAATCTTATCAGTTATTGGTTAACGGTAGATTGATTTATGCCATGATGTCCCAGAGTAAAATTCCGGGGCCTGCCATGTTATAAAAATTAAAAATTCAACAACTTGAAGTTATATATTGTCCTATCTCCATGAATTATAAAATAAAAATATAATAAACCAGAAGACAAGGTATATATTTGTGTACATCCCTTTGACAAAATCAGAAGGAATGTAATAGGATTGATAAAAAGCCTGGATCCTTTGTGCTGCAAAGGCCTCAAATCTAACATGTTTATCTGAGATATGTGCTACATAGATACCTATATAACCAAGGATTATTTTATATGCTAAGGCAAAATAACATATGTTTATATGAGGTCTGCTACATCCAGGGCGCAAGGATTTTATAAATTCAATTACATCCATTCTTATTCTGAAAAAGGGCTGTGCTCGAATCTATAGTAAATCTGTTATTATATTAAATTTACATTTTAGACCTTGGTGAGATAGGTAAGACAATTTCCAACTTTGGTTTCTTAAAATGCTCCTCGCCTCAGCAATTAGGAACCTTCTAACTTTTGAGAAGTCAACAATTTTACTCACCAAGATGGTCGACTGACGCATGTGACCCATGCTCAGCAATGTGAAATGCCAGGCGCAGCTCAGCCTTTTTCACATCTTCTTTGTGACTGTTACTTGCTGATGGGAAAGAATCACGAATTTTGGTTGATTTGATACTGATACAGCTTTTTGGGATGGTCCAGGCCCTCTTGCAAAAATCCAAGAGCTTTTGGTGCCAGTTGCTTTTTCAAAAATTACCCAAGACAAGGATTGAAACACGTGAGTCATAATTGTCATAACTAAGAACACGGCAATAATAGCGCATTCATTACATTTCTTAACGTCATTTATCTTGGGTACTTTTCAAGGCCAGTAGGTATTTCCTGGAAAATGTCTCGCACCAAAAGCTCTCGGATTTTCGCAAGAGGGCCTGGACCATCCCCTTTGTGTTTGCCAGAATTAGAATGGTTAACAAGGTCCTTGTGTTTGGCCACATGCGTGGAGTTGCAAAATTTGCACCGGTCGCGGATGGATCGCCCTCCACGGGCTGAAGCCATCCTCTCAGCGCCGGCTCTCGTTCCCAATCTTTCTTGTACCTTTGCGCGTACTAAGCCTTCCCCATTTTCCGAGCCTGAATGAAAGCCAATTTAATGACTTAACTTATTCAACGACAATCATTCTTCGGCAGTCCCAGAAGCAACAAGGTCACACGGTATTATCAAGGTTATAACAAGGTGCAAGAATACATAAATAGCAATATTTTTCACGGAACACTTTCACAGCTCGATCAGCTTTTAGTTTCTGTAGACCTCCAGACAACCCCTAGAATTATTTTTTGGGGGATATTCTAGAGCCTCCTTAAATCATCTTCAACCTTCTCCTACAAAAATTGGGATGCTCTTTATTAACTTTTTAATGTTTGATGGGGAAAGACTTCAGTAGAGCCTTTTCCAACTTCGGACTGAGATAGGGGAAGGTTGGAAGAGTCACTGAAATAGGCCCATATCAGTTTAGCTGTATAAACGAGGTGGAACGCTAATGAGAGCAATCCTCCAAACTTTCCGCCATCCTCCAGATGCAAAATTTTCCCGCAAATCAATATCCAAATCCTCCAGATTTGCGGAAATCCGCCAAATCTGGCAGCACTGGAGATGGGTTTTGTTATTACAACAACATATTCTAAACTCAAACTTCTGAGTTAATGGGAAATATTTTTCTACAAAAAATACAATATTTTTTTTGGGTTTTTGGGAATTTATGACTATATATTTCCAAATTTTCTTTTCGAAATTGGTACCACAAAAAGACCGGCTCAAGTTCTACAACCGTCTGCCTGACAATAGCCGCGCGTCTCGTATAGGTTTTGAGCTATATGATGATAAAGACTGAATTTGATGCGGTTTTCATAGGTTGTAATAGATTCATCACGTGATTAAGTGCCTTTATATTCAACTGAGATATATTGCTCTCTCTATACTTGTAGTATGGGAAATTATGAGCTCTGCCGTTTTTGTTTCATGACGCTCCGACGACTAGTTCACCACTGAGGGGCAAAATACTTCGGTCCCGTTTTTCCCGCAGCAGGAGTGACGTCATTCTGCCCTTCTTGCATGGACCTTCTGTGCTGCGGCAGTAAGCTGCAGCCGGTAAATGCGTGCAAGAAAGGCATAACATTTCTATCCGAGTGTATACAGCGGGTGGCTAGCGGGTCGGGGCGGACGGGAACCTGACTAGAGGGCAGAGGGTGCCGAGGCGTGTTTAGAGATCGGAGGAAGTGAGCAATGATGCCCTCAGGCATCTAGGGAACGGTAGCAGGGTCCAGAGGCGTGCTGAGATAGCTCATGGGAGAAATTTCGGACGGGGGAGCAGTGAGGATGGGGGCTGGTACGGGACTGGAGCCTTCCCCGCCATTGACTCGGAACAGCTTCTGTGTTTGTATTAACCATAGATATTCTGACGTTGGGGGGGAGTTCAGCCCTAGCTCCGCCCATTGTATCAACCACCATTTGAATATTTTATATTATATTTTATATTTATATTTGACATACACAGCATCTCCACTATCCATGTGGCTATTCTGACGCCGGTCGTAATGAAGATGAGGGACATGTAAATGACAAACTTAAGCAAAAACACACTGTAGGATAAGGATAAGGATAGGATGGTTGATGGGGAAGGACAAGGACTATCAATAGCCACCATGAATAGCCACCATGTATGTATATAAGCATATGAAAGATTGAAGATTTCGTTGTACTCAGTACCAAATTACCGAACAATATCAATGAGAGGCAATCGACCATGCAGATTTCGAATGTGGTATTCAGGTCAACAAAAGGTCACTGCGCATGCGCCCTTGGTTTAATGGTAACAGAGGCTATCTCGGCAACCTACGGGTCGATTTTTTTGAAATTTTGTGAACAAAAGAATAGCACGAAATATAAGTCAAAAATGTCATTGAAGCTGCACTGCTCTGCGCATGCGCAGAAGAAATTATGAAAACAAGCCTGAAAGGCTAGGATATTTCAGAGGAGGATCTGAACAGAGGGAGAGCCAACGTGCTTAAAGTTAGCATGAATGTTTTGTCACCCTTGGTAACAACAAAAGTCAGTGCGCATGCGCATTAGAACTTATGGTCATGGAGGCTATCTCGGGAGCCAATAGACCGATTTCGCTCAAATTTTTGCGAGTAAAAGCAGAATATCATCTGCTAATCCTAATTGATGGCATTATGACGCTGCACTATTATGCGCATGTGCAGTAGGAATTCTAAGGAATAATAGGCTATAAGGGATCATTTAGACCAGGAGACAAACAAACGGCATATTGACATGCTTCAGTCAACTATAACGGTATCTTTGCTCTCAATCACTACAGACGTTACTGCGCATGCGGACTGGGAATTAGGGTAACCGAAGCTTACTCGTTAACAAATTGGCTGAATTGGGTGAAAATCTGCAGGTATAGGTGAATTACGGTCGGCAAACCCATCATATTTTATATTGTATCTCCTTTCTTCTGGTCATGCCCAGTCTTTACTTAACAAAACAACCATTATACGTGTGTTTATTTATTTGATGACATGAACAGAGGGCAAACGTGGCGCAGTGTGCAGAGACATGCTAATTTAGCAAAACATGGGCTTACAAAGGGGATTGAATGGAGTCATAACGAGAACACAAGACCTAAAGTCCGAAAATTGTGTTGGTATAAGTATCATACTGCTGAAAACACTTGCCTGTCAATCGAACTGTTTGCCTAACGTACATTGTCACCGGCTTCTCCTGCGCCGGAGCGGCACCTGCCGAGGCCGCAGGCCGAGGTCTGTTGTTGTTGTTGTCTGTTCTGAGCGCTGGTATCAGAGACTTAAACCTTTTATGGATAGAAGGCACTTCCAAATGAATAAGCACTACGGTTGTCAATTTTCAAAATTTCCAAAATTTTGCCTTGAATTTTGCATGATGTGATTTTTAACTTTTATTTTTCTATTTTTTGCTACTTCATCTACAGTCTTCAAACTTGCACCCTTTTACCTCAGGGAAATTTGTAGTTCACACAAAAAGTTGGAAAGAAAAAGTTTTAAATTTAAGGCTCTAAATTAGCTTTTAAACTTTGCACCCTAAATTTTGCATAAAACTAATGGTCTAAACTATCGGCTCGAAATATCTGAACCTACGGCAATTCAGGTTCTAAGTCAAATATCCACTTATAGGCCTGTTTGTGCAGTTGTGCACAAACACAAAAACAAAATTAAAACGGAAATTTGAGGGTCCTTTTTGGCCCATTCCGTGAAGGTCTGCACTTCCCAAAATATTTCAACCCTTATATCTTCCGATCTAATTAATAAAAATTAGTTCCCAATTTAGATAATAAAGGAGAATAGCCTCCCTTATTGTATACTTAGACATAAAAACTTTCAGACTGAAACTTTTTATTTTATAGGCAAAAATAAAATATAAGTTTTGAAAATTCCTATTCTCAGCCCCCTGGTTTCCAGAATATGATAGCTAGGGTATTGAACTTAACACGGCTGGATAGCAAACTTTGTTTCCGTCATTTCTCTTACTCATACCCCCACTTATCTCTTACGGCTTCCACGCTATAAGCCGTATAATACATTTCGAAGTCGTAATTTTAACTGTTTATTTTTGCTTCACACCAGGATTTTTGAATGGTTAATATCGATGGAAGGGGATGAAATTCGGCAAAAAGCTAGTTCAGAGGCATATTTTGCCATTGCAACAGGTTGCATATCATTGCAACACCAGTGTACCTTTACTTAAATGTAATACACAATGCTAGTATGTTTCCCGCTCGAAACCTCACCCCGCCGTTCGGCCGTAGCGTCGCTGCGGGTGGCGCTATGGGAGCTGCTGTCCGAGACAGATGCCACAGCTATCTACGCATGCTATAGACCAGCGCGAATGCCCGGTGGTGGCAGGGTAGTCTGTCTCGTTTCGGCTCCTCTACTCGTGCGACGGTCGCGTTGTCTGTTAGATATTCATATCAGTCGGACGGCCGGGTGGCGGTCGTGCGGTAGGGTCCCCGCTCGCTGTGGCGACATCCGACGAATAAAAAAACAAAATGGTGGTCAGGAACCGGTTTGCTTGTTTGGTTTGTTGTGTTTTGTTTCTTTAAGTGTGTCCAAATCTTACTGTGTGTGTGTGTGATAGGTCCGGTAAAAGTGATGTGTTTTATGAGAGAGATAAGAGAGGCCCCACCACTTAAGCCTTCGGGCTTTTGCGTCAATCTCTTTGGTATACCTGTCATATTGTTTCCGTCCAATAAAAGTTTATCATCTATCTATCTACCCACTAGTTAATGCATCCTCTAACCATAGGTAACACTGGTCAAAGGATCCACCGTTGCACACCATTTCTTTCCCAGCCGAATACACCTCTTTGTGGTGATACCGTGACACGTGACTCCTTGCACTGCCTGCTTAAATCAACTGAATAAGCAGTGGCGGATCCAGGCCATTAGTATGGGGGTGGGGCTAAGGAGCTCGAGCATAGGCGGATCCAAGACATCAGTACCGGGGTGGGGCTAGTGAGCTCGAGCATAGGCGGTTCCAGGACATCAGTACGGGTTGGGGCTAAGGAGCTCGAGCATAGGCGTATCCAGGACATCAGAAGCGGGTTGGAACTCGGGACCTTGAGCATAGGCGGATCCAGAACATCAATACGGGGGTGGGGCTAACGAGCTCGAGCATAGGCGGATCCAGGACATCAGTAGGGGTGGGGCTAAGGAGCTCGAGCATAGGCGGATCCAGGACATCAGTTCGGGGGTGGGGTTAAGGAGCTCGAGTATAGGCGGACCCAGGACATCAGTACAGGGGTGGGGCTAAGGAGATCGAGCATAGGCGGATCCAGGACATCAGCACGGAGATGGGGCTAAGGAGCTCGACCATAGGCGGATCCAGGACATCAGTACAGGGGTGGGGCTAAGGAGCTCGAGCATAGGCGGACCCAGGACATCAGTACGGGGATGGGCCTAAGGAGCTCGATCCTAGGCGGATCCAGGACATCAGTCCGGGGGTGGGGCTAAGGAGCTTGAGGATAGGCGGATCCAGGACATCAGTACGGGGTGGGGGAAAGAGCTCGAGCAAAGGCGGATCCAGGACATCAGTACGGGGTGGGGCTAGGGAGCTCGAGCATAGGCGGATCCAGGACAGTACGGAGGTGGGGCTACGGAGTTCGAGCATAGGCAGATCCAGGACATCAGTAAGGTGGTGGGGCTAAGGAGCTCGAGCATAGGCGAATCCAGGACATCAGTACGGGGATGGGCCTAAGGAGTTCGAGCATAGGCGGATCCAGGATATCAGTTCGGGAGTGGGGCTAAGGAGCTTGAGCATAGGCGGATCAAGGATTACCGATAGAGGAGGCACCGTCCGCAGGGGAAGGGGTGTAATCTGGAGCATAGGGCGCCACTTTTGACACGCAAAATCCTTCCGATGGGCGCCAATTTTTGCATCTTAGGTGAAGAGGGTGGGAAGTGACATTTCAGGGGTGCCATCGAATGTTTGAGGGGGCGCCGTGACCATTTCAGGGGGTGCTGAGGATCGACCAAAGGGGGGGGGTGCACGTGCCCCCTATCCTCCCCCTGCCCTGAATTCACCTATTAGCTCCAGCCTCCCTGCCATTGCCTCCAAACATCCTTTGCTTATGCTATAGCTGTAGGCATTTTCACATGGGTGGACTTAAGCCCACTAGCCTCGCCCCTTGTATCCGCTATCGTATTTAGACATATAAATAATATATAAATCTCGTTGCACTCTATTCCATATTATCGAACAATATCAATAAGAGGAAATCGGTCATGCAGATTTTGAATCCGGTCTTCAGGTCAATAAAAGGTCACTGCGCATGCGCAGTTGAACTAATGGTAATAGAGGCTATCCCGGGAACCTACGGGTCGATTTTTTTGAAATTTTTTGAACAAGAAAATGACACGGAGTGAAAACCACAAATAATGTCATGGTGAAGCTGCACTGCCCTGCGCATGCGCAGTAGAAATCTTAAAGATAACCCTTAAAGAAGAGGATATTTCAGAAGAGGACATGGACAGAGGAGAGCCAACATGCTTAAATTTAGTGTGAAAGTTTTGACACCCTTGCTTACTACAAAGGTTATTGCGCATGCGCATTAGAACTTATGGTCAGGGAGGCTATCTCGGGAGCCAATAGACCGATTGGGCTCAAAATTTGCGAGTAATAGCAGAATACTATATGCTTATCCCAATTCACGGCATTATGACACTGCATTGTGCTGCACATGCGCAGGATGAATTCTAAGGAATATTAGGCTATAAGGGATAGTTTAGACCAGGAGACAAACAAACGACATACCAACATGTTTCAGTCATTTATAACGGTATCTTCGCTCTCATTCACTACAGACTTTACTGCGCATGCGGACTGGGACTAAGGGTAACTGAAGCTAACTCGGCAACAAATAGGCTGAATTGTGTGAAGATCTCCAGGTATAGGTGAAATATGGTCGGCAAGCCCATAATATTTTTCATTGTATCTCCTTTCTTCTGGGTATAGCCAGTCTTTACTTAACAAACCAAATTTTATACGTGTGATTGTTTATGTGATGACATGAACAGACGACAAACGTGGCGCAGTGTGCAGAGACATGTTAGTTTAGGAAAACATGGACTTATACATGGGATTGAATGGAGTCATAATGAGAACATTAGACCTCAAGTCCCACCATCGAGTTAGTATATGTATCATACTGCTGAAAACACTCGCCTGTCAATCGAACTGTTTGCCTAACGTACATTGTCACCGGCTTCTCCTGCGCCGGAGCGGCACCTGCCGAGGCTGCAGGCCGAGGTTGTTGTTGTCTGTTCTGAGCGCTGGTATCAGAGGCCTAAAACTTTTGTGGATAGAAGGCACTTCCAAATGGATAAGCACCCCGGTTGTCAATCTTCAAAATTTTCAAAATTTTGCCCAGAATTTTGCATTATGTGATTTTTACTTTTATTTTTCTATTTTTTGCTAATTCATCTAGAGTATTCAAACTTGCACCCTTTAACATCAGGGAAATTTGTAGTTTACACAAAAAGTTTGAAAGAAAAAGTTTGAAATTTAAGGCTCTAAATTAGCTTTTAAACTTTGCACCCTAAATTTTGCATAAAACTCATGGTCCAAACTATAGGCTCGAAATATCTGAACCTACGGCAGTTCAGGTTCTAAGTCAAACATCTGCTTATAGGCCTGTTTGTGCAGTTCTGCACAAACACAAAAACAAAATGAAAACGGAAATTTAAGGGTCCTTTTTGGCCCATTCCGTGAAGGTCTGCATTTCCCAAAATATCATTCAAACCCTTATATCTTCCGATCTAATTAATCAAAATTAGTTCCCATTTAAGATAATAAAAGAGAATAGCCTCCCTTATTATATATTCAGAGATAAAAATTTTCGGACTGAAACTTTTTATTGTATAGGCAAAAATGAAATATAAGTTTTGAAACTTCTTATTCTCAGCCTCCTGGTTTCCAGAACATGATACCTAGGGTATTGAACTTAACACGGCTGGATAGCAAACTTTGTTGCCTTCATTTTTCTCACTCATACCCCCCCCCCCCACTTATCTCTTACGGCTTCCGCGCTATAAGCCGTAAAATACATTTTAAAGTCGTAATTTTATGTGTTCATTTTTGCTTCACACCAGGATTTTGAATGGTTAATATCGATGGAAGTGGATGAAATTTGGCATGAAGCTACCTTACGGCCCTGGATCTCCGATACAAGTAATTCCAGGCGAACATAATGTTTGGTTCGTCTTCTGGAAACATTTTTATACCGTGCCTTTTCTATACGAACACAGCACCCGGCGCCATGCCACGGCGCTATCTTCGGTTGAGTGATACCAGCCAGTGACCTCCTGACGTGTCACAGGTGTAGGGATTATCGGAGGGTGCAGAGTGTGGCGCACTGGTATAGAGGTTAGATGCCCTGTGTCTTGACCAGGGATGGCCGGTCCGAATCCGGGAGTGATGGCGCGCTCCTTATTAGTTATTTCCAAGAAAAGAATAACACTGACCTACAGGATTATGAAGAGATACATTGTGAAGGAAATATGGCTTGCTTTCATCATTAGCCCTGTTCCAGCTGTCAGCACAGTTTTGTCAGCACCAATCAGTGGGCCGCGTTGCGTTTACGTCACAGGATTGTAGCCTCTTCCCGGGAACTTGGTTCTAGAGGTTTTACGGGCTGAAGGCCTGCTGTTGTGCTGATGGAAAATAGCAAGTGCACGAAGTGGCTACTTAATATTGTTTAATGGTATAAAGGTTGAAGTTCCCCTTGCTTACCACAAACTAGAGGCGATTATGGCGCTGATATTTCTTTTCTGGAGGAGAGGCTAGAGGTCCTGCTGACAAAACTGTGCTGACAGCTGGAACAGGGCTATTGTCATGTGGCTCTCCTGCGCCAGTGCCAGTGGGGCGTTAGCCCAGGTCGCAGACCGGAGTTGTGTGAGGTGCTTTGGTGTTAGGGCTGTGCGGTTGTATTGTCATGTGGTCCTTGAGTATACCTTCTTGCAAGTATGTACATTATGAGGCAACGTGAGAGTGAGGTGGTGGTAGCGCCAATGTATTCTACGTTATGAAGCGTACAATATTCAGTGGGACAGGAAAGTTTGCAGACTGCGTTGGTCTTCTTTTGAGTGGCATGGCGTGTTGTGATTTTGTGTTTCATTATGATTTTACTAGTTTTTTTTTGTCGTGTAGAAGATGGTCAGCTTTAGAGTCTCCTTTTTATTTGTGCATGCCACGTTATTAGAAATGATACTCCGGATAACTCCTGTATCGACTTTATGAGTAGTGGTCATGTAACTACGGTAGTATTAACGAATTGTGCCCTTCCTCTGTGGGTGCCACGTTGCGTATTTTTTCGATATAAGTTTGTATTTCTTGGCCTATTTTAAAGTTCAAATAACCATTCTTTACAAGGGTTGGTTCAAGTCTAGGAAGCTCCGAGTGAAGAAGGGCATACTATAAACAATGTTTATACGCTCATCATATGAAGGCGCGCACTACGCTTCTCTTATATCTGTTAGGGCATTCGCTTTTAGCATTCGTGACTTTAACTGTGTTTTATGGTTTTGAATTTACACTGGTTGTGAAATGACCGTTATTTGCGAAAACGGTGACACTAGAAATGGTATATGATCATAAATACGCGCATTGATGGGGGTCTGAGGCACCTTTGCTTTGACGGGGGCGGGTACCCGCCCCCTAAGATCTCAAGAACCACGCTGGATAGCGAGAAACAGTAAAGGCGTTGGATGACCGATCTAATGCTCTATAAAAAACATATGGATATTTTTTCAGGTCACATTTAAGGTCACTCCAGGTCAAGGCATGCTACCATAGGGATAGCATGTAGATGAAGATTTTAGCCATTACATCTAAACTAATAAAGACAGCGAAACAATTTAGACCATTGGAATTCTCGCAGCAAGCCGAATCGAATGATATGTAACACGACCTTGCTAGGTCAAATCAGGTCAAATCAAGTTAAATCTTCACCTTTCTTCTGATTTATGCTATCTTAAACTTTTTTAGTAAGGTGTCTTGACCTGCATTGGCGACCTGACATGGGATGACCTGACCGTAAATTGTGCCGAAAGTTGTAAAAATGATTAGACAAAAGGCATGGTAATTACGGCGGCGCCGTTTTTTCGGGAAACCTGTGGAGGGGGCGGGTACGCCCCCCCCGTCAATGCGTGTGTTAATACTGAGCTGCGAGGTAAGGTGAAGGACCGATTTGTCATCGAGACATGATGATAGCGTCTCTAGGTGGCTAGCATCGCGAACGTCGAGGAAAATATCGTCGAAGTAGCCACAAAAGATGCTTGGGGTGATGCTATGGTCGGTGAGTACAGAATTCTGCAACTCGTGCATGTAGAAATCGGTGATTAAGGGGCCTGGTGGGGTCCCATGGCTATGCCATCCTTTTGTTTATAGAGCCTACCATTAGGGCCTCAGAGAGGAGATTCCAAATGCTTGGAGCAAGCCCTCTCATATCCTAGGGGACAAACTTTTAGAGGCGTCTGAGTCTTGTTACTGTCATGGTAGACTTTCCGCATTATTATCTGGATTGTTGTTTTGACGGGGACATTGGTTTAAAGGCTTTCTACATCAATTAAAGCTAGTTTACCAGTTGGTGTCGTGGTGCGGAGAATGTTGATGAACTCATCTTCAGAGTTCAGGCTATACTTTGCAGGGATAAAGGGCTTTAACAATTCATTTAACGCCTCACCAGTTTATAACACGGGGCAGGAGTCTGTGATATGCTGGGCCTAAGTGGGTTATCTGATTATCTGACAGTGGGTTAGACCACCTCGTTGGAGAAAGTGGTCACCCCTGCTTCTTAAGTAATGACTAGAAGACTCAGCGGTGCAGTTAACCAGCTTCGCGAAGATGATGAAATATCATTGGCAAAGCAGATAAGTCGGCGGTGTACGGTATTATAGATAGAGATGAATAGATGGGTAACATGAATAATATCCTTAGTGATACCACAAAGTTTGAGGTCTAAAGAGACCCCTCGAATGCCTTGAAAGCCAAAGTGACTTACTTAGCCTGATAAACCCAGCTAATGCAGTAATACGTGCTGTGCATTTTGGAAAGATAGTGGGCGGGTACAGCAATGTCAAAATTCACAAATCATATAACCCACTTAGGCCCATCATATCACAGAATCCCACCCCGTGTTGTAAATCGGCGAAACTTCTAAATGAATTGTTAAAGCCCTTTATCCCTGCAAAGTATAGCCTGAACTCTGTAGATGAGTTCATCAACATTCTCCGCACCACGACACCAACTGGTAAACTAACTTTAACACTCGCCCCGCTGGGGTCCCTTGCATGACGCGCCCCGCGGGGGCGTTTTTCGCCCCCCTCCGTATCTCGTTCCCCACGAAAGCTAAAGGAAAATTACGGGCGGTGTTGGAAAGCTCTTGACAAGACGAAGAGAATTTATACGAAGAATTTTTATGTCAGGTCAATTTTGAGGTCAGCATAGGTCAAAGAATGCTCCATAGGCTTACACCAGAGCAGTGTACGTTTCCCTCTCTAGATCTGCCCCCATGGGAGCTAGAGAAAATATTTATGCGTCATTGGATTTCGCTCATCGCGGCGAATCGAATGATGTATGATATGACCTTGCTAGGTCAAATAGTCGAAATGACTTGACCTCGAGTTAGGTCAGGGTCACAGAGTGACCTGGTATGGTCATGTTGCATATCAATCGACTCCCCGTGACAATATAAGCACAATGCAAGCAGAATGGGAGCTTTATCTCAATTCAGTGATAAGTTATTGGCAAAACAATCACTCTATGCTCCCCTGACCTGAATTCGATGTTCTATGAAATCTAACGTCGCGCTTATGTTCCTGAATTCTTGTTTTCAAACCTCTGCCCGTTTCCCCTATATCAGATTTTGAATATCCAGCACATGGTATGCTGTAAACTATGTTATTTGCAGAAGTAACCCTTTCTTTATGTTTTAGAATTTCTCCAGTGTTCGCTCCTGAGACTATCCCTATATTCAAACCTGAACGTGCTAAGAATTTTGAAATCGTAGTAGCTGCTTTCGAGTTCGGAATGGATACGTAGCGGTCTGATTTAGAATCGGGTTTTTCTTGACGTGTTTTCCTTAATAAATCATCTCTGCCTTTTGTTTGAACATGAATAGCTACCCTCGGGGTTTCAAATCGTTTGCAGATATGATCTATTTCAGCCTGTAGATATTCAGCACTGCAAATCCTAAATGCTCGTAAAAAGGAGCCGATCACAATGCCGCTTTTCGTTTTTTCACTATGTCCAGAAAAACAATGAATGTAGTCCTCTTTGTTTGTTGGTTTTCTGTGAACCTTAATTTTTTTATAAATTTTGTTCAAGTTGTTCCTAGTACGACTGCTGGAGTCGGAATCTCACTAAAGTCATCAAGGGACTTGTCACGGAGGTCCCGACCGCACCACCCGAACGAGCAACTTCCTCAATGGAGGGTTAATTTAGAAGCCAAAGTTTAACGTCCCACAAAGCACAGGAACGGCCGCCCCGCTCAGGTCACCCTCTCACCAGTCAGTTGCCAGCCGACCTGTACGTCGGGTAAACTATTGAGCGCCGGAGCCTCTCAGGGGAACCGATCCCAAGCCTGGACATGCACTGCCACTGTATGCACTGCCACAGCGGGCCGGAGCCCAACGCTCTACCAACTGAGCTACCGGGGCGGCACCAACTGAGCTACCGGGGCGGCACCAACTGAGCTACCGGGGCGGCACCAACTGAGCTACCGGGGCGGCACCAACTGAGCTACCGGGGCGGCACCAACTGAGCTACCGGGGCGGCACCAACTGAGCTACCGGGGCGGCACCAACTGAGCTACCGGAGCGGGCCGGTAAGTCCATGATCAGTCCTAATGATTACGGTATCCAGGAATGCTAAAGAACTTTCGCTTTTGATCTCTAAGGTGAATTGTATATTTTGGTCGAAATTGTTGAGCCTCGTTAATTTTTCTTCCAGATTCATGTTTTTGGGAGCTGCTATAAAAACATCGTCGACGTATCGAACCCAGAAGCTATCCCACCCCATGACTTCTTGGTATTTTTCCTGCTCTAGACGCTCCATGTATAAACAGGCGGCTACCGGGCTCAGGGGGATCCCATAGCAAGTCCTCTACGTTGTACATACTCATTGCCTTCAAAAGTAAACGAACCAAAGTGCATGCACAATGTTACCAGCCCTATGAAGTGTGATTTCGATAATGGAAGTGTATTTACATCAATCACGTCAACAGCGGATTTGATAGCGTTTAATGCTCCATCTATCGGCAAATTTGTGAATAGAGATATTACGTCGAGGCTTGCAAGTTTCATGTTATATATGTTTACGCCCTTCAGCCTATCCATGAGTTCTGATGTGTTCCTTAAATGGGTCCCACTTATCAATCCCAGGCATTTACTTAGTGGTTTAGCTAATGTTTTAGCCATTTTATGGGGTGCACTGCCGATACCAGAAATTATAGGTATCATGGGAATGTTTGGTTTGTGTACTTTTGAAAGTCCTTTTAGTAGGGGTGGTCTGGGGGCCTCCTGGATGAGATTTAGTAGCTTCTTTCCTTTTTCAGATTTTTTTCAGAATTCTCCGTGCTTCTTTGTTGAATGAATTTGCTTCCCTTGCTGAATGCCCGTCCTTCGACTTCTTGTAAGTTTCTAAGTCATTGAGAAGATTCTTCATTTTTTTCTTTGTAGGCTGAACTATCCATGATGATGACACCCCCTCCCTTATCTGCCTGCGTCAGAATTAAGTTTTTAAATATCTGTTTGGAAGGGTTGATGTCTTTTTTCGTCAGCGCATAGCAGCAAGCCAAACACCTTGAATGAAACCTTTTTATGTGTCACTATCGTTCCACCTGTAATTGCGATTCACGTGTTCCACAAATGTAAATTTAGCTTTGCCGGAGTCAAATTTCAGCCCAAAGAAGAGAGCCTGTTTTTCTTCCTCTGATAGTTTTCTTGATGAAAGATTGGTCGCTATGTTTTCGTTACTTACACAGTTTCTTAAGTTTTAATCGCAGACTGGCTTGTTGCGTCGTATTGAGCTCTTTAAGCTTTTGTTCGTGGTACGATGATATGTGCGTTCCGGTTCGTTCGTTCTTTAACTCGTATATTCTATGTTTTAAATGTTCCGAAAAAAATCTGAAAAAGGAAAGAAGCTACTAAATCTCATCGAGGAGGCCCCCAGGACACCCCAACTAAAAGGAGTTCCAAAAGTGCACAAACCAAACATTCCCATGAGACCTATAATTTCTGGTATCGGCAGTGCACCCCATAAACTGGCTAAAATCTTAGCTAAACCACTGAGTAAATGCCTGGGATTGATAAGTGGGACCCATTTAAGGAACACATCAGAACTCATGGAAAGGCTGAAGGGCGTAAACATAAATAACATGAAACTTGCAAGCCTCGACGTAATATCTCTATTCACAAATTTGCCGATAGATGGAGCATTAAACGCTATCAAATCCGCTGTTGACGTGATTGATGTAAATACGCTTCCATTATCGAAATCACACTTCATAGGGCTGGCAACATTGTGCATGCACTTTGGTTCGTTTACTTTTGAAGGCAATGAGTATGTACAACGCAGAGGACTTGCTATGGGATCCCCTGAGCCCGGTAGCCGCATGTTTATACATGGAGCGTCTAGAGCAGGCAAAATACCAAGAAATCATGGGGCGGGATAGCTTCTGGTTTCGATACGTCGACTATTTTTTGTAACAGTTCCCAAAAACATGATTCTGTAAGAAAAATTAACGGGGCTCAACAATGTCGACCAAAACATAAAATTCACATTAGAGATCGAAAGCGAAAATTCTTTAGCATTCGTGGATACCGTAATCATTAGGACTGATCATGGACTAAAATTTAAGTTTCACAGAAAACCAACAAACTAAGAGGACTACATTCATTATTTTTCTGGACATAGTGAAAAAACAAAAGCGGCATTGTGATCGGCTCCTTTTTACGAGCATTTAGGATTTGCAGTGCTGAATATCTACAGGCTGAATTAGATCATATCTGCAAACGATTTGAAACACTTAAATATCCCCGAGGGTGGCTATTCATGTTCAAACAAAAGACAGAGAAGATTTATAAAGGAAAACACGTTAAGAAAAACCCGATTCTAAATCAGACCGCTACGTATCCATTCCGAACTCGAAAGCAGCTACTACGATTTCAAAATTCTTAGCACGTTCAGGTTTGAATGTAAGGATAGTCTCAGGAGCGAAGACTGGAGAAATTCTAAAACATAAAGAAAGGGTTACTTCTGAAAATAACACAGTTTACAGCATTCCATGTGTTGGATGTTCAAAATCTTATATAGGGAAACGGGCAGAGGTTTGAAAACAAGGATTCAGGAACATAAGCGCAACGTTAGATTTCATAGAACATCGAATGCGTTAGTAGTTCACATAGAGAAATGTGACCACTTACCAAAATTTGATAGCTCTGAAGTTTTAGCCGAAACGAAAAACAAGCAGATTGGGAAAACACTCGAAGCAGCCTTCATTTAGTTCTTCCAAACACTAACCTTCGGTCAGGTTTTGTAAGTTGGGCGTCTTGGGGGGCAAAACTAGCTATAAAAGAAAAAAACATAAAACATTAAGCACGAGAACTTGAGAAGAAAAGAAATGAAAATAAAAATCATGTCTTGTCGAATCAGTTTGAAATATTGTGTCCTGCTGTGAGCTGAACTTTGTAACTTTGTATTGATATTTTTGTAATTTTGTAACCAACCAGCATGCATGCACATTGCCAACCAACCAACACCTCCTTCATCATAGAAAGTAAAGAAGCAAAACATTGGAGAAAGAGAACCGGAACCAGTATCATAGTACTACAAAGAGAGTATTGGTACTTTACCCTATGTTTTGAATGGGTCATTATGGTAAATATAATATACTTTATTTTTGGTAGAGTATGTGGTCAAGTTGTTAGTTTCATTATGTGGTTATACAGAGGGCAGAGAAGAGTGCATCCTTTAAAGGAAGTAAACAAACAATCAAGAAGCTATGAAAAGAATATCTGAAACATTCGACAAGAAAATAAACTACCTCAATTGAGCTGATTCAGAGAAGGTTTTTAAGAATAATTCTGACTAAATTTGGTATATTTAACATTTCCTGAGAACAAGAAAACAACACACTGGGATGTGCAACTAGATTAGGGTTTTTGCTTTTTTCCTTATTTTAGTTTTTTTTTACACCACAATGCAAAAAAATTAGACTAGTTAACTTTCCACTGCATGGTACTACTAAAAGTTGTTTTTCCTTCTCTGTGATTTCCTCAGCTTTTTCATGCTTTGTGGATATGGTGATTTTGTGGACACTGTTGTGACCACTTTCCACAGCAGACATCATCGTAACACTTATCTCATCCTGAGATGAGCTGTATGTTTCTCTGGTATCATCTACCTGTCTGCTGCTGCTACTCACTGGTGTTGATGTATTTTGGGTCACATCTGATTGGAACTTTCCCAACTCCAGGGCTATATCTGGGGCGGGACGAATGATTGTGGATGGTACAGGTACAACCTCATTGTTTGAGGCTGCACATGGATGTGCTTGTGCAGTGTGACCTCCAGTATGCTGCAACACCTGGCCTCCTGTGGGTTGTTGTGGTACGTGATCTGACACATGCTGTGTTGTGTGAGCTGCTGAGTTTTTTTTTCAGTCAGCTGACTGCAGCTGACGGCTTCGGCCACGCTTTCCACGGCTCCGCGTTAATCTTAATGAATTTATGAAAAAAGTATTATTTGCGGTTTTCTTGTGGTGCAATCTCTTCTTTTAGGTGCTGGGCTATTGATTAATTCACCATATCCTGAATTCAAGTATGCAATTCTTCATAAACAGTGAATAATTTCACCGTGCCTTGCAGAAGATCGTTTGAAGAGCTAGTGAAGTAGGTATTTTCGATTAGAGTTTCACAAGCAAACTGAGCTTAAGCCGGCATATTTTTCGCCTCTGAAACAAACGTGACATCTTTGAAAAAGCTCCTCCATCCGAGATATCTTCCGGCTCTAAAATATCTAACGGCGTCCTGAACGATATTGCTAAATAGTTTGACACGTAATAATTGCACAGCCATTCAGTAGCAATTCATTCACACCGTAGGTGCTGGACTTCTAAGCAGGGATGAAATACTTCCCACATATTAGAAGAACTTATTAATCCTATTCATCTTAAACGCAAACCGAACGATGGAACACTTTTAAGAAATAAGACCTGAGAAACGAAAGCGAAGAATCACGACGGCAAAAGCAAAGAACGAAAAGAGAGACCAGCCGAAAAAGAACGAGAATGATTCATCATCACCGTCATCGTCACGCCTTGTTTGTTGTTTTCCATGTTTTTTTTTCACCGGATCCCTTCATCAAGTCCCACTACCTCACTCCATGGGTTGAGCGCGGCGCCTGTGGCGACCCTCCCCGTGGGTAATCCTTGTCCTTCCCCATCAACCATCCTATCCTTATCCTTATTCTACAGTGTGTTTTTGCTTAAGTTGTCATTTATGTCCCTCATCTTCATTACGACCGGCGTCAGAATAGCCACATGAAAAGTGGAGATGCCGTGTATGTCAAATAAATAAATAAATAAAAATTGTTGGGTGATCTGGCTTGTGTTGCTGTAATGCGTAACCTGATGCATGCCTTTTCATGGGACCTGTTCTGTGGTTCTGGCTTGTGTGATGTTGCTGTCCAGGAATCACATGATGCAGTGTGGATGTTGTTTTGCTTGTACCAGGAATCTGATTGGTGGAGTCTGGATCACGTACTGTTTTTACCTGGGTTTCCTCATGATGTAGGTGGTATCTACTTTCAGTACCTGCCACACCTGTGTTTCCTCTTGGTTTGTTTGTCTGGGTGTCCATAGTTCCTGTGCGTACTGCATCACTGTATGTTGTGGGTTGACGCTCCAGGATCTCCAGGATGTCTGTCTGTGACATGTGAGACTCGACATGGAGAGGTGGTGTGTCTCGTGCCCGCTTCACATAGACATTTCCCCCTTGAGTCCAGTATGAGGCTAGCTTGTTTGCCCGTTTCAGCTTCGCACAGATTGCTACAACAGCTGATTTAGTTGGGGACAGAAGTTCATGGACCAGAAGACCACTACGCTGATTTCTTTTAGGCATTCTGTTCTTGTAGATCTCTTCCTTGACTGCCTTGTTGTTGAATCGGACAACAATGCTGACCCCATACTGCATCCAGTGACATGTGTTGATACACCAGGGAGGAAGCTTAACCCCCGTGTGTGAAGTTATTATCCTGGAAACTTCCTGTCTGAAATCCTGATCGGGGGAAATGTATAATTCCCCTCGTAGGACTAGGCAGTCCTGTCTACTGTAGTTTTCAGCAACTTCTACCCTTTTTTCTAGCTGTGCTATTTTTTTCTTGTTGTTCCCTCAGAATTCTCTGCAACCCTTCCATGTCTACATTGTCAGACATGATCCCACTACCCCTTTCACTGGTAGTCAATTAAGAAAAAAGAAAAAAGTGAAGAATAAATTTGCACTCACAACCACTCCTCGCAGCCAAACAACACAGACAATCGAGGCAAACTATGGAATGCTACTATCCCCACACAGACTTTCGACACTGGCAATAATGGCGCAGCAGACGCCGGGCTTTAATGACTGAATTTAAGGAATAGAGATCAAATGACTAGATGGTATTGTCTCTTTTATCAAAAACAGTAGGTCCGAGAAATTATCCCACTTCAATATAATGCGATAACCTTAATCAAACCAAAACATTTCAAGAAAAAAGAAGCAATTGAAGCGGTAACGTCCAAACGCCACCAGAGCCAGAGCTTTCCCCGGGTTCCTGCTCTGGGCAGCAGCCCACACCGTCTTTGCCCAGACTGTAGCAGGAAGCGCAAACGTGGTCCTGCAATTCATCCAGCGTACCTGCCTGAATGTCAAAGAGGTGCAAAGTGCCAGCTGTAAAGCACGGAGCCTTAAAATGACCGCTTTTCTTGGCCTACAGTGACGAGTTGTACTGGGCCGACGTGTTGTGGCATTAAAGAGTGGAGACAGCTGTGAGCAATACTACAGCAATGAGCAATTCATATATTGTTAAATGCGAAGGAAATGTATGGGTGTTCACTCCCATTCTCGCTGTTTTCCGCTGTTCTTCTGTTTAGTCTAAATATTAGGCTAGCAAACATATTCATTTCGTGCATTTTCAAGTTTGGTACACTCATCATCTTCAGCTTAGTACAAAAACAATGTTAAACAAACTAAATAAGTAGGTATAACATTATAACGCCTTTCGATGATGGTTGTTGGGCAATAAACAATAGCATTAGTTGTTTTGAGTTTGTGAATGTTGTGACAGAGCTGACCCGGAGCTGAGCTGACTGTTGCCTGTAGAGTTTTAGTTTGTTGGTGCAATTAGCTCTTGGTGGCAGCCTTGGTGATGTGATGACTTTGCATGTTTCTATTTTGGCAATACTTGGCCAAAAGAACTGCAGGAAGTTCAAAGAGATGACATGAGTCATGAAATAAGATATTAAAATTATTATACTACCAGAAAATGATTTCAGAAACGGGAGAAAATCTGCTCCATACGAATTAAGGATCACGTGAGTCTTAAAAAAGGTTTCAACATGCGGGGTCAATGAGGCCATGGGACAGATTTATAGTCGAAAAAAGGGACTCGCCAAATAAAACAGGCTTCATATGAGTCTTGCAAGAGATCAAGGGACATATTCATAGTCGCAAAAGGGACTAACCAAATAGAAAAGGGCTTCATCTGAGTCTTCTTTGCAAGCTGCATAAGGTGGTTATTGGCCTCATTCGAGACCAAAAAAGGAACTCGAAAATATGGTCTCACCTAAGGCTTAAAATAAGACTCAAAACGTGTTGTCTGATTTGAATAGGGAAAATGAAAACTCTTTTTGGTCTCATCAACCTAAAAGAGGGCTCAGTTTTTCTCAGTGTGGCGACAAAAACTAAAACATAACGTCTATGGGGTTGGCAGAGCAAACTTAACATAGTGAGGTGACATTTGGATTTGAGTTTGTACTTTTATGGTTCATAGGGATTAATTTTATTAACTTGTTTCATTGTGCATGGCATCAGCGTCAGAAAAAATCCAGAGCAGCATGTTTTCCAGCTTCTAATGCCCTCTCAAAGTAATCCTCTATTCATTCTGCAAACCTTGTTGTAAACATAAGGGATTGTACTGTCTTACCCGTTTATAAAAAATTATATTCAAAAACTTATTCACTGTACAGAAATTGAGTGTTGGTTCCCGACACCGGTGAAGCCCGGAATGAATCGTGATGAAGCCCGGTATCCACCCTGTATGGGTCATCCGGTCTCAGGCCCGGTCAAAGCGGCCTGGGTCGGATTTGTGGTGCGGACTCCCGGGCTCAGAAAGTCGCACCTCTAGTCAACACTCACAAATTTCACTTCGAAAGTGTATTTGTTCTCCCCTAGATGGAGGTCTATTTACTCGCACCGCAGCTTACGCAAAAGAACTTATCACCTGAAAAGAGATAACATATGGAGATGCAGCAACTCTGCAGAACAATACACTGGCTTAGCTACAAAGTGCCATAGCAAATTGGTTCAGTGTACAATGCACAGACAAAACATTACACAACATAAAGTATCGGAGCAGCTCACATTGTAAAACAAGAATAGTTAGGCGAATACCCACACCAAGCAATCAAGCGATCATTATGAAACATTATCATTTTCACCTCCCCCTCGCCGCAAAGCTTGAATTCAAAAGTAAATAAAAATTAAACGTACAACTGGTACCTCGCCCAGTTCTTGACGTGACATTTTGACCGTTCGGAGGAGCGGAGCCGCGTTACCTCTCTCTGCAGGGCAGAATTCGATAGGTAGATATATCCAACACATTGACATCGGTGGCTGGCTAAGTGACTGAAATGACTGTATCCCGCTGCTTTTTCTGTTATCTTTAAGGCAATGTAGAGATAAACAAAGGCGGCGATGCCAGCTAACCCAGCTGGTTTGTTGGCGACCCGGTCGCTGGAACCACAACTGTGATTGTCAACACGCAACGTTGCATACCTATTGGAGACTCCAGGTCCACCATGAATTGACAGCAGCTCCAATCTTCGCCGGCTGATGTGATGCCGCTTATTCCGGGTAGTAAGTCCACTTTTGGTCAAGCTTGACACACGCATGTCATCATGTCAGGCAGTCCCGCGGGTGGTACCGCCGGAGACCATGATTCACTATCGGCGGCACTAGCTATCGGCGCAGGTCCCCCTCCTGCATTTCTTACTTCCGCATTCAAAATCAAAATTACAACGGTCATCCTTCTCCTTTAGCTTACTGCAGGTGTGTGTTCTCTGTTTACAGTAGTAACCTTTCTTGCAATCCAAAATACCAATACACTCGACACATTCTCCCTGAAGGCAATGGTCATGTTCACACTCATCGTCGGAGTAACACTGAGAACCATCCTGCTTTAACTCCTCGCATGTGTGCTCTTCCTGGTCACAGTAATAACCTTTCTTGCAATCGTGGTTGCTAGTGCATTCAACACACTCTTCATCAAGGCAGTGGTGGTATTTACACTCATCGTCGGAGTAACACGACAAGCCATTCTCCTTTAAATACTCGCATGTGTGCTCTTCT
The DNA here is from genome assembly GCA_034440635.1 of Lepas anatifera. Lineage (NCBI taxonomy): Eukaryota > Metazoa > Arthropoda > Thecostraca > Lepadidae > Lepas > Lepas anatifera. The sequence continues at coordinate 45,941 of JAOTON010000173.1, forward strand.
TTGTCACAGTAATACCCCTTCATGCAATCGTGGTGACTAGTGCAGTCAACACAGTATCCTTCGTGGCAGTGGTAGTATTTACACTCGTCATCGTAGTGGCACGGGGCACCGTTCTCTTTTACCGTCTCGCAGGTGTGCTCCTCCTTGTCGCAGTATTCATAAGCATCGCATCCGTAAGATGTGACACACTCGGCGCAGTACCCTCCTTCGCAGTGGTGGTGCTTACACTCACTGTCGTAATGGCACGAGTAGCCATCCTCCCTCTTCGGCTTGCATTCTCCATACGCACTGTCGCAATACTCTTGGGGGTGACAGTCGTCGTCGTGGTGACACTCCTCGTAGTGTCCATGATGTGAAGTCCCTCTGTTGCCAGGCCTTAGTAAGGACCCCAGTGTGTGCTTGATAGCTAGGGCTAACCCTAAAGACCGGCCATCGCGCCCGGCGGAGACCAGCGGCGAAGGTCGCCGCTGCTGCGAGGCTGCTGCCACAGTAACCGCAAGCAGAAACAGTATCCAGTTGATTGCGCTCCCCATCATGAGCCTGTCGGAGAATGCTTGTCAACTTCCATATCCCGTGTTGTGCACTGACTGTTGGATTATTCTGTTCTCCATACAATTTACGTTACCAGATCTCCCTTTTGTTTGCCTCCGCAAGAGCAAATGCAAAGCGGGAAGTTTGGCACATAATGCAGACAGAAGATGGTCATTAAGCCCGACTTTCTCAATAGGTAGGACGTTATAAAATTTTAAAAAAGTTTGGGCCGGTGTTAGCATTTTGAAAGAGCCCAGTTTGCTAAAAATGCCATCCCTCACGCTCGAACAGCACTTTACCCTCTTTATAGATTCGTTATTGACTTTATTGCGCAATGCTCGTGCTCTCAATCCTTGCAGCAACAGAATAGAATCGTAACAAAAAGGTAGCACCCATGGCGCATAGAGGTAAAATATCTATTGGATTGGCGGTGAGTGCCGTGATTAATTTTTCATAATGATTTATCAGAAAGGGACACAGGTCGGTGGCATGTCAAAGGGAGGTGACCTCAATGATGAAGCTCTTGTTGATCATTCACCCGTTTCCATGTTTTAGAACACTTTTTGGTTTGATTTTCATATTTGGTATCATTATTGATATTTGGTGATGCATAGAAAAATAAGATGCCAGAAAAACTACAGCAGTACCAGATCAGGCACTTTGGGTTGCTAGTCTAGGCCTGGTGTATGAGGCTTTGGTATTGCTGTATTTTCTAGGACTCTAATGGGTTAAAAGAAATATTTGCTGCAAAAACTAAACATTTACGGCAATTTCATCTTCTCTCGATTATTCAACAGATTTAATTAATGATTTATGCTCAAATAGCTGAAATTATGGTCACATAATACTCGGTCTAGGAAGGGGCGTCCTGTTCTCGGTCATAAGATAAGTCATAAGAAGTCACCGGAGGAAAACAGACTGCTCGAAGGTAGAACAGTGTAGTAATGCAATAATTGAGGTTTATTTGAAGCCTTGCTATACAAAATCAATATAAAAACTGCCTTATTACTACTTTTCACCATTACTTCAAATGATAATCCACAGAACGGATAGGTTATCTTATGCATTTGTTCCCAGTGGTAACGTGTCTGACAGTACTTATTTTCGGAAAAATGTTATTTATAAAAAAACTGCGATGGGAATTTGTTTCCTACTATTCTTTTGCCATAATTTGTCTGATACACTATGTCTAAGAACAAAATTTATCTTATAAAAAATTGTTTCAATGTAATTTGTTCCGTCGATGTTTTCAGATGGAGTGAGATCGGATGTTTGAATGAGTATTTGAGATACAGTTCAACGGTGGGTATCTTAATTCAAAATAGCACTCCCCCGAATTTTATATAGAACGTCAACCGACAGGGCAAACAACTTCTAATCTTAATTTCTGGAAGTCTCAAATAAAAAGGGTCATAAATATGTATATTTTTTGGAAAGTACATTCTCAATTTTGGAAGGAGCGTTTCAGTGTTTCAGTTTATTCATTGTATCATCAACGGGCCAGAGGCCCACTTAAAGATGAAGTCATAAGATATAAAAATACAAGTCCAATATGCACATACATTCATACAATTCCCAAGATATGCATCACAGATAACTCAAATCAGCTACAAGGCTATAAAAAGCTTAAAAACAGTGTTACCATATAAAACCACGTGAAGTAACAACGACCTAAAATATAAAACTTCAGAATATAGCTAAATCTATAAAAATCCAAGAATCGCTGCACTGAAACCATCCAATCTATGTCCTCGGAAGCATTAGGAATCTGATCACTTTCACTTTGTATTGGCCAACTGAGGAGTTCCAAATATCAACTTCACGAGTTATCTAAAAAAATCCTGCAGTTTCGGAACTTTGATTAAAATACTCGACTTCATCATATTCACACGAGCATAATGTGGGAGGTGTAGTAGGGTTCAGCAGCGAAATTTACGGGGTGGAACAGGAGGCAGGGGAAAGGTTTGGAGAAGAAACGAAGAATCTATGCAATTTTTCAGAATGTTTCCAATGAACATGAGGGCGTGCTTTTTTAGTCGAGTTTCGATGGTCGTTATGCCAGAATATCTGACAAACTGGGGAAGTTTAAATGTAAATCGGGCATGCGACAGCGAGAACAGAGCCATATGACAAACTTGTGTTGTCACTTATGGGTCTTTTACTTTTAATGATGGGTCATGGTTCCTATTTTTGGGAATGTAGATATTATTTGGAACTCGGACGACAGCCACACTGAATCATATTGCAGTGACTGGAAATAAACAGGTTGAAAACCCCATCTTGCCCCTCAAATCTTGATGCTGCACTTCCACTGCGTGGAGCTCCAAAAATTATATTGTAAATACATAATTATTTCAAAACCCTATTTCACCCGCAATATGGACCCATGCTGTCTCATTTTATACCGAGCAGTTTTAACGCGTTTATGTGGCCAGATTATTATTTTCTCCCAGTTTGGAGATGCAAAAATAGTTTTATATAATTTTCATCGACATTGAAAATTGGAACAGAAAATGCAATCCGCGAGAAATCTGGCAGTTCAAGTTCCAAAGGTCGATATCAATATTTGGAATGTGTGAGATTTCTCCTGATACTTATTTGGATCCATGCAATTATATTAACAGTGCGCACACTACGTAAAGCATACATACCTAACACTGGGCAATATAAGATTCCTAACTGCTTTCCCGCAAGATTAGTTAAGTGTGGTAACGAATAAGCTGTCAAATTGGCACCCCCAGGGTTTTGGCTCAAGAGAGACGCAATTGGGCCTCAAAATTTAGCCGGTGACATATATAATGCATTTCGACGTCTGTATACGTAATTTCTATAAAATGGCAAGTCATGCGACAGGAGAGCGCTATGAATTGTCGTCATAACAATGTTTGCGAAAGCACATAGTCACAAGTCCTACCAATAGCTCAAATCTTATGAGTATACATAAGTGGTCCCCGACCATCACATCACAAGAGGGGTTACTGGCCACCACATCACAAGAGGGGTTACCGACCATCACATCACAAGAGGGGTTACTGACCATCACATCACAAGAGGGGTTACTGGCCACCACATCACAGAGGGGTTACCGACCATCACATACAAGAGGGGTTACTGGCCACCACATCCAGAGGGGTTACCGACCATCACATCACAAGAGGGGTTACTGGCCACCACATCACAAGAGGGGTTACCGACCATCACATCACAAGAGGGGTTACTGGCCACCACATCACAAGAGGGGTTACCGACCATCACATCACAAGAGGGGTTACTGGCCACCACATCACAAGAGGGGTTACTGGCCACCACATCACAAGAGGGGTTACCGACCATCACATCACAAGAGGGGTTACTGGCCACCACATCACAAGAGGGGTTACCGACCATCACATCACAAGAGGGGTTACTGGCCACCACATCACAAGAGGGGTTACCGACCATCACATCACAAGAGGGGTTACTGGCCACCACATCACCCGTAGCCCATAGAAACTCCCAACCAGTGGTCCTCACAATCAAGTCTACATCGGAAACGGGAAAACTCGGGCTGGTATGTATTGGCATGACCTTAAACATCTTATCATCCAGACGCGTCTTATCGACGCGTTTTACCACTGGTAAGGGAAATCTTGAGCACAAACTTACTAAGCATGAATTACTCACGTCTGTAGCTTGCAGAGCTGTCTTGACCGCTCACTACGGCGAAACGATGAGTGTATATTATTTCGCAGAGGGCTCGTTTTATATAACACCCAACACCGACCTAGACCTTCAACCTCTCTACCTATGTTAAGCCTTTGAATGGCTTGACACCAAATCGGCTTACGTTGCTGCATGACCCAAGAAAAGTAAAAGTTACAATGACCTTCGCTTTCGCTGGCCTACCTTGTACATACCCCGTCCAGTTTCGGCGTGCAGAGGCCGGATGCAGAATCTATTATCACGTCCAGCATCTGGTTACCTGAAAGCGAGAAAGATAGCAGGTGATTTCGAAACTGGAAATATTTGTTTAATATCTTATAGAAAAGTCTACTAAATGGATTCGGTTCACAAAGACCTGAGATGCACCAGTCTCCCGAGCTCTTGAGCAAGCTGCTTACCCTCCTCCTCTTAGAGAAAAAATTTTAACCCTATTGGTTTCAGCTCCTGGCCAAGCCCTGCATCTGTTTGGGGGAGGCGAGTTGGCCCCAAGATAATTGTATACATAGAACGCGCCCTAGCTATGTAATATTTCTGTTTTCAATATAGTAAAAAAGATAAGATACACCTTATTTCTGTTGAAAAATGACATTTCATATAAAACCTTGCGATTATCCCGGCCCAGCATGCACTCAACCACGACACCACGCCGGGCAGCGCACACTCCCTCGGATCCGCACAGAGCCAGGACGGCGCCGACTCTGTTACCGCGGTGTAAGCGCACTCAACAGCCTCCAGCTGGTACCTGGCTCCGTTCATTTTAAGTAACTTTATGTATCTTTTGATGTAACTTAACCCGCGCCCCACCGGGGGCCAGCGCCACCTTCGCCCCACGGGGGGGGCCATCGATGGCCCCCCTCTAACTCCAAAAAATATGCAGTTGCCCCGGTGAACCGCTGGAGTGCGGACGTGCAGTGCGCGCGCTCCCAGCCAGCTGACGCCCGATAGCTTGGCTCAAGTCGCCCTGCCCCAGGCTGGGTCGTGTCAGTTGGAAGTTGTGAACGGTGAAATGGGCCAGTGATATTGACAGACTGGGCCCGGGCGTTGTGAAATCGATTTAAGAGTGGCTGTGATTTAAAAAAAGTGACTGATCAATATTTCGATCAGATAGTGAGTTGTGAACCATGGCTTCTGGAGAAGAATCAGTGTACACTGCTGATCCTGGATCCTCTGAAGAAGACGCTATGTCATGTTCCACGGCTAGCCGCAAAAGACAACTTTCCATGATTGAGATCATCCGTCGAAATGAAGGAAGGAAGCCAAAAAGGACTGCAATTGCCGAACAGTCCCCTGATGAAACTCCAACAGCCAAAAGGAGACTAATAAGGCCCTCCCCTACGTCTGTAGCAGGGACTGATGAGCTCCTTAAAAGAATCGAGGGAAGGATCGCTAACGCAACCGGTAAGGTTATAACGGCATTCAACAATAAGTTCGAGGCATTAGAGAGACGCTTAGGAATTGTGGAAGGAGAAAATTTCATCAAGGAGAAAGAGATTGATCAGCTGAAAGCTAACTAGCGGCAGAAGAAGACCAAGTGCGAAAATTAGAAGATCAAGTAGAGAGCATAGATGTTAACAGGAGGCTATCCTGTCTGATTCTGACTTGCGATGACTTTCGGAACACAAGAGTAAACGAGAACCCTGAGCTCGCAGCTGTCAAGGTGTTGAAGGCACGGATTCCTGGCTTGGATATCTCCAAAGAAGACATTTCCACTGCCCACCGCCTCCAGGCTGAGGACAAGATGATGGTGAAATTCGTCCGGAGGGAGACGAGAGACAGAGTGTATGACAGCCGCTTTTCACTCATTCAACGTGGACCAGAGCGGAGGCTAGCTGGTGAGTCTCGACTGTTTATAAACGAGAGTCTCTCAACAAAAAACAACGAGATATTTCAGGAACTCCTTCGCGCCAAACAAGTGGAAAATGGCGGCGTCATAGCCTCTGTGTTCACCCGCCATGGCTCGGTGTGGCGCAGGAAACAGAAAGGAGGCGCAAACATCAGGGTCGCTGACGACACGGACCTGCTCCGAGCGCTGGGCGGACGACGCTTTCCGTATCGGCCACGTCCACAGCGGACTCTCCGAGATCTTTACGCTGGCAAGCCTCTTCACGTACCCTTTTAAATCCTACTTGTGCCCCAGGCTCGGCATCTCTGCCGTAGCAATCCCCTTCCCTCGCTAGTGTTGCTACACTTCGTGACCCATTCCTTGAAATAAGATTCGTCCCTTTGTTCTGCGACATTAAAGGAAACACCACTCCCGAAAAATTATCCCCCACAATTTAGAGGCGGGCAAAGGTGCCTTGCACAGAACGCCTTATAAAAAGCCCTTAACTAACTAACTAACCAGACACAAAGTATGGGAACCCAATCAAAGTAGAGAACGTATTATTTCTATATGTAAGCACATTGATAGTGTAAATGATACACATTAAGTGAAACTGCTCTGAAAAGAAATAGTGGGCTGATTGACTACTGGTTTAATAAGCAATAGCTTTAACCCTCGCCCACCGGGGGCCATCGATGGCCCCCTAAGGTTTTTCCGGGATAGCAGAAAAACGACGAGGCGCAGCACCGCGGTTGAGGGCTCTACCTCTCACTGCATCATTTTCCATCATCCCTGAAATTTTTACCCCGGGTCACCCAAGGTCAGGTCACCAGACGAGGTCAACCAAGGTCACCTCACTTCACCTTTAGAGCTCTGTAGAGCTACATTTCAAAGTTGATCGATTTGAAACTTCCTACACTTCATGACCCCTCCAGGGTCTACAAGGTGTATATCCGGGATTTTTGATTTCGTGCCCTGAGGTCAGGTCACGAGGCGACCTCTCCCATTGGAAAAGCATGGGGAAAGCTATTTCATGATATACATGCCACAAAAATGATTGAAATACTCGACTGCTCGAACAACGTTTTTGGACACCCTTTCACGGATCCCAGGGGTCTATTTGCCTTTGACTTTTCCAAGGTCATCCAGGTCGAGGTCAAAACAGTATTTTGGCATAACTTTTGCCTAATTAGTAGGCGGTGAAACAAACACCATCGTGTTTGTCTTGTCACTGGCTTTCATTTGTATACGGCAGGTCACTTTTGACCTTTCGTGCCTCAGGTCTATTGGGTCCGAGGTGACCTCTGGCGGTCAAACCACTGGGGGGGTCTTTCGTTCCACATAGCGGAAAAGTACTGGCAATTTGCTATCAAATGTACTTTACCAGGTCTCAATAGCTCTAATGACATAAGAGTTATGCCCAGTTTGTTAATCATTGCATATTTGAGTGAAAATAGCCGATCTTGACCTATTTGACCTCTGGAGGTCAAACCATTGACTTGGCACTAAAACATGCAGTAATTTCTCTGAATTACGCGTTTCTTTGCCTTTGCAGATTTGGCTAACGCCTATTTTCGGGTTAGAGGGGGCCATCATGGCCCCCGTGGGCGGGTGGCCGGACCCCGGTGGCGCGGGTTAATAGACCTTGCAATATGCACACAGTGTGTCATACTTTGATGTAACAAACAGTAACAACACAGAATGACACTGCACAGTTTGACAAACAGTGTGTTATACCACAACCAACTGAACCTTCAAGACCTCATTTATGAAACCTCGAACAATCTAAGGTTAAAAAATACCAAGGAAAAATCAAATACATTTTACAAAGTAGTTCACATCATTGAAAACAATACAATAATATCAAACAAACAAGCAAGACCATAGGCGTAAATCTTACAATCAGATACATTGAGTTCTTAACACTGGTTAAGTGTTTCAGCTACAATAGTTTGCGAGGCATAATACCTTAGGTTTTTAAACAATTTGATAGAGAAATCATGCTTCAAATAGGAAAAATTGTCATGCAGTATTCAAACCATGTCCGAATGCCTACATGCTTAAAAAACACGGAACCTAGAGAAAAAGAGATGAAGATAACAGCTGAGACATGAAATAGCGAGAAATTTATAGCTTTCACTCATTTATAAATGCATTCCAGCTTTGGGATTTAACCGTCTTTTTATTTTTAAGTGGACACTTCTATGATCTGTTTACGTCGAGAAACGAAGACGTTTCTGGCGCCGAGGTTCAAAATAGTGGGATACAAAACTATTTTTGAAGTAAGTCCTAAATATTGCATTTGATATTTTATAAAAAAACTGTTTAGAAATAATTTTGATGTTTTTATTAATTGGAGTTACGAAAATGCTGCTTAGAAATGCCTTGTTTTATAAATATTGTCCAAGTTTTTTCAGTTCGACTGTTAGAGTCGGAGTCTCACTAAATTGATAATGGGCGACTTCAATTACAAAGAAATTGAATGGAGGACTGGTATTGTTCAAGGTCCTGATAGCTCAGATGCAAGGCTGTTTCTAAATGTTGTACAAGACAGCTTCCTTTGTCAACATGTGCATTCCCCCACCCGCTTCAGGCAAGGTAACACACCCTCCACTTTAGACCTGATATTCACAAAAGAAGAGAACGATATATTTTTTTTTGTAGCTTAACGCGTCTGTTTTAGCTGGCGGAAGTTGATGGGAGTACACAAATACACCCATACATACACGATAAACACTTGCAGGCAAGGAATTTCAATACATATCGTCCTCACAAAATACGAAATGGACGGTAATGTTAGATATATGTTGCCATATTCGACTCAGCTTTCCAGTTCAAGCGCACACATTGCATCAGAGAACTCTTCCTCCTCACCAGCTATCACAATCAAGGCTGGATGCTGGACAAACGGGGATCACCCGCACGCTTACTAAGGTCTCGCCGCCCTCTCACCATACAAAAGCACTGTACCAATCACAAAATACTGTACAGACAGCAGAGCACGCGCCACGCCGGCGCGGCCACCTCCGCTCCGGGGTGACACTCTTCGAGTTCATCTTTGGTTGATAACGCTCACGGCGCTGCGCTGCCGAGGGGCGCTCTCAGCCGTCGGCAGCTGCCCTGACATATACCCGCCGTTCACTGCCTAAGGCGAGCCGACAGGGCCAGACCGGCAGGTAAGGTGCCAACACTCCGATCATCGTCCGCGCAGGAGCAAATCCTTCCCGCGGCGGCCGGGGCGGTCGGCGGCCACTTCTACAAAGAAAGCGAATACAAAAAGACCGCGGGCGCGTCCTGACCCGGGGCGCTGTTGTCGCGGTACATTCAGAACATCGCAAAATTAGCAAGGACACAGAAATAATCCAGACCAGTTCTTAAATGAAACAAGCCATTTTGAAATCTCAGAGGTGGGATTTGGGAATTCGGGAGCACCAAACTTAGCGCTGCATAGCGCCCATCCTTACGCACATATTTGGAAAACGAAAAAAAGGAGTCCGGGTGCTGAATATTATTTCGCTCTCATCCATGTTAAAGTCGCATGGCTTACAGCATAGGACAAACGATTTCATAGTTTGAATCCCCATAGCAGTTCGAAGTTCATGTCAGCTCCATCTGTTGCGGTGAAGCCAGGATGTCCCCACAAACCCAACAGATCAAAAGGAGGTAAGTTGGGCAATGTGACCGCGGTGGCTAACATGGACAACCAATGTATCTGATGAACTAGAGATAAGCTTTCTTTCCAGGTGCGTCCTTCCTGAGAGCACGTTGGTGCCCGTAAGCTCTGTAATGTGACACTTCAATAAATGTTCTAACCTTTTCCATGCTCAAGAAGCCTTGGATGACATTTTAAAAGATGATATATCACATTCGAGCTAGCTTGGAACATGAATGTTGGGATAATTTTCAAGATAAAATTGGGATGCATCGAGTGAAAATGCCAGTCGCCCTTAGAAGACTCGTGCTGCTCTGCCTTTCCCAATGGAAAATATCGAAGATGTTTTCTGAAGCATGTCACCGCTGAGTAATAATTGACAACGCTTGTCCTGGCGTATTCAAACATTCCATTTGATTGTATTCAAACATTTCAAATTTCATGGGCGCCAAATGGGCTTACCTGCATTCACGAAATTTTCATAAAGCGTACCGTTATAATGCTACAATAAAAGCAAAGAAAATACATTCCGGCATGTGGTTCTGAAAATAACTTCTAGTGTGTCACCTCCACGGAATGTTACAACATTCCCCAATTTTCTTCGGTGTATGACAACAACACGATACTATTTTAAAAGTTTCGTTCTCAGAATCTAGAATGCAAGGTAAGCAACTTAGATATTTCGAAGGTGAACTAGGAAATAATAATTGCAGGTGTAATAATTCCATCTTTACGAGGAACATCCAAAATGGTCAGCGCACAATGGAGATAGTATGGAAAATTTCGCGGTAACGTTCAATAAAAAAACACAAAACAGAATAATTGCTTCTAGGAAGTTGGAACACAGCTAATGAAAATAATCACGGAAATAATTCAGAAAAACGTCATTACTAATGGCAAGAACGTATTCACTGTTTAACAGTCAAAGCCCCTCCGACTGTACAGAATAGGCTGTGCGATTATCACCCACTGCATTTCAAAGCCCCTTACTCAAATACTGAAAACTCAACCCTCGCTCTGCCGGCACTCGAGTTCTGCTGGAAAAAGTATTCTCCGTTCTCATTTAAAAGTATTTAAAAGTATTCTCTGGCTAATATAATAGCGTCATCTCGCGACCGCCATACTCCGTATTTCAACCTTAGGGAGTCCCGTTTCGTATCTGATACTCATGAAATTCGAGAGATGATGAAAAAATAGTTCTGTCGGCAAAGCACGGACGGATTCAGTGTCCGCGGAACCCAACCATAACCAGAGAGAACGCTCCGGAGCACCAATACAAACAAAGAAAACACACCGCGTGCACGCCATGCGTGAACGGTGCGGCCACTCCCACTCCCGTCACAGTCGCCTGCGATATACAGGAGTTAATAAGCCATCCGCCCTTAGGAAAGAGTGACCACTGTGTTCTCGCCTGGGAGATGTGCCTGACAGGCAACTTAAAAGAAAATGCACCAGTAAACCATCTTTGAACCTCAAGGCAGGCAACTATCAGGACATGACTTACGCCCTGCGACAAGTCAACTGGTCTGAAATGGAAATCCTGAATGTGGAAGAAAGCTGGCTCTGGTTTGAATCCAAGATCAAATAGGGCATGGACTACTTTATCCCAAAGTTTAAATCCACTTGTAAAGCAAAAAATGTCATGCCATGGTGGAACCGAAAGCTCGAAAAGCAAGTTAAAAGAAAATACAAAGCCTGGAGAAACTATAAAGATACAGGCGAGGGGTTTAGAAGATATACGCAAGTTAGAAACACAACACTTAATCTCATAAGAAGCACAAGAAGAGAATTTGAGACTAAGCTGGCAAAGACAACTAAAAAGAACCCTAAAGCGATTGCAAAATAAATAAGATCACAGCCCAAAATCAAAGAAAAAGTCACAGTACTACTGAAAAAAGACGGAAGCTGTACGGACACTGACCAAGAGGCTGCGCAAGTGCTTCAAGACTTCTTTTGCTCAGTTTTTGTCGATGAGGACAGCGGACAACTGCCGTATTTCCCCGACCTACTCCAACCGGACCAGCAGATTAACAACATCACCATCACAGTCGAAGAGGTTAAGCACGAGTTGGAAAAACTAAGCGAGGACAAGGCACCAGGTCCAGACGGCATTCCATCACTAGTTTTGAAATCCTGCTCGGAAGCCTTAGCCTTCCCTCTTTGCAAAATATTTGCCAAGTCACTTGATGAGGGCAAACTACCTCTGGACTGGAAAAATGCAACTGTCACCCCAATATTTAAGACAGGAACTCGAAAAAGCAGAAAACTACAGGCCCATAAGTTTGACAAGTCAAGTCTGCAAAGTCTTTGAGCGCATTATAAAAACAAGATTGGAAGCACACTTCACGACCCATAGACAGATCTCGAAACATCAACATGGCTTTGTCCAAAAGCGTTCTTGTCTCACCAACTTGCTGGAAACACTCGAGAGATGGACTGCAATGTTAGACAAAAACAGCTGCCTAGACGTGATCTTCCTAGACTACCAAAAAGCCGTTGACTCGGTGCCGCACAAGAGGTTAATCAAGAAGCTAAGTGCTTACGGAGTAAAGGGAAATATCATCACCTGGATTCAAGACTTCTTAACTGGAAGACAGCAGCAAGTGGCCGTTAGGTCAGCAACATCAGATTGGCAACCAGTGCTGAGCGGAGTCCCTCAGGGCTCTGTACTGGGCCCGCTCTTGTTCATAGCCTACATCAATGAGCTTCCCGCTCCCTTAGAGAGCGAAATCAAGCTCTTTGCTGATGACGCAAAGTTGTTCCGAGAGATAAACGGCCCAAGGGAACATGTCCGCTTGCAATCAGACCTTGACACCCTCAGCAAGTGGTCTGATGACTGGCTGCTAAAATTCAACCCAGTGAAGTGCAAGATAATGCACTGCGGACCCAGTAATCCCAAGAAAACATACCTCATGCAAGGTGTTGAGATAGCCGAAACCACATCAGAGAGAGACCTCGGGATTGTTATAACCAACTCGCTGAAGGCCACTGAACACTGTCAAACTGCTGCTAAGAAGGGCATGTCTGCCTTTAGAACACTGAAGACTGCGTTTGACGAATTCACAGTTGAAAACTTCACAGGTCTCTTCAATACTTATATACGGCCACATCTAGATTACTGTATACAAGCTGTTGGTCCCCAACTGGTACAAGACATTGACACCCTGGAACGAGTGCAAAGAAGAGCGACTAAAATGGTAGCAGGGCTAAGACACACGCCTAATGAAGATCGCCTGAAATTGTTGAAGACAACTTCGTTAAGAGCCAGGTTGGAAAGAGGAGACCAAATCGAGACATATAAAATAGTTACAGGCAAGGTAAATATCCAGAAAGAACAGTTCTTTATTCTCAGACCCACCCACACACGAGGACATCATCTGAAACTGGAGAAGAAGAGAGCCAACCACTACGCAAGAGCAGGTTTCTTTTCTCATCGGGTGGTTAACAGATGGAACCGACCGCCATCACATGTAGTCTCGGCAAAAACAACCAATACCTTCAAAATGAGGCTGGACAGACATCTTGCGTCCTTGTCCTGAAACCACTACCTATCACGATGTGGACGCTAAATAGCATTGCTAACCCTAGTCCACAATACTATACCTATACCTATACCTATCAAGGGACTTGTCATGGAGACCCCGACCCCACCACCCGAACGAGCAACTCCCACAATGAAGGGTTGATTTAGAAGTTAAAGTTTAACGTCCCACAAGGCACAGGGACGACCGCCCCGCTCAGGTTACCCTCTCACCAGTCAATTGCCAGCCGACCTATACGTCGGGTAAACTATTGAGCGCCGGAGAGTCTCAGGGGAACCGATCCCAAGCCCTGGACATGCACTGCCACTGCATGCTTCTGAGCAGCTTGCGGGAGCCCAACGCTCTACCAACTGAGCTACCGGGGCGGAAAAGAGAAAGCCAAGAACAAAACCGAGACAGCACGAATACTACTCAAGTGGAAATACATAACTCACACACGATCACACTACTCTTGCATACGCATACAGACCACCAGAGTCAGCGTTGCCTTGTGACAGACTCCCAGAAAACAAATGAAGCAATCTTTTTATTTTTGGTAAAATATAACTGATTGAAAAATAATGATAATTTAAAAAATAGACCTACCTGACGGGTGAACAACTACTTCAGAACATATCCTATCCTTTTAGATTCCGTGATGTAAATTTCATGACCGCACACAAGTGGTGCGTTCTAGGAAAAATGCAATACTGAATACCAAGGCTTGTGATGTACTCTGTACATATTCTGGCTACATCAGTTAAAACAACTCGTGCAGCATTCCGTTTCTAAGCGCACGGGGTGATTTTCTCAGATTCTGATATTCCGTCTTACGATCGTAAGATTTCACCATTGGCGATATCGTGGCGAACTGATGTCTGGAATTGGCGAAATGGTGAATCAAATTTGGCGAAAAATCACATTTTTCATCTGGCAACCCTGGTGTAGCAGTCCCAACTATTTGTGGCCCCCGCGTGGAAGACTGCAGATAGTCGCTCGGCAGCGGCCTAGGGCCGCGAGACGAGAGTGGTTCGGCTGACCCCCAGTCTGCTCAGAACGGAGCGGCTGGAAATTGCCTGCTGAGTACTGTGCTGTGCCCGAACCGACAACAAATCGTGAACGTCGGTGTCGTTGCCAGTACCCATTCTAGTTGAAGTCGCATCTTCGGCTATATGAAGTTTGGTGAAAGCCACTGGACTTTTACCTCTCTTTCCTGCGCCCAATTTCCAATTTTTTATTTTTATTGACATTATGTTTCACATAAATTCACTCAGCGTCCCGGGCTAGCGGCATTGGCGGCCAGCGCCTATTGCACCCATGGGAATGTGTGTATGAGAGACTATGTATATGCATGCTGATATATATATATATATATATATATATATATATATATATATATATATATATATATATTTTTTTCTTTCTATATATACTGTATACTGTACAGGACTGTACTGTACTGTACTGTACTGTACTGCACTGTATACTGTATATATATATATATATATATATATATATATATATATATATATATATATATATATATATATATATCGTGCGTGTGTGTGTGTGTGTGTGTGTGTGTGTGTGTGTGTGTGTGTGTGTGTGTGTGTGTGTGTGTGTGTGTGTGTGTGTGTGTGTGTGTGTGTGTGTGTGTGTGTGTGTGTGTGTGTGTGTGTGTGTGTGTGTGTGTGTGTGTGTGTGTGTGTGTGTGTGTGTGTGTGTGTGTGTGTGTGTGTGTGTGTGTGTGTGTGTGTGTGTGTGTGTGTGTGTGTGTGTGTGTGTGTGTGTGTGTGTGTGTGTGTGTGTGTGTGTGTGTGTGTGTGTGTGTGTGTGTGTGTGTGTGTGTGTGTGTGTGTGTGTGTGTGTGTGTGTGTGTGTGTGTGTGTGTGTGTGTGTGTGTGTGTGTGTG
This sequence comes from Lepas anatifera, assembly GCA_034440635.1. Taxonomy (NCBI): domain Eukaryota; kingdom Metazoa; phylum Arthropoda; class Thecostraca; family Lepadidae; genus Lepas; species Lepas anatifera. Next base: position 61,081 of record JAOTON010000173.1, read on the forward strand.
TGTGTGTGTGTGTGTGTGTGTGTGTGTGTGTGTGTGTGTGTGTGTGTGTGTGTGTGTGTGTGTGTGTGTGTGTGTGTGTGTGTGTGTGTGTGTGTGTGTGCACTTGTACGTCGTGACTACCGAGGCTAGTTTATGATTACACGTCGGACTACCGAGGTCCGCATGCCACTACTGAGGACATTTTTTGGGGCTCGGTATTTTCAATGCTGAAATTGCGTTCTTTGATTGTTTCTTGTCGTAAAATATTGTTTTTAGCCGGTCCTCATTTTTGTCGATTTTATGAGATTTGTGTGACGGCTTTGTGTGATACGCGGACGAAGCCATTTGTGTGAGTTTGTCAGACGGAAAAATAGTGGTGAACCGCAAGAAAGTGAAGTGCTCAACTATTGTTTCATAGCAAAGTACTATTTTTCTTCCTCACAAAATTATCGAAAATAATTAACTCAAGCATAATATACAACTTTGGTGAATTTTTCATTTAGTTTTTTAACAAACATGTAGTGACCGGGGAAGTGTTGACAGTTGGTTTCTCACCACTATACCGTCCGGCGTCCACCATTGCTGCTCAGTTTTTCAGACCGCAGGTATGTATGCAATCGCAGAAGGCCGTGAAACATGCTTGTGAAGTTAGGTATTTTATTGGTGTGATATTTTAGTTGAGTGTGAGGAGGTGAACAATTTTTAATGTCTCTTTTTTCACTGGAGGATTCAAGACTGGTAGAGTTTTGGGAAGTGCCAACAGGTAGGTTCAGGCACATAGGGGCAGGAACGTCCAGAATATTGGAGGGGCCAGCCAAACTTCCAAATGAAGCTGACAAGGAACTTTCCATGCTACGACCAAGAATTCTTTGAATTTGGACTCCTCGTTGCCGTCTGCACCGTCTGATTATTAAAATGTCCGACTTCCTCCTATTTTGGCTGAGATGAGTGTGATTATTAATTGTTTTGGCCAGATTTTGGAGCTGCCATGGCCCCTGGTCCCTCTGTTTCTACGCCTGTGTTAAGGTAGGTAGGAACCTAGGTACAGAGATTACATCGGGGGAGTATAGTGCATAGGCGGATCCAGGAATGCCGATCGGGGGGGACGACTTCCGGCCCGGGGGGGCGCCACTTTTGACCGACAAAACCTACCAGATGGGCGCAAAATCCTATCGGTGGGCGACGATTTTCGCATCCTGGGGGAGGGCGGTAGGAAGTAGCATTTCAGGGGGCACTATCGACCTTTCAGGGGGCGCTGTGACCACTTCATGGGGCGCCGAGGGTCGATCAGGGGGGGGCACGTGTCCCCCTGGATCCGCTTATGGTATAGTGGCATGACTTCCTGGATGCCCGAAGCTGAAATAAATCTTAAGGACATCATTACTGGGTAATTAGGGGCCGGATAAAGGCAGGGGCGGACGCAGATCCAAGTTTTGGGGGGCAAACCCATGTCTGCCTATCCTCCTGGGGGAGGGGGCGGGGGTGTTACGCGCAATTTGGGTGCTCGACAGACCTAGTATAAGCTGCCTCTCCAACTTCATGATCGCTCTTCTGGGGGGGGCGAGTGAATATTTTTTGCTCTACAGACCTAACACCTTAAAAAAATTCAGGAGTTTGGGGGGTGCCAAAAGATAGTTTGGCCCCCACCCCTCCAGCGCTTTGGGGGAATGGCCAGAATGCCCCCCTGCGTCCGTCAATGGATACAGGCGAATGATTAGGGAGCTATGGAACCCAAAATCATGAAAAGCATATTTAAATGTTTTTTTAAGAACATAGGCGAAAATCGGGTGGTCGGGGGCAGGGGGTTTTTGGTCGTTAGTGGAGCTTAGAATCGTGAAAAACATATTGATATGGTTGTTTAAGAAAATGGGCGAAAATCGGGTGGTTGGGGTAGGGAGCTTTTTGTCACCCCCTGGATCCACCCCTGGGGCCAGTCTGTAGCATGAACGTAGAGCTTCGTCACTGGCCGCCCCCACCCCCCCCACTCGAAAGATCTGTGGCGACACCTCTACACCCATAGGGGTTTGTATAGAACTTGTACTACCCTACCTATCTACTAGTGTTGTTAACCCATCCAGAAACCCCCTCCCCTTCCGAATAGAACAGAGATATCCACCCATGGTCTGTAGGACGTATGAATGTGATGTTTGCTAAAACAATCTGATTCCATAGGACTATGATGGAACTAAGTGCACGCCAGTTTTTCCTCCTTTTTGGATCACTTCCTGACACAAAAACAATAAATTCAATTTTTTTAGACCTTACATGAGTTACTTGATCCTTCGATAATTATTCCTGGGATAGGTAGCTACTTTGCCTTTTTACTCTAATTTCTGCCTAGCCTAAGAAGCTTTCTTAGAGGCCATGCTGACTTCAAAATCGTATCAATAATTGAAGTAGAAAGATCCAGACCATTGGAATTGACATGCCCACTCTCAGTGGCAGCTTGTTGCAATAGGTACCCAATGTTGTGGATGCTTTATGAATACCCTATGAGGGTTAAAATTGGGTAGATCTGCGTTTTGGTGATCTCACTGATTAGCACATATTGGATCACAAGCAGACATACCCAAAATACCTAGACTTACCTATTTTCAGACTCATTGGACAAATGATTAGACGCCTTCGCTTTTCCATTAACACGCGCCCGCTGGGGTCCCTTGCATGACGCGCCCCGGTGGGGGGCGTTTTCCGCCCCCTCCGTATCTCGTTCCCCACGAAAGCTAAAGGAAAATTACGGGCTGCGTTCGAAAGCTCTTGACAAGACGAAGAGAATTTATACGAAGTATCTTTATGTCAGGTCACTATTGAGGTCAGCATAGGTCAAAGAATCCTCCATAGGCTTACAACAGAACAGTGTACATTTCCCTCTCTAAATCTGCCCTCAGGAGAGCTAGAGCAAATATTTATGCATCATTGGATTCCTCTCATCGCGGCAAATCGAATGATGTATAATATGACCTTGCTAGGTCAAATAGTGAAAATGACCTGACTTCGATCTTGGTCAGGGTCACAGAGTGACCTGGTATGGTCATGCTGCATATTGATCGACTTCCCGTGACAATATAAACACAATGCAAGCAGAATGGGAGCTTTATCTCAATTCAATGAGAAGTTATTGGCCAAAAAATCACTCTCTGCTCCCGTGACCTGATATGACCTTTGAGAGGTCAGATGCTCAAAAACTTAAGTTTATGGTCAAGATTGTGGTAAGAATAGGCATTTTGAGGATTTTCAGCCTTATCTATCCAGTATTTCCTGAAAACGAGTCCATTCTATTTTTCACCATAGACTTATAATGGAGTAAACAAAAAATTGAACCCACCTTAGGTCACCAATATCAAAATTCCGAGATAGCAGATTTGTAGAACCTAATGACCTTATCAGATTGTGAAAGTTTCAAACTGATCGGTTTGCTAATATTCCCTGGGCGCTGCTTCAAACTCGTAATTTTAGGTTTTGAGGTCGGGTCACTTGACCCTGAATAGCTCCTTGACCTGACATGACCTTAACTAAAAAATGTGGTCAAATGTGTAAAATTAATCAGGAATAAGGTACCGTAAGTTTCGTTGTTCTGCGTCTCTTTGTTCTTGAGCTATCTGGGAAAAACCAGGAGGGGGCGAATTTCGCCCCCCAGCGGGGGGGCGTGTTAAGTCTAGTATAAGTGAAAGTCTAGTCCTAAGGACTATCTACATCTCCCAATGTAGTTATTTCTTTTGGGTATATTTTTATTATTTTTAATTTAGAGTACTCCACCAGCATGTCCTCAATTAATTTTCACTTACCTTAGAAATCTACCCAAAAATGGTGCAGCCTAAGTGATTAGCCACTTTTGCTTTTCTATTAAGGCTAGCATGAATGAAAGCCTAGTCTCAAGAACTAAACACTTGCTTTCAATATTTTTGTTTCACATTTTTTCTCGGCTACAAAGCAACTTTTCACTTATCAGTCATGATCCAAAGCAAGCTATTTGATTGCTTTGTCACTGATAAGCACATTGGGACATACGCGGATCCAGGATTGCCGATCGGGGGCACCTCCCCGGGGGGCGCCATCCAGACCAGGGGGCGCCACTTTTGACCGGCAAAACCTATCAGGTGGGCGCCAAATCCTATCGGTGGGCGCATATTTTCGCATCCTGGGGGAGGGGGTGGGAAGCGACATTTCAGGGGGGCGCCATCGACCTTTCAGGGGGGCGCCGTGACCATTTCAGGGGGCGCCAAGGGTCGATCGGGGGGCACGTGCCCCCCTTTGCCCCCCTGGATCCGCCTATGCATTGGGACCCAAGCCGAAACGCGGGTAGTCACTTCACACTAAGGTTAGTCAATAACTCTGTGTGGAACTGAGTTGAATGTCTTTTACTAGATCTCTTGATATTTTTAACATTTTACTATCAAGCTCTTCGATTTGTTTACTAAAAAGCACACATTTTGTTGTGATGCAAGCCGAAAAGCGAATAGTTGCTTTAAACTAAGGTTAATCAATAACTTATTGGAAAAGTAAGTTGAAGTTCTTCAAGTAGATATTTTCTTTGTTAACAAGCGCATTGACGGGGGTCTGAGCCACATTCGCTTTGACGAGGGGGCGGGTACCCGCCCCCCCTAAGATCTCGAGAACCACGGTAGGTAGCAAAAAACGGCAAACGGCGTTTGGTTGCCCATCCACTTCTCCATCGAAAATATTTGAACAATTTTTTGTCAGGTCACATTTAGGGTCACGAGAGGTCAAAACATGCCGTAATAGGGATAACATGTAAATTAAGCTTTTCGACCATTACATCTGAACAAATAAAGATAGAGCAAAACCACATAAGCTATATGAATCCTCGCAGCAAGCCGAATCAAATGATATATAATTTGACCTTGCTTGGTCAAATCAAGGATTTGACCTGACCTTAGGTCAGGTCATTGTCAAATTATATAAAATGCATATCATTAGAGCCGCAAAACCAAGGTGAGTCTAATAAAGTTAACATAAACGCTCTATCACTATTCGTTACTGAGTTATACAGTAAAAACCATTTTTCCTATGTATTTCCAATGGAGAGGTCATGCCTCGTACCTGACCTTAGGTCATCGATATAAAAAATACCGGAACATATTTTAGAGAACTCGGTGGGAACATTATGTGATATGAGGTTTAATCGGATAAGTTCACCCTGCTCCGACTCCGACTCTTAAACTTTTTTTGAGGTCAGGTCACTTGACCTGTACTGGTGACCTGACCTGAGATGACCTAACTTTAAAATTTTCACAGAAGCTGTAAAAAGGATGAGGGAAAAGGTATGCCAAGTACGGCGGCGCTACGCACCGCTGTTTTACTGCTATCTTTGGCAAACTCGAGGGGGGGCGGGTACCCGCCCCCCGTCAATGCGCGTGGTAAGTTTTCACTAGGGTACTTGATCTTTGGTTACTTTGTCACTGATGAGCATATATTAGTACCAAGGCGGAAAAGCTAGTATTCGCTTCACATTAAGGTTCAAGCACAGGCAGATCCAGGAGGGCACGTGCCCCACCCGATCGACCCTCGGCGCCCCCTGAAATGCTCACGGCGCCCCCTGAAAGGTCGATGGCGCCCCCTAAAATGTCGCTTCCCACCTCTTCCCCCAGGATGCGAAAATCGGCGCCCAACGATAGGATTTGGCGCCCCCTAATAGATTTTGCCGGTCAAAAGTGGCGCCCCCTGGTCCGGATGGCGCCTCCCCGGGAAGGTGTCCCCCCATCGGCAATCCTGGATCCGCATATGGGTTCAAGGATGGCAATTTTGACACATTTAGAGTTTTCATGGACACAAACTTCGCATTCTCTGAAGCTTGGACTAGATAAAATGTACAAAAAATTCGTTCGTTGTGCGGCCTTTCGCCACTCGAGATTAAACAAGCTGATGATCAACTTGTTTAATCTCGAGTGGAGAAAGTGCTCGCAACGAACGAATTATTTACGACTCCGCTATGACGTACAAAAAATATCCAAATAACTTTCATGAATTATTTTTCTGTATATAGGTGATTTGGAGAGCAAGTATTTTTATTTTGTCTAGTCTAAGCTTCAGATGATAAAAATTTGGGTCCATGAAAATTCCCTACAGGTCAAAATTGCCAATCTGGCTGAGGTTAGCAAATAATTTAGCGCAAAAGTGAGAAGAATGTCCTTTAATAGATCTCTTGAAGGTTTTTATGTATTTTAAAAATAAGCTGTTTGATAGCTTTTTCACTAAAAAGCACATATTCATATTAGGATACAAGTTGAAAATCGAGCAATCACTTCAAACATCAAGGTTTTTCACTAGCTTAGTAGAGAGCAGAGGTGTGCATTTCAGATTTTTTATTCGGCTCAACTCAAGTCGCGAGCTGAAAGCAATTCGCTCAATTCCAACTTAACTCACCATCAAAATTTCAGTGAGCCGCAGGGGTGCAGCCAGAGCTTTGGTATGGGAGGGCACACCAACTTTGAGGGGCACCCCGGGAGAAAAAGGACACTTCTTAATGTAACCTGAAATACTTACTATATCTTTATTCGTATCATTTTTGGGGACCTTTAGTTCAAGAAAAATGTAATTATGGCATTGACGGAGAAAAAACTCGATTAAAATAAAAAAATTACCAAAATGCCATGGAAATAGCCAAAACACGACTGTCCTGGATATGTTTAGCGACAAATCAGCCAATTTATGTAAGTTATTAACATCAGATAAATCAGCGGAACCTTTGATATCTGTCACCATGTGCAGGCTAAGACATATTGGAGTGGAAAAATCATTTGTAATGCCCACTGGTTTTGTCGTGACGATTGAGCTCTGGTTGAACGCAGATTAAGTTCCTCGCCTCCCACAATGGCCCTGAGAGGAGGAGCAGCATAGTGTCTTTGGAAGAATAATATTTGTCTGCCGGAATAATTTGCCTGATACCTTTTGAACGCGTTTATTAAGTTCCATATTTTCAAGGATCGGCCCCAGTTAAAAAAAAGTGAATAGGCCGGTGATTTGGTGGAGGTGGTGTGGTGTGGTGTGAAAATTGTGAAAACTAGTCAATACGCCACTTTTTGATCTGTTCCAAAACCTGTCTTTGACTAGTCCCTTTAGTGCACCCCCTTCTCCTGGTCCAAACTGTCTTTTTCTTACTTTCTTTCTTTACCTGGGACAGGGCCCTAATGTGTTGGCGGAGGGCTGTTCATTGGTTGGGGTGGCCATTTTTAAGAAAATATTAAGGTTTCAAGCTTGAACTAACACCGGGTTGGTGGGGTCGACGTCGGGCTCGTAGTCTTCCCACCCTTTGCTAGCCGCACTGCACGGTCTGTGTGCCCTTGACCAATCTCACCAATGTTCGCCCGCCTCCTGCTGGTCTGCCGCTGATCCTGTTTCCCCGCACATCCCTAACTATTGCATATTTTCAGGTCGTGGCCGCTCACCTCCGACCTCGGCCCTGGCTGGTTGGGCGCCGGCTTTTCCTCGCTGCTTTCGTCGCCGCTACGTTGAGTTGGCGACTCTCCCGGCATCATCTCTGGTGGCCCGGTGGCGATCCACCGCGACCGGCCGCGCCCCCGCAGGCCGGCGGGGGTGTGGTTAGGGCGCGTCCACCCGGCCTTTCGACTCTGCTGCAGTTGTGGTGTCGCGCTCGTCTGCGTCCTGATCCGCCGGGGACGAGGTCTCGTGGACCTACGGAGTGTGCGTATTCCGGGAAGGCTGATGAGGTCGGCCGGGCTGCGTCCCCGTCGCTGGCGGCTGACTGCCGCGCTACTCCTGCCCGGTGGTGTCGCCGCCGGGGGCCGCGATGCCGCCTTCCTGGACGTCTGCCTGGGACGCGCCTATCCACCTGCTTCCGCTGTCTACCGCCCACCCATCTCTGTGACCAGGAAACGACACGACATCTCCTGGTGGTCTACCTTCTGGTTTTCTGCTGCCTGCCGCCGTCATCTTCCAGCTCATACCGATGGACGAGTCTGGTAGCTCGATCTACACGGACGTAGTACCCACCTCCTGCATGGACGCAGCCTACCCGACTCGGCCCGCCAGCCTCTCCATACCGCCTGTGGCCTTCTCTCGCGTGGACACGCCTCGGAACTACTACTACGGGCATCCTCCCAACAACCGCCTAACCAGCGTACCGGAGGGCCGCAAGCGGCGGCAGTGCGGCGCCCGGGCTCTCCCGCCTGCAGGACCACATGCCGCAGCACCCACTGGTCGACTGGCCTACCTTCGAGTCGCAGGCTCGCTTACCGCTCGCAGGCTTACCACTTGGTCAACGCCTCCACTTGAACTCCCCTCCATCGGCACCAGGCGTCTGGACGGTGGCTCCGGGGCGAGGGAGGTGCCTGGACATTGAGTACATGGACATACCAATACATGGACATTGGGCTGCCGGAGGGCGTGACCGCTCACCTCTGACCTGGGCCCTGACCGGGTGGGCACTGACTTTTCCTTGCTACTTTCGCCGCCGCTGCGTTGGGGCGGCAAACCCCAGCATCGTCTCTGGTGGCCAAGGAAAAATTTGACATCTTCACCGGCCTGCCAACCTCTTCATAACCCCTGTGGCCTTCTCTCGCGTGGACGCGCGCCAGAACTTCTGTTACCAGCGTCCTCCCAGCAACCGCCTGACCAACGTACCTAAGGGCCGCAAGCGGCGGCAGTGCGGCGCCCAGTCGCCCTACAGGACGACATGCTGCAGCACCCACTGGTCGACCGGCCTACCTTCGAGTCGCAGGCCAAACAGCGCCCTCCGCTCGGGGCCCCTCGCCAGACCTCCTCGATTTCTGATTTATGTTCTCAGAGTTTATCATATGAGCAGAGCTAGGCAAGTGCACTCCTTTCGTGCGCTCCTGTGCTCTTGCGTACGCACGCACTGCCTTTTTAGGAACGCAAGAGCGCAGGATCGGAAAGTTTTTTCCAACGAGCGCAAGTAAGAGGAGCGCACTGCCTAAATTTTGAAGCGCTCCTCATTGTATGAAGCGTGAACCCTGCACTGAAGAAATTGAACTACATAAAAGTATACACCTTGACAGCTTAACTGCATAATATACGGAAAAAATGCACATTCGCAGCGCCCTCTGTAGCCTATCCTTGCAACACAGAGGTGCACAACGTCTGGCGCAAGTATTGCCATGCTTGTTGGAAGTGTTTGTTACAGTATGTTACGTGAATATACTTGCAAATACCTATGCTTGAGTGGATTTCACGCATCAGTGTTGGTCATAGAAATAGTTATTTTGTTTTCGATGTCCATGCACTATCTAAGATTGAACATTTTCGTTAACCTTGTTGGATTGAACTAGTTTGTGCGGTGTACCTAACTCGCATTATTTCATTTTTTTAATAAAATGCGACATTTTTTCTTTTCATTTCTTTTTTTAAGAAGCTGAGTTAACTGGGGAGGGAGAGGGGGCGAATCCCCTTGGTCAGTAGCGTTCGGCTCTGGACCCAGGTCAATTGCGGGTTACTAGTTTGGAACAGAGGAACGCAGGAGCGCTAGCGCACCGAGTGAAAAATTGAGGAGCGCTATTCCAGAAGAGCACTAACTGCGGCCGGAGGAACGCAGGAGCGCTAACGCACTACCAAAAATCGAGGAACGCGCCCAGCACTGCACATAAGCTCTGAAACATCGAAGCACTTATCTCGGAGGGTCTCAATAGTAAATATTGGGGCTCAAGAACTAGTCTCGCATTCCCCAAGCCATGCGCTTGGCTTCAGGGCCCAGGAGCTGATCTCAGGGCCTCCAGAGTTGGTTTCTAGCAGCACAAAATCTTGCCCGGGGGTCCGGAATTTTTTTAATAAAAATGTGACCAAAAAAAGTATTTACGTTCGTTTTTTAGATGTAAATATTTTAAAGCTGTACCTACCGCGAAAATGATCTGATTATTGATGTACCAACCTTCGCGAGATTGATACAAACATTAACCCTCCCCCTTGCAGGTCCGAATAAACGGTGGCGCGAAGTGCCGCCCGTACTTGGCACCCCTGATCCTTAATGGATTGTACTACTTCCCTCAAAATCTTAAGCTTCAGTCATATTTGGTAAATTTAACAGGCTAGGCCAAGTGATCCTACCTAACACAAATGTTGAAGATTGCAGCGTTAATTTAGGTCAAAATCATCAGACAATCGCCCCACTGGATGTTACATTGTTACAGAATATGTTTTGGGATTTTTCTAAGATCCCTGGCTTGAGGTCAGATATGGGGTATGAAATCTGCCTTAAAGACTCATGGAGAACGTGGGTTGGTAAAAATGTCTCCCCTTTCTGTAAATATGGCTTAGGATACTGCAGGGCATATTTTAAGCTATAAAGTGGTGGGCATTTTGCCCACCAGTCCCCAGTGCTATGTCCACCAGTGAACGGCCTTGAACGGCTCAGTGCCCACCAGTCACCAGTCATTTGATGCTTCTGGAGTGCCCTTTTGGTGGGAATTCGTGCCCTTTTCAGCCGAATGCCCACCAGTTCCAATTCCTTAAAATATGCCCTGGGATACTGGGCTACAGGCCGGTACGAGAGGAATCGAATGACGCCTATTTTAATGTTGGCTCTACCTAAAAGCAGTCAGAGGCTAGACCTCTTAAAGGGAATGTGGCACCTTCATAACATGATTTTAACTGAGATAGCGAAGTTGGAAAGCAAGTCGGAGAACCCAGTACTCAATATATAATATTTCTTGGAACTCGAGATTTCCGTAGAAAAAAGCTTATTCCTACCTGAAATGTACCCCTCATGTACCATTAGCAGCAGACCACAGTTGTCATGGCTGTTGGTGTGACGACATATGCTGATGTCACGGTGAGTATCAGCCAATCGAAGCCCTTGAAGCGGATTGAAAATGGTAGTGGTTGCCAGATCATGACATCATCCACAGGCAGATATGTATTTATTTCCCTAGAGGAACATTTTGAAAATCAAAATGTTGAGCTTATTGTACATTTTTCAGAGAAATAATGGACAGTTCCATGATTTTTTTGCTAAAAGTTCCCCTAATTAGACTAAATTCCAGCATTCGACAAAGGTGTCACCTTCCTTTTAAGTAACAAACAACCATACCATCAACTGTCATCTTCTTTAACGTGTTTGAGCTGAACATTGGCCCGAACAAAAGTGACTGATGAAGTTTCTTCGTCATTTTCATGCCATATCAACCACCCTTAGCGTTTTTCGCTATACCGCGCAGGAACCAATCTAGAAGGGGTGTTCAAACATATGGGCACAGGCAGAGCACACGGGGCCCGGACAGACCATGGAGAGCCCGGGAAGACCACAGGGAACTTTGAAACCCATAAGAGTCCGGGCAGCCCACAAGGGGCACAGGCAGACCACGGGGCCGAGACAAGCTGTAAAGGACGCGGGCAGACCAAGGAGGTCCCAGGTAGGACGCCAGAGGTCCGGGCAGAAAAATGGGGTTGACCGCAGGGGATCCGGAAAACCACAAGAGGCCAGCTGATCCACAAAGGGCCGGGGTAGACAACGGGGGCCCGGGTAGACCAAGCAGAGCCTGTGCAGACTAAAAGGGGCCAATGCAGAACACAAGGGCCACGGTGTCTCTACAGGGGGGCATTTTGGAACACAGGGTTCAAAGGTATGCCAGGGGGTCCGAATGCAGACACTAGATGTCCAGGTCGACTTCAGGCGCCCGCATTCATGACAGGGCCTCGCCTGAGGCCATAGGGGACCCGCGCCTGCTGGACAACAGGGAGCCCAGTTGAAGTCACAGGCAGGCGTGTAGCATTGTGTACTTTTAGAGGTGCGCGAGCACCCCTAAACATTTTGAAAACACCACTAACTTTGAAAAGCATCCCTAAAAATTTGGGATGTTTACACCAGATCTGCCGCCCAACCGGTCCCAGATCTATGTGAGCGGGCGTGGGGGAGGGGGTGTGTGGAGTGGGGGTAAACGCACCTATTCTCAGCCCATCAACAAATTTTACGACTCGGCTGGGAAAAAGCACCCTTTAACTTGTTCACAAACTTGGTGGTTTAGGGCGCGCCGACAACAAAGGTCATGTGACTTTCACAAATTTACATCCCTGGTCACAGAGGGCCTGGGTGAATAACTGGGGCCCGGTTGAACTACAGATGGCCCGAGACTGCTGAATATATGGCCCCAGTTCGGACACAGAGATTATGGGCAGCCCACAGGGGCCTGGCAAGCATGCCACGGAGCCCGGCTGCAGCCACAGTCAGCCCAGGTAGACTGCTTGAGCCTGGCTGTATCCAAGGGGCCCGCAATGTGGGATTGAGGGCGGGCGGGGGGGCTCGATCGGCTATTGAGGGGTTTCTCTGAGCATGGGGGCTCGAACCCCCAAATATCGGGAAGCTTGCGCCCCTAACCTCAGACTACCTCCGGCTATGCATTTGCTATGGAAGCTCGGTCATTTTGGGGGCGGGGGTAGGGGTTTGAGTCGCTCTATTCCCTCTTGGATTCGGCACTGATACCTGTCCCTACCACAAAGCGCAAAAAGTGGTACACAACTGGTCCAAGGACTGGACCTAAGTAGTGACCTTTGTTTAGCACTGTCACACACATCATAGGCGGGTCAAGGGGTCATTTTCAGGTTCACCAAAATTTCACAATCTGAACCAGATTAAGATTTTTGGTAAAAAATTTAGTTTTAGAATTTTTGCCCCAACGACCAAAACCCCTGGATCCGCCTATGAAATTCGGGCCTCGATATACACCGACGTTAAGCAAAAGTCACACAATCGGACCTCGCTATTCTCTAATGTCCTCGGTTTTTCAGCAATCTCTGGAAGATTGTAAAAACACATTTCCAACAAAATTCATAAAGTACTTCATTTCGGCCCTAAAGAGCATCAACAGTATAAAACAGTAAGTCGCTCTGACAATCTCAGTAGGTGGTCCTCAGTAGTGCACTTGGGACGTGGACCTCATTTTGCACGGCCTGTAAGTATGTGTGTGTGTGTGTGTGTGTGTGTGTGTGTGTGTGTGTGTGTGTGTGTGTGTGTGTGTGTGTGTGTGTGTGTGTGTGTGTGTGTGTGTGTGTGTGTGTGTGTGTGTGTGTGTGTGTGTGTGTGTGTGTGTGTGTGTGTGTGTGTGTGTGTGTGTGTGTGTGTGTGTGTGTGTGTGTGTGTGTGTGTGTGTGTGTGTGTGTGTGTGTGTGTGTGTGTGTGTGTGTGTGTGTGTGTGTGTGTGTGTGTGTGTGTGTGTGTGTGTGTGTGTGTGTGTGTGTGTGTGTGTGTGTGTGTGTGTGTGTGTGTGTGTGTGTGCTGTGTGTGCCTGTGTGTGTGTGTGTGCTGTGCCTGTGCCTGTGCCTGTGCCTGTGCCTGTGCCTGTGCCTGTGCCTGTAAGATTGTTTGCTCATGTGTATCCTGTTCTGGCCCGTGCTTAAAAATAAACTTGTACGTTTTCAGATAACGTACAATATAACTGGCACTGTAGCAGACTTTGTGGAGGAAATGAAGGTTTGACCTTAACAGAGGCCTTTAACCTTGACCTTTTACCTTGACCTTGATATTGATTAGCCTTAACTATGAGGTCATGGCATAGCATTCCTCATGCTGAATAATGTCATCTGATCGGAAGACTGGGTTCAATGACCTTAACCTGTGACATTTGACATTGACCCTGACCTTCATTTTTGGTGACCGTGACATGTAATCCCGATTATAAGGCGTTATTACGTCACCAATCGGTCTAAAGCGTAGGCAAACTAGAGCGACCGCTTGATTGCAACGGTTTCAAAATATAGGTATGGCTTTGAAAGCCTATAAGTACAAGAATAATTGAGTTATGTTTCAAATTCTTCCTTCCACAAATGCACGCGCTCATAAATTCTTTCAAATGCAGTCAAGCTGGGTTTTCCGGCTGTGAACGGCTCTCCGGCCAGCTTGGGAAAATAGTTGAGGGCCACTTTAGAACCACTCCACTGTGCTTGTTAACCCTCGCGCCGATGGGGGGTATTTAAACACCCCCTTGGGTTTTCCGGTGGCGCGATAAAATGGCAACTCGAAGCGCCTCCGTACTTGGTATACCACATCCTTGATCAATTCTTCAGCTTTGCCCAAAATTTTAAGATTGGGTCGTTTCAGGTCAGGTCACCAGTGTAAGTCAAGTGACCTCACCTGAAGAAAACGTTTAAGGCGGCATAAGTAAGAAAAAGGTGAATCTATTGTATTGAAACTTCTACCACAACATGGGCCCACCGGGTAATACAACATTTATTCCGGAATTTGTCATATCGATGACCTAGGGTCAGGTACTAATTTTGACCTATTTATTGGAAATGGATGGGGAAAACGGAAATGAGCCGAATAATTGCTGTATTTATGTAGATATTGCTTGGAATACCTTCGTATTCTCCAAAATATAAAATGATAGGCCCATTGATAGGTTCATGTTACAAGGGGGCCGGGTGGCCTAGTGGCTTCCTTGCCCGTCTTCAGATCGGATAGCATGGATTAACGTGGGTTCAATCCCCACGGCGGGAAACCACCTTCCGTGTCCGATCTGACCTGATGGAGAGGATCTTTGAACACCCACGCCAATGCTCCCCATGATTTGGTAAATGCCTGTTTGGAGTGACCCTTATAAAATGAAATAAATAAAATTTTTACCTGTGACCTCTGAGAGGTCATCTGGGGCTACTCAAGCAGGTTTTCACACTTGGGTTGTTGGAAACAACTTTGTTGGAACTTTGTGGTAAATGACGATAAAGCTTTTAGTTTGATACCATTACGTTTAGATTATTATTTCAAGTCCAATGATATGCATCTTGACTATGCTAGGTTAGATGGTAACCTTGACCTGACCTAAGGTCGGGTGCTTTTTATATTCTGACCTAGTACAGCAGGGGCGCAAGTTTCCATATATTTGGGGGCTCGAGCCCCCAATGCTCGGAGAAGCCCACCCCAATGACCCGACGAGCCCCCCCCATCCCAAGTTGCGGGCCCCTGCGGACACAGCCGGGCCCCTGCCACGATTGCAGGCCCTAGTGGTCTATTTGGGCTAGCTTTGGCTGAGGCCAGGCTCCCTGGCATGCTTGCAGGTTCCCTGTGGGCCACCCTCAACCTCGGTGTCCGCAACCGGGCCCCTAACGATATTTTCAGGCCCACTTTGACTGCAACCGGGTCCCTAATTCCGGCAGTCTCGGGCCTCCTGTCATCCAACTGGGCCCTCTGTAATCAGCCCCGGGCTCCCTGTGGACTGCAACCGGGCCTACTGTAATCCACCCGGGACCCCTGTGACTGCAGCCGAGTTCCCTGTGATCTGTCCGGCCCCCTGTGACTGCAACCGGGCCCCTCTGTGATCCACTCGCACCCCTGTGACTGCAACCGGGCCCCTGTGATTCAGCCGGGCCCCCTGTAATCCACCCGGGCCCCTGTGACTGCAACCGGGCCCCCTGTCATCCACCCGGGCTCCCTGTGACTGCAACCGGGCCATCTGTGATCCAGCCTGGGCCCCTGTGACTGCAACCGGGCCCTCTGTGATCCATCCGGCCCCCCTGTGACTGCAACCGGACCCCCTGTAATCCACCCGGGCTCCCTGTGGTTACAACCGGGCTCCCTGTGATTACAACCGGGCCCCATATCATCCACCCGGGCCCCTGTGATACACCCGGGCCCCCGGTGACTGGGACCAGGCCATCTGTGATCCACCCGGGCCCCCTGTAATTACAACCGGGCCCCCTATGATCTACCCGGGCCCCCTGTGACTGCAACCGGGGCCCCCTGTGACTGCAACCGGGCCATCTATGATCCACCCGGTCCCCCTGTCAGTGAAACCGGGCCCCCTGTCATCCACCCGGGCCCCCTGTAACTGCAACTGGGCCATTTGTGATCCACCCGGGGCCCCTGTGACTGCAACCGGGCCCCCTATGATCCACCTAGGCCCCCTGTGACTGCGACCGGGCCCCCGTGATCCACACGGGCCCTCTTTGACTGCAACCGGGCCCCCTGAGATCCATCCGGACCCCCTGTGACTGCAAACGGATTCCCTGTGGTCCAACCGGGCCAACTGTGACTGCAACTAGGCCCCTGGAAGCCACCCGGCCCCCTGTTATCCACCCGGGCCCCGGGGCCCCCTGTGACTGCAACCGGGCCATCTGTGATCCACCCGGGGCCCCTGTGACTGCAACCGGGCCCCCTATGATCCACCCAGGCCCCCTGTGACTGCAACCGGGCCCCCCATGATCCACCCGGGCCCCCTGTGACTGCAACCGGGCCCTCTGTGAGTCACCCGGCCCCCTATGACTGCAACCGGGCCCCCTGTAATCCGCCCGGCCCCCTGGGACTCCAACCGGGCCCCATGTGATCCACCCGGGCCCCCTGTAATTACAACCGGGCCCCCTATGATCCACCTGGGCCCCCTGTGACTGCAACCGGGCCCCCTGTGATACACCCGGGCCCCATGTGACTGCAACCGGGCCATCTTTGATCCACCCAGGGGCCCTGTGACTGCAACCAGGCACTCTGTGACTGCAACCGGGCCCCTGTGACTGCAACCGGGC
Source organism: Lepas anatifera (assembly GCA_034440635.1). Taxonomy (NCBI): domain Eukaryota; kingdom Metazoa; phylum Arthropoda; class Thecostraca; family Lepadidae; genus Lepas; species Lepas anatifera. Next base: position 77,500 of record JAOTON010000173.1, read on the forward strand.
CCTTTGTGATCCACCCGGACCTCCTGTGATCCACACGGACCCTCTTTGACTGCAACCGGGCCCCCTGAGATCCACCCGGGCCCCTGTGACTGCAAACGGATTCCATGTGGTCCAACCGGGCCACCTGTGACTGCAACTGGGCCCCTGGAAGCCACCCGGCCCCCTGTTATCCACCCGGGCCCCGGGGCCCCCTGTGACTGCAACCGGGCCCTCTGTGATCCGCGCGACCCCCTGTCACCGCAACCGGGCGCCTGTGATCCACCCGGGCCCCCTGTGACTGCAACCGGGACCTGTGACTGCAACCGGGCTCCCTGTGGTCCAGGAGGCGCGGGTCCTCTAATGCCTCGGACGGGCCCTTGCCATGAGTTCGGGGCCCCGTTGTTTATCTGGGCTTGCTGTGGCTGCCGCCGGGCTCCCTGGCATGCTTGCCTGGCATACTTGCTTGGGTGCGGTTCCCTTTAGGGCCACCCATAATGGCTGTGTCCGCAAACGGGCCCCTAACGATATTCTCAGGCCCATTTTGACTGCATCCGGGCCCCCATTTCTGGCAGTCTCGGGACCTTTTTGGTTCAGCCGTGCCCTCTGTGACTGCAACCGGGCTCCTTGTATTCTGCCTTGGCCCCTTTTAGTCTGCCCGGGCCCCTGTGGTCTGCCCGGGCCCCTTGTGGGCGGTCTGGGCTCCTTTTAGTCTGCCTGGGGTCCTTGTGGTCTTACCGGGGCCCTATGGTCTGCCTGGGCCCCTGTGCTGGCCCCTGTGGTCTGCCCCGGCACCATTTGGTCTGCACGGACCCCTTGTATGCTAGTGCCCATTTTGGTCTGATCGAGCCCCTTGTGGTCTGCCCGGGCCTCCTGTGGTTTTCCCGGAACCTTTTTGGTCTGTTCGGGCCTCCGTGTGGCCTCTGCGGGCCCCCTTTTGTCCGTCCGGGGCCCTTTTTGTCTGCGCGGGCCCTCTGTGGTTTGCCCGGGCCCCTCCCAGTCTGCAAAGTATGGCTCTTTCGACGAGATCTCGTGGTGCGGACACCCTTCAGGTGGTGCGAACTTCGGAGCAAACAAATGCCCACCTTTGCCGTCTGGTGCGAGGGAGCTCAAATCAAACACCCACAGAGTTCTGAGAAGGGAGAAACTGGTAAAAACATCGAAATTTCCTAGTCAGTGAAATTTTTCACCAGTGTTTGGTGTGAATTTTAGGCTGCTGGTGGTGCGAAAAAAATTACAAGGATGTTGCGGACTCGTCGGGTCTGCTGCCATACTTTGCAGACTGGGGCCCCTTCTGTGGTTAGCCCGGCCCCTGTGTTCTGCTCGGGTCCCTGTGGTCTGCCTGGGTCCTTTCATCTGTCCAGGCCCCGTGTGGTCTGCCCGGGCCCGCTGCCCAACCAGGAATTCCGACCGGGCCCAGAGCGGGCTGGGCCGGGCTCTGCCCGAGCCATAAGACTCATAGCTGAGCCACATAGACTCAGGCTGAGCCCGACATTAGGTCGGAGGATGACAACTTGCCCGAGCGGAAGAACCCGGTCTTGCTTGACCATGGGCTCTGCCCAGGCGGATCGGAGCCGGAACTGGGCTGAGCCCATGTACTCGGGCTCTGCCCAGTCAAAGCCCAGCATATATCGGGCAGAGCCCAGCCAAATTGCTGGCTGTGTGTGGTCTGCTCAGGCCCCTTGTGGGGTTACCGGGCTCTTAAGGTTTTCTGGGTTCCTGTGGTAGGGGGATGATAAATCTCAATGTTATCGTTGCTCAGTTGCCACTTAACACACGATTCTATATGAAAAATGATAACTTTGGTGGTTTTGTTATGGGTCTAGCTTTAAAAAAACTTCGACCATGGCCAATTGAAAATTTTCCTTTCTGCCAGTCATTTCCCGTATCGCCCGAGTGTCCAATCGGTCCTGTCCCTCCCAGTTTTTCGCGAATATTTGTGAGCTTGATTACACCAAAGAAACATAATTTTGTAAAATGTCTAGCTGAATAATTTTTTAAGCTTTCGAAAAAATTGTGTCAAGCCAGGTAACTGATTTATGACGTCATTATCTAACAATCACACCGGAGAAGAGTCTGGCTCTAACGCACACTGGGTACTGGTAAGCCTCCTCCTAAGATCTCGGAAACTAAGAGGCGTAGAAAAACGCCGGTTGGGGGGGTGGGTGAGGGCTATTTTGGTCTAAATCATGGCTTATTTTCATTGACCTAGATCAATTTCTTCAAGGTCAAACGAGGTCATAAATTCAAATGGCCATGCTGGGTACCTATTGGGCAATAATGTGATTATGCGGGAAAAGGACAGGAATAAACTAAAAGCGGACCAGGGTCATTGATGGAAGATCGCAAATCATCTTTCTTGCTGTTTTGAGGTCAAGGCCATTCAAGGTCATTAACCTATAAGGTCACAATGTTGTATACTACCTATAATGTACACTATTACGGACGCTATAGCAACTGTTTGATGGAATATGATGATTAACCTTTACCAATGACGTTTGACCCTGGCCTTTGACCCCGCCCTTTACATTGAGGTACCTTGACTATGACGTCATAGTATAATATGCATCAGACCGGGTAACACTATATAACCGGAGGCACTGGGGTCAATGACATTGAAATGTTGATATGACCTTGACCTGTGACCTTTGAAATTGATCTTGACCTTCATTTGAGGCGAACTTTACATATAATCCCAGTTATATGGCGTTATGACGTCACTCCTCGGTCTCCAATGCAAGTGAACTGGTCCGACCGCGCGATTCCGGCGATCTCAAAATGCAGGTCTGACTTTGAAAGCCTATGAGTAAAACGAAATTCAACCGATGAAAAAAATGTCTTCGCAAATCGACAAGCCGTTAAATCCTCTCAAATGTGGCCAAGTATTACCTTTCGGCTACGAGAGATTCTCCGCTCACCTTGGTGGGGGGGGCTCCGCGGTACCCTCCAGTCCACGTGTTAACCCTTTAAGCCAATTTTGCTATTCTAAAAATAGGAAGACTAAACCAGAGTGCAACTCGGCTGTTAAAAGAGCTATATTTCAATTTTGCCGATCATTCGAAAGCCCATGGAATATATAATCAGAATTGCTGACAATAATTTTGAGGTCAGGTCAACAATGAGGTAACCAGATGTCACCAACGTACACCATTATGAAGTAAATTTTGTCTATGTTTTTGAACACAAAGATACAGCAATCATTTTGCTTCATGACAAAGGACTTCAAATGGTATGCAACATGACCTTGACATGTCGTTATTTGACCCTGACCCGAGGTCCTTGACCTCAGGTCATGGTCAAATATAAGGATATCCCGTTACCTAAGAAGAACATGCTGCATGCCATTCGTCTGGTTGGGCTGGAACAAACACATAAATGCCGCCAGGTATCATCTAAATCTTCTCACCGGGCCGTCGGAGCGAAGATGAACTTTGATCGTTTCCTTGGTGAGACAAGATGAGGCTCTCATTTCACGCATAGACACATTGTTACAGTGGCAATAAACGTGAAATCAAACGGAAATAACTACTTCTGAAAGCCCCTGCAGAGACAAAAATCAGTTATCGCCCAAGCACCTTATATCAAGTCAAGTTAATGCAGTAACATTCTTATCTAGAACATACCAACTCCACCAGGAATCTCCCGTACCCGTCACCTTCTGGGGGAGAGGGACAAGGCCGAGAGTTCAGGTAGCAGGGTGGTCTTGATGTAAGGTCAAAGGCATTAACTACCCCAACAAAGCAATTGAGCATGCATAACCCTGATTAGTATGGGTCAAATGGTCTCAATGACACAAAAATCATAGTTATACTGCGTTTAATTGCAATTCTTTAAAGGGAATGTGGCACCTTCACAACGTGATTTTAACTGAGATAGACAAGTTGTAAAGCAGGTCGGAAAACCCGGTACTCCATATTTCATTTGTCTTGGAACTCGATATTTCCGTAGAAAAAAGCTAAAACCTACCTGACACCAGCCCCCTCAGCCCCCGTCGCCGGCGGCCATTTTTGTGAGCTACTGGTGTGACGACATATGCCGACGTCACGATGAGCATCAGCCAATCGAAGCCCTTGAAGCGTTTCAAGGATGGTAGTGGTTGCCAGATCGTGACATCATCCACAGTCTGATATTTATTTCTTTTTCTAGAGGAGTATTTTTAAAAACCAAATATTGAGCTTATTGTACATTTTTCAGAGAAATTATGAGTGGTTTCATTATTTTTGACTAAAAGTACGCCTAATTACACTAAATTCCAGGATTCAACCAAGGTGCCACATTCCCTTTAACACTCTCAGATAATATTGTACACCCTTGGTGACCTCTGCTGACATAGCTATGGACCTAATCGGACATCTGTTTGTGACATATCACATTTTTCAATTCAACAGCTTTTGAATGTTATCCAGAAATTTCGTCTTGCATTTCTAAGATCGAGCTAGATTTCCACTTCGAAAAATCATTATGCATGGACATAGGAATGACGTCATAACTCAGTGACCTAACCTGACCTAGCTAGGTATTTTTCCAAAAAAGTTGCAAAATTTGTCAGGTAACAGATACTCATACTGACACTGCCTTAATACTAATACTTTTGGAATTATTTGCAAGAGAAACTGAGAGTAGCAGGTCCAATGGAACACTCAGTATGTGCCGGAAAACAAGCATCAGAGACGAAATTTTCACTTGGCCATGGTCGAAGTTTTTTTGCAAGGTAGAACAATATCTTCTGCACTCAAAATCTCCATTTTAACCCTAGAATCACCTCCTGAGTGGCAATTGGTCTACTCCAAAAATTATTTTTTCACCATCATTATCATCCCCCTACCTGTGGTCCCTTTGGTATGCTCAGGCCCTCTGTGGTCTGTCCGGGCCCCTTGTGGTCTAAGAATATCGTGCAGAACCTGAAGCTGTTGTGTTAGTCGCGTATTTGCAGGAGTTCCTTATTTTTAGCAGTTTCATGCCCCAGGTAGTGTATCCGTGCTCCCTGTTGCCGAAACCGGCCCCCTGCCATGCTTGCGGGCCCCCTGTGGTTTTCCCGGGCAACGTGCGTCCGGTCCCATGCCTCCTGGAACATTCGGGGAGAGATGGATGGGGCGTAAGAAATGTTAGGCCCCCATTCCTTTTGTACTGATCCTATATGAGGATTGTAAAGAGAAATAGGCAGTACCACCTAGTACCCCTTGACCGGTACCCAGTGTTGTAAAATATCATTGAACTGGCAGGGTGAATGGATCAGAAAAAGTTGTCTTGATCATGTAACATAAATATCAATAGGTTCGATTTCCCTGCTGATAAAGGAATTTCGCACTTCAATCTTTACCTTCCATTTGTATCAAATTATTCGTGATAATGTGATTTCGTTCCAGGTGTGAATGTTAAAATGGTTGGACAGTATAATCATAAGTCTGGTGCACAAAAGCGTAAAATAAAGAACATTCAAGACCGGGAGGCTGCTCGGACAAAACTACCCAACATTTCTTCATTTTTCAGGTAAACTATGAATCTAGAATAGTCTTGCTAATTTTGCAAACTGTTATAAAATGACCCCGATCATACTTTCATTTAATCTCTAGCAACATACGCGTCCGCTTAAAGTAGTTCATATCACTACTATTTTTGGTACTATGCAAGCTACCTTCATCTATCGACCGCAAAAAATTAAAACCCCAATTTAAAACTAACTCGGAAAAGTACAATGTATATAGTTTCCAGCAAAACGGTAAAGTAATTAACAGTCTGCCCTGGCATTACTTTACCGCGTATTCAACAGGCTGCCCTGGAAGGGAAGATTAGCACCCTACAACAAACAGTGGCCCAACTCTCCAAAGAGCTCCAATCCCTCCACTTCCTTCATGAAGAAGCTGTGGCAGGGCATATTCATGTTGAGAGAAAGCTCGAGTCTGTTCTAGCGGAAAATGAAAGACTGGTACAGAAGGAGGTGGCCACGGCAAAAAGACTAGAAGAACTGGAGCAGTACACTAGGAAATTTACACTGGTGATTACTGGGAAAGTGGTTCCGTCTTTCTCAAATGGGGAGGATATCCGCAACATCACCCAGGGGCTGCTCCAGGAATACCTAGGTATAAGCCTAAATAGAGATGCAATGGCAGCATGTCATTGCTTGCAGTCTAGGGGCTCTATTCTTCTTTGACTCCGTGACCTAGACATTAGAATGCGCATTTACTCCCAGCGTACTAAACCATTGAAGAGGGGCCTCTTAATCTTTGAAAGTCTTACGAGGGAAAGGAGGGAGGTGATCGATATGCTGAAACGTATGCGAAACAATGACTCTCATCCATTTTACTCCTATTTTACATTCAGAGGTGATATCTTCCTCAAAGTAAGGGAGGATGACAGGCCAGTTCAGGTGGGAGTGGGCACCACGGAGGAAATGATCATTCAAATCTGCCGTGGAGAAAGGGTGACTCATCCAAACGACAAAAGACCAGGACATACCCAACCCAAAGACTCAAATGAAGGGGGCTGGACTCAGGCCCAAAAACAGAAGAGACCCTCTCGCAGGCAGAGCAATCCCCCGCCGAACAGGCATAGGTCACGTCCAAACCCCAGTCTATCAATTAGGACTCAACAGCGGGAAAGTCCTGGAAGCTCCTCCACGGGCCCTGTTGGGTCTGCGGGGGGGGTCTCCAAGCCAGGGTTCAATACAATCTGGGCATCGAACTGGACACTTAGGAAATAGAACCAATGGGCCGGGTGGAGTCCTGGCAAGAGAAACCAGACTTTTCGAGGCCAGTTCTGAATCCAGCTCCGTGAGTGGAGATGAAACTAGGATTGAACCCGAAGTCCCTACCAGCCCTGCAGAGAAACTATCCCTAAAAGAATTTGATAAGTACAAATGTGCCCCGATGCCCCTTACCGGAGTTACAACAATAGTCCCTGCTTTCTTTTTTTAACTTAAATTCCCCCCCCATAAATGCATTCTGTTGTCTTTATTGATGACTCCAGCCTTAGACATGGGTTTCCAATTGTGAGAGTTCATCAGATTAGTTCCATCTGTAGAAGGAAAACTCAATTTTCCCTTTCTTTTATTCTTATTTTTATTTCAAACAGGTGTGAGAATACTGGCGTGAATGACAGCCCAGAGTAGTTTGGATACATCCATGTTTAATCATGCTTATTCTCAGCTAAGACTTAATTTGGATTCTAATAGCTTCAACCTGAATGAGGATGCTTCTCCCGATGATTCACACGACATATTAAATAATTGCAAATACTATAATGCAGCTTCAAAACTTATATCTAGTGACCATAACTCTCTTACAATTTTGCATATGAATACAAGATCTTTACCAAAGCACTTCGAAGATGTCAGGTCCTTGTTAGATAGATCAAAAACTAAATATGACATCATCTGTATCTCTGAAACGTGGTTGGATGAACACCTTAACTCTGGTTACGAAATTCCTGGTTATAGTTTTATTAACCACTGTCTTGACTCTCATATCAGGGACAAGGGTGCAGCAGTCTACGTTATAAATAACATAATATTCAAACCCAGACCAGATCTTTCTAAGAAAGCACCCGAACTGCAATCTGTTTTCATTGAGATAACTCCCAAAAACAAAGCCAATATTATTGTCGGCACAATATACAGATCCCCATCCTTTGACTCAAACATACTTTTTGAATATTTGGACGATACTGTGTCAAAGATTTCTCATCAGAACAGAATATGTATAATTGCTGGGGACCTTAATATCGATCTGCTGCACATTAACCATCAAGAGGCTCCACATAAACTTCTGGCATGTATGGCCACAGGTGGTCTCCTCCCCACAGTAAGTCTACCCACCCGTATTACGGCAAATACTGCCACTCTTATCGACAATATATATATACAAATTTTTTTCAACCCCCAATGCATTCTGGAATAATTATCGATGATACAAGTGACCATTTACCGGTCTTCCTCTCCTTGCCCTTCAGTACTCGAAAACATCATTCATCTGAAACGTCAAGGGCATATTTTGACATGAATCGGGTAGAAGAACTTGGCCAAAATGTTAAAAATAAGCTAGATACTTTCCCAGATAATAATGACCCGGATACCTACGCAGAAATAATTGTTTCTACAATTCAAACAGAAATGAATAAGCTCTCTAGAACTGACAGAAATAGAAAAACCGAGCCAGTTCAACCCTGGGTGACCCCAGCGATGGTCAGTTGTATTAATAAGAAGAATAAACTCCAAAAGAAGTACTTAAAAAACCAAACGCCCTCAAATAGAGTTACATATACTATATATAGGAATCGTCTCAATTCTGTCCTAAAACAAGCACGGACTAGATACTACAGAAACCTGATACAGGAGCGAAAAGATAAACCGAGAAAACTTTGGAAAACTATTAATGAAATAACACATAGAAACAGTAAAAATGCGGCATCGTTTCCTGTATCGTTTCAACTCGGTGTGAATGAAGCAAACGATACCCAGGATATTGCAGATAAATTTAATGAATTTTTCTCCACTATAGGAACCGAATTAGAGCAAGTACTACCCGCATCAAACATCAATCCACTAACTTACCTTAACGATCTACACGTTGATAATCTAATGCAGCTTCCAACAATCAGCACAGCGTATGTCGACAGGATTATCAAAGAGATGAACAATACTGGAGCTGGCCATTACAATATCAATGGAAGAGTTCTGAAAAAATTACCCCTTTCATCATAAATGAAATTACTCACCTCTTTAACATTTGCTTACAGAAACATACATTTCCTGCATGCTTTAAGATTGCACAGATAACACCAATTTTCAAATCTGGATGCAAAAGATTTTTCACCAATTACAGGCCAATCTCAATGCTACCTGTACTGTCTAAAGCACTGGAACGTATCCTATGCAACCAACTAGCTGATTTTCTGAATGAAAATAATGTTATTTATGACCACCAGTTTGGTTTTCGTAAATGTCATTCAACTTACATGCCAGTTTCGATGATTCATGAACATATTACTTCAACCCTAACACAAAAGAAACTATCAGTTGGAATTTTTGTGGACCTCAAAAAGGCCTTTGATACTGTTAACCATTTAATCCTGATAAATAAAATGAAAGTATACGGCATAAGAGGAAATGTCTTGAAAATATTTGAATCTTACCTCTCTGATAGGGTGCAAGTCACCAAAATCGGAAATACGAAATCGAATCCTCGAACAGTCTCAATAGGGGTCCCTCAGGGATCAATACTTGGACCTATATTATTTACAATTTATATCAACGATATCTACAAATGCTCTAAGATTCCCACTTACTATCTCTTTGCAGATGATACTGCCATTTTCTTCGATTGTTAACCAGACGTTGCACAAGGCAAAATAAACCAAGCAACAACTGACATATATAATTGGCTATGTACGAACAGACTCACTCTAAATGTTAGTAAAACATTCTACCAGATTTACTCAATCACCAATAAAAAGCCTGACATAGATATCCAGCTTAACTTGCAGCCTGTTCAAAGATCCAATGCCGTTAAATATCTTGGAGTGATTTTAGAAGAAAACCTAAAGTTTGCAAAACATATCTCTGGTGTAACCAACACAGTCCGCAGGAACATAGGAGTTATTGGCCTCGGTCATCGAAAGTGTTGGCACCTGGCGGATTTTTTTGGAAACGCCAGTAGAGGGACTGACGTCTGGCGCGGCTGCTTCATATCCGGCGCATTTGTAAATAAACTCCTTCGTTCCTACACGGTTCCTATGGTAACGGATTTTCAGTCGTGGTAAACTCGTGAAAGAGCGTGGTTATACGTGACGTTGGGTGGACGTGAATATTGAAGACTGGCGTTATTTTCTTGTTTGTTATAATCTTGGAAAGTTCAAAGAAAATGGAGAAGAGACGGATAACCATTAGATCCAATCAGAAATGCTGCGTTCCTCAGTGTGTATCCTTCCGAAGAAAGTGTCGAAGTCTCAGCTTTCACAAGTTTCCTCAGGATAAGGTGCTGTCCAAGCAGTGGAAGTTGAAACTGAGAATTGGGAAGAAGATAGGCTCAAAGCTGCTGTCTGTTGCAGACATTTTCAGCCATCTGACTTCCATTGACATCCACCTGGAAAGCGGCTGTGAGGTCAGTGTACAAAGTATGGCATTTTCGACGAGATCTCGTCGGCGCGAGTGCCCTTGGAGACAGGACCGAGTGGTGCGAATTTTATCAACCTGGTGCGAATTTGCAAGGTTAGTGACACTTAAAATAAACAAATAATGGCTGAATGGCTATTAAGAAACAGGAGGGGCCTTATAAAAGCCCTTAATTAACTGGCTAATGATTGAGATAGCATTGCATTGCAGGGGTAGGAATGGGTGCATTTTTTCCCTGGTATGTGGCATATTGGTGCGAATTTTTGGAGGATGGTGGTGCGAGAATTTTAGATGGCTGGTGCGACTCGTCTGGCCTGCTGCCATACTTTGCAGACTGGCTGTGGGGCGATCTCCAGTTCCGCTTATGCCTCCTTCCACTCCCTTGAGCCTGCTTCTAGCAGGAGTAGGCCTTTATCCTTGGGCCGTCATCAAAGGCGGATCCAGGATTGCCGATCGGGGGCACCTTCCCGGGGGGGGGCGAGGCGCCATTCTTGACCGAGAAACCCTATCGGATGGGAGCAAAACCCTATCGGTGGGAGCGGACTTTCGCATCCTGGGGTGGAGGGGGGTGGGAAGCGAAATTTCAGGGGGCGTGGTCATTTCAGGGGGCGCCGAGGGTCAATGGCGGGGGGCACATACTCCCTTTGCCCCTGGATCTGCCTATGGGGCACATGCCCACTTTGCTGTCCCCTTGGATCCGCCTATGGCTGTATTCCTTTTTAGCCCGGGAAACTGACATCTTGAAATAGTTCGGTAGATATACGCCTTTATTCGTTTCAAGCTGTCTGAAATTCTAGTTTGAATGTACAATGAAAAATGCGTTTCCAAACATAAGCGTCGCCACCGGCAAAAAGTGGGGGGGGGTTGCAGCAAACTTTAACCTGATCCTAAATACAAACTTTGCTCCTTGGGACCAAAAACTCCTCGAATTTGGGCTCCTCACTGCCTTCTGCAGCGGCTGGTTATAAGCCACTGCCACATACCAGGCATAAAACACGTATAATTCACCGCTTACCATGCTATTCCCGGGCCCACTAACGTTGTTTACCTTTCGGAGTCCCTCTTTCGCGGCCATCTTGGATGGCACACTAGCGCCACTGGTGAGCGTGACCGGGGTCAATTGCCCGAGTAAAATATATCTTCGACGAAAAAACAATGCTGATGTTATATAACTCTCTTATTTACCCCTACCTTGGGTACTGTGGGTTTATATGGGCTTCAAACTTCAATAGTAACCTCATTAAACTTGTGAACCTTCAAAAAACAATAATAAGAATAATTGCTAGAGCTCATCACAGGGCACCATCATCTCCTCTTTTTGCTAAGTACAGACTTCTGAAATTTCATGATATTATCAAACAGCAGAAATTATTAATATTGCATAACTACCTTAACAATCAACTTCCCGCATGCTATGCAAGGTACTTCCATTTACATCAATCAATAAGAAACTCTAGGGAAGTAATGCACTTCAATGAACCACTAGCTACTACCGTTTATAGATCATTTGTTTTCTCCACTACCTGCACTAAAACTTGGAATCATATCATAGCCCAGAGAATACCTATGATTGAGGACATCCCTAGATCAAAATTAATGTTTAAGACTGTTGTCAAGAATATATTTATCAGCCAATACTGAATCACAATAAGAATCAAGCTATGGCAAATATTTTATATACTAACGATCTCTGTCCTCTTGCCTGCTAGAAAGCTAGAAACTGCACTTGTCCCCTTTCTACCCTTCAAATTGGGTCTGCACAGTGTGCTAGCGGGCACAATGACTTTTTTGTGGAATTCAGTGCGAGAGAAGCTTGGTAAACCATGTCCGTGGAGTTATGTGCCTCACAGTCTGTCGGAGTATGCTGAGGACATTGATACTTAATTGCAATAACAATCCGGGTTGCGTGACTCGTATAAGAGTCCTGGTGCTGTGAGTGTTGTGTGAGTCTGTGTGTTTTGGGTGTGCTTTCAGTTGAAATGATGGTGGTGAGTATGTGTACTATAATCTACTCGGTCCTTCGCAAATATGTCCTATCTGTTAATTGGCGACAGGGAACGAAGACAGGGTCTTTACCTTAACTGTCCCCTGTCCACCTCTTAATTTCATCCATGTTTCCTACGAATTCTCTTCATATAACATGTGGATCGATGTGCCATAGGTTGAATATATGCGTGTGTAATAAAAAAACGTAAAAAAAAAAAGTAAGGTTGTTATTCCAATCCTTCTTTTCCTGATCATTGCCTTCCTCGGCCAGGCCACCAACCGGATCTCATTTGCTAAAAGACCCTCCAGCATCCATCCCTCCTGCGTCGTGCGGGGCTGATCCCGTTGTACCTCCGGAGGAGAGCATTCGCGTGGACGACGAAGACGGTAAGTCCAATATCCTCACATACTTTTGGCAGCTCGTTCAAAAGATTGGATCTTCAGACTACTTTTTGGGCTAAATAGTGCAAATCATGAACAGTGAGGAATAGCGCGCTAAAAATTGTTTTATAACCTTAGCAATCAATTTTCGACAATAAACGGTCGAAAATATGTTTTTTCGGTCATATTTGCATTTAAAAAAATACGGGCCCCCTTCATGTACGGGCCCCCTTTCGAGCCGGGTGCCCCCAATTGAAAACATAAAGTTGCGCCCCTGTAGTACAGTCAATGATTCATATTATAGATCATTCGATTTGGCGTAACGAGAGGAAGTGAATGGTGCCCAAAAAATGTTCCTAGCTTAACTCGGTCAGACGCTAGAGCCCGAAACTCTTCTCTAATGTGACGTAGGGGTCGGTGGAAGAGCCGATGGAAGTATTTTTACTAAATTTTCATTCTAATATAACGCATATTTGGAGTTAATAAAGTTCCGAAAGAACACCTGCCCCTTTGTCGCAAATGTTTCGGGAGGTGGGTATTATGGACAAACACTGGATTGCACACACAGAGGACCAACAACACATTGCAATAAGCATGGCAGCACACGAAATAACCAGCCGGACATGCATGAAAAGGGGATAATTATGTGCCAAAAATATAAATGATGGCCAAATTGGGTTGTTGCTAACTTCTATTCTATTTTTCTGTGATGTTGTATTGTAAATATTTTCATTGTTGTAGTTGTTTCCAGTTTGATTTATTTAATTAATTAGTTTCGATGTATTATAAATTTTAATGGTAGAATCTGTGGTGCTCCCTCCCAACTAATCTACATAGGAGTGGTACCTCTGACCGTCTACAGCTCCCTATTTTGATATAGCGGCTCTCTACATTTTCCCCTTCCTTGTTACTGGTTGACTTGCAACTAACCTCCATTTATATTCGGCGTTAAGTTCGAATCAGTACCTCTATTGAATACCTCCATCGAGGTTATATATCGTTGACCTATTGCAGAAATCCCCGAAGTCCAGTCCCATCAATGAATTCCACAAAAGCCCTCTAAACTCAAGTGTTCTGTTGAACCTGGCAAATAAAATATCTAAGTCTCCTCCTGTCGATCCTCAATACATGCCCATTATCGCGATGAACTCATGTCTGCCCAGTATACTTGCTCATCTTAAACTGTCATTTCTACCCTACCGTGCGTGGCACAAGCTTAATAAATAAAAACAATTAAAAAAGTCCAAAAAACATTGAGCCAATAGCGATGGTGATGGCTTCGCCAGCCATTCCCCAGATCTGCACCATGGTGTACCGACCGCTCCCAAATTTTCAGGCGTTAACATACAGTGAGGGGGCGTCCCAGGCCGCATCTGCTCTCAAGGGATTCGTCAGGCTAATCCTGGCAGCCGACAGGGTCGCCAACCCGACGGACCTGGGTAGCCGCGCCGCTACCCAATTGCCTCCCCTATATGATTCTTCTGAGAGGAAATCGGGTTAATCCCGATACTATCAATGCCTATCCTAATAGGGTGGCTAGGTCTACATCCAGCCAACCTCCTCTATCGCTCGCTCATAGTTCATTCTAAGATGAACCCCCCCTTTCTGACGCTAACCCCTTCCCTAGGGGGTCGTCACCGCCCCTAGGTCTTCGGACTGAGATCGTCATCCCCCGGTATCATCATCATCTTCATGCTCTTCATCTTCCTCAAAAATCTGCCCGTGGCAACAACAATAAAATTTGCGCCCATGGTAAATCCAAGGAGAGTTGTACGCAGCAGTACGTCCCGCGAGTCAAAATGGAAGTGTGGTGCAATATCGTCATTCTTCATCACCTACTTATCATTCATCATCACCATCATCGTATCATCACCATCAATAACTCCCTCCGGTTGAGCCGAATCCCTGGGAAGGGGCATCTTCTGTTATCTTCTGCTCTGTATCTTGCGCCCTCCCTAACACACCAGGGATTGACTTGCCAGGGATGCCGTCACCTATCCCCTTTTCATTCCCCGTCCCAAGTTAGATGGAATTTTTCTGTATTTTTCTGTATTCATAGCACGAGTCCCACCCAATTATATGGTTTTTCAGGTATCGTTACAAATTCCATTGTTATATATAGGTATTCACAGATACCACACATTTGTACATCAAGTGTAGTAACGCCTTTGACACACAGCTGACAAGCAGCACACATAAAATACACGCTATAACTAAGCATACCGTCCAAGTTATTATTCATCGTCTAGTTTTCTGTGGAAATGCTTCTTTATTGCGTTCAGCCTTTGGATCCGAGTGACGTCCCTGGGAAGCGTGTTCCAGTGTGCAATAGCCCTGTACGGAAAGGCACGCTTCGTACTCTCCAGTCGACATCGAGGCAGTTGGAGCTGGGTGTTTGAGTTTCTAGTCATCCTTGCGGAGACACTTTCCCTTGGTGGTGGCATTGCCTTTAGTGCTGCTGGAGAGTGGTCTAGTTAGTTAAGGGCTTTTTATAAGGCGTTCTGTGCAAAGCACCTTTGCCCGCCTCTAAAGTGGATAGTGGTCGACGTGAGCTACCTTAAATATTTTAAGGCAATCGCGTTCGGCAATACTGGTTTCGATATTATGCCAGCCAAGGCTCCTGAGAGCTGGTGTGATGTGTTGCCTTTTTCGAGGGCCGGTGATAATTCGAGCTCCAAAGTTGATGGCCTTTTGCACCCTTCCCAACTGGGTCTTGGTTGCCCCTCCCCAAGCCGGGAGGCAGTATCCGACATGTGGAAGGACATGGGCCTGGATGATTAGATGCAGGGCTTCGGGTGTGAAGTGATTACGAAATCTGCTAAGAGCCACCAAGGAGCCAAAACATTTTTGAACGACCTTTGAAATGTGATGTTCCCAAGAAAGCGTTCGGTCGATCACAACACCCAACATTTTGATGGTTTTAGATGGAGGTAGGAGAGACTCAGATATCTGTATCCGGAAGTCAGCTGTCTGTTTCAGAGTGGCTTTGGTTCCAATGAGGATGAAATAAGTTTTTGACGCGTTCATTTTCAGTGAATTTCTTCCGAACCAGGTTTGGAGGGCATGTAGCGTTTCTTCAGCTCGCCTCTTCAGTTTAGCTAAGCATAGGGGTGTCGGTGTGCATTCATCAATGATCTGAGTGTCATCGGCGTATGATATCAGCTTGCCATATGGTACAAAGTTCGACAGGTCATTGGTGAACAGGCTAAACAAGAGTGGCCCAACCAATGAGCCCTGTGGCACCCCGTGGGTCACTGGTAGTGTACCAGAGCCCCCTCTTACTTTCTGCCTTCTCTGATCCAGGTAGCTTCCAAACCAGTGTGGGGATATTCCATACCACCCCAGTTTCTCCAGCAGAAGATCGTGGTTGACGCTGTCGAAGGCCTAGCTGAGATCGATGGCTGTTACTGAGGTGACAAGGCCATCATCGATGTTTTTATGGACGTGATTGATAAAATCGAGCATGGCATCTTCTGTTGAATGGTGAGGTCGGTAGGCATACTGCGTATCAGCCAGGATAGAGGTTGAGCTGAGATACTTCATAAGCTGGAAGGGTCATCTAAACTTGAGGGCCCAGATTTTTGAATGGGATCAATCCTTGAGCAACTCGCCGGAACTCGATAATGCGGAGCCCTGGTTACTCCGCGACAAAAATACGGCACTGCGGTATCTTGGGAGTAAAATGATAACTTGTACGTCGCCACCCCAGCCATGGTGTCTATCGGTCCTTAAACTAGGAATCACTTATACTCCTTACAGCCGATGATGTATGAGTAATGACCCCATTCACTCGCGCATCCTTACTAACCCCCCTTTAAATGGCTGGAATTCCTACACTAGAGAAATTTCCTCCACCCTCCGATATATGACGTCTAAGTTATCACCTCCAGGGAAGTCCCAGGTAACAGTCCCTAGAATAGGTCAAGTGTCCTGTTACTGTAGAAACACCATTAAATTGCACCAATAATATAATTAGTTATCGAGTTCTTAGCGGGTCGTCAGGACTGTTCTGCAATTTCTGCCCCAAATTTCCATCTCCTAATCTTATCAGTCGCCAGGCGGGCTCGCTCATCTTCATCTCACGAGCGCTTCTTCTGTTTAACTCTACTCTTCATAAATACCCTCATGATAGTCGTCACTTCTATATGGGTCATTCCACCATAAATCGACCAAAAATTTCGTAAAATAGAACCCTTCTATTTTTTATTCTCTCCGAAATTGGTGTCAAGGGGGTTTCAAAGGTGTAGAATCTAACCATGGTGCCAAAAATTATTTGAAAATTTGGTACGGCAGATATAGCCTCCGGAATTTTTCGGGGGTCACCATGTAGGCAATGTTTTGAAAGCCTATAGTTGTGCCACTTTTTAAATGATTGTAACGATATTTAAAATTTTTGTTCAACATTTAGCACACTTTAATTTGGCTATCTTCGATTTTTATATTTCGGAAAAATTGACGTCATGACCTCGTGACCTAGTTTTTGAACGGTGACCTTGACCCGCAGTACAGTGAAATTTATAAATTCGTGTAAAAGCATTTTTACCTTTGAAAATAATATTTTAGATAAAGTAATAAAAAATATGGCTTTCGCGCTAAATATACTACTTCTTACTTCCGAAACATGACACTAGGTGTCACTATGGAGCTGTACCATCCTAACTCACGGTATGGTTAATGCCAGTAACGACGGAACTTCCGAATTTAAGAGGGGCGCCATGGAATTTTCAACCAATTTCTTTCCCGTCAACGCCATAGGGGGTGTAAACCCTTACACGTACAGGGGGGGGGTGTTGCAGCCCCTCAGGTTTTTCAAGAATTGAAAACTAGCTTCTTAAGTTAGAGCCTTGAGATTTTATATAGCCTCTGACGCATTCATTGCGGACATCTTGCAAAAAAATTGTTCCTACCCTTTAAGGTCACGGAGTTATGACCTCAAGAGTGGAGGCATGTTGGGGTCATTTGGGCGCCTGTACCCGTTTTCACGTGAATGCTCCGGACTCGTATCGTTCCTTTGCATCATTTGCTCATGAACTGTCCCAGAATATTTTCTTCCAGTCTTCGAGGCTCATTTTTATCAGGGTAGACCTTTATGTCATTTTTTGACATCCAATGACCTTTATTTGACCTTGCGTGACCTCAGTGATAACTCTGTGACGAATAGCGACTACAGATACGTGTTTCAATTCGGTATTTCTAAATGAGATGAACACCTAATTATTTGACTTGCGTCCAGTACGGGCTTAACCTTTTTGACCTGTGACCTTTTTTACCTTGAAAGGGGGTAAGCAGAAACAATTGAAGAAGCAAACTTACTTGGAGTAAATGATGCAGAAAGGTTTATGAATATTCAATTTGAATGATATGAACACTAAACTAGTTGGTTTGCATATTACATGGACTTGACCTTTTTCGAAATTTGACCTTATTTGACCTTGAAGGAGGTGTAAGAAATAACACATGACATGCAATAGCACATGCACTTGCCGTAACTGATGCAAAATTTCTTATGAATTGTCAATTTGCATGAAAATGACACTGAACAAGACGTTTGTTTTTCTTCCAAAATGGACTTGACCTTTTTCAACCTTTGAACTAATTTGACCTTGAAAGGGAAGTAAGCAGTGACAGATGATTAGAAACTCACTTAATTGGCGTAAATGATTCAGAATGGCTTATGAATAGTCCATTTAAATGATGTGGACTCTGAACTAGTCACTGTCACTTCTAAGGAGTATTTTTGAGCTTGAACCAGTCCCATGCAATGCAATGCACCACTAAAAGTCACCAATGGTTTGATTTTAGTGCCTAAGACTTCTTCATTATAAAATAGCTAAAATAAGAGTATGCTGAGCAAAATTCACTACGAGATTACCATAGGCCAAGTTTAAACACGTTTCAAAATGCCACAAGAGATTACCAAAAGCTGTAAAAGCCGAAGTGAGGTAATAACATGTTTTAAATTCAAGCTACCTCCGGTGGAAGGCGACACAAAGCCTCAAAATACAAACATTTTCCCTAATCCTCACCCCACCTAGAATAATGAAATCGATGGTCCCCTAAGGTTTTTTTCGGAACAACAGAAAAACAACGAGGGTTAAGGCACCGTGGTTAAGGGTTCTACCTCTTACCCCATTATTTACCCATCATATGCTCAACGTCAGTATTTGCCAGTGATTGGTAACCAGATGATATTCGACTGTGCTTGTGCCGCCCTTCATTAGCTCACTGCAGCCCGGGAGGGGCCGGCGGAAAACTTATGATTTTGTTCGCATTTCCAACTTCCATTGATCATGGTGCACATAGGAAATATGTCTAAATATTTAATGTTCTTTTCTCAATGAGCATTAACTTGAGTACTTTTGGTCAACAACCTCTATTACTTTCTTAAGACCTAAAACGTGATTCACTTTATATACGTTTTGTTTTCATGCAGTTCATGTATCTAGCAGAACACTCAAAGTCGGGTTGGCAAGAGTTCCAAAACTGATTAAGCTTTTCTGACACCGATTGAATGTACCTTGAACTAGCGTGAAAATATTGCGATGTATACTTGTGCAGTTGATGAAGGTGGAGTGTAGCGTGTTACTTGGCACAGAACTTAAGCATTTACATACTTCTGCAGCTCCTATGGCGGCTGGGATCCCTCGGCGGTCGCCCGCGCGACGTCCCTGATATCGGCGTCTGGACGACGGACGTTGTTCAACCTTCCAGCGACACACGTCCGATGCGACGCGGGGGCTGCCGTCGGGGGTCCTGGCCGCTCGTGTTGAGGAAAATTGTAAGTTTATCATCTAGTGTTTGAATAGAATATTCATACGCCAGAGTGCGAGGCAGTTCAATTATAGGCGTGTGTTTTCGCAGTAGTTTGTTTTGTCTGAATTAAGCGTTTCCGAGTCGGCTGGTGTTAGTTGGATCAACTGGCAATAACCGAAAGTTTGTGGCTGTTCTTGTAGCGCCTCAGCAGCACATTGGCTGCCCGGAAGCCCTGCCCTCCAGTTAGGCGAGGTCAGCGCTAACGTGAAAAGGATGTCTTGTGTGGGATGGGGTTGTGAGAGATACAGGGGGTGGGAGGATATTGTTGGCAGAGCTTAGCATCTCAGGCACTCGGAGTCACGGTTCGCTCGGCTTATCGAAATCAATATAACATGTTCATGGCCTTAGGTAGAAAGTCTCAAACTGCTTTCAAGTTTGCAAGTGGCAAGAAATTGGCTTTACCATAGCTTGCAGTTTTCAGTGGTGTTCTTCTACATGAATTGCCATCGAAGGAAAAGCGCCCTCTATTTCTGTCCAGAACTGTGGTCGTCCAGAGCCATGGTAGGTGGCAGTGTACTCGACAGGTTAGTCGGGGAAGCACGAGCCGCATGTCACGTGTCGTCATCCGTTCTGTTCTTGCTAGTACAGGTTTTGTATTTTGCACTTCTAGTTACCTGAAGGTGGACTAGCGGTATGCCTGACTTAAAAGTTCTAACGTTAAATGTCTGTGGTCTGCGTTTGCCGTCGAAAAGGCGTGCCGTGTTCCGCTTCCTGCATATTAACTATCCCGAAAGTATTGCTGTTCTTCAAGAAACGCACTCGTCTTCAGGTGATGCTCGATATTGGCAGGCGGAGTGGGGTTCAGAAATTTTGTTTTCTCATGGACGTTCCAGTAAAGAATGCGGTGTTGCAATTCTTCTGCCTAGATCGTTACGAGGAAATGTTCAGGTTAACATGGATTATTGCTCCGACGACGGACGTCTTCTAATTGCTGATTTAGCTTTTAACCAATGTAACGTTAAGTTATTAGCGGCCTACGCGCCAACGCAAGGCCATAGAAGAGAACAGATTCAGTTTTTCAACTTCATTAATACCAAAATACAGGCCATGTCGGATATTGAAAAGCACTACTTTCTTCTCTGTGGCGATTTGAATATTCATCTGACACGCTTAGACACCAAAAGTTTTTCGTTTTGTACTTCAACCCCAGCAAGAATTTTGACCGATGTAATGAAAGAACATGGCTTCATTGATCTTTGGCGACACTGCAATCCCAGGCTAAGAAGGTACACGTGGAGGCGCTTTACACCTCAGGTGCAGCAGTCAAGACTAGATTACATAATTGTGAGTCAGCAAATGATAAATAATAATATTGTGAAAAGAATAGAAATCAATCCCTCCGTTCTCACTGACCACAGTGTAGTATCGCTTGAAATAACTTTATTCACTGCTGATAAAGGCCCCGGCCTTTTCAGATTCAAGAATGAGCTTTTGGACGACGAGTCTTTTGTTAAGACAGTTAAGGCTGAAATAAGAGAGGCCACAAGTGGAGACGGAACCTATTTTGCTGTTGACGACTGGGGTTTAAGATTGGAAGTACTGTGTAGTAAAATTAGAATCATAAGCATAGGAAGATGGAAGAAAATTCAAAACGATAAAAGAAAAGAAAATAAAAAGTACATTGATTTACTTGGTAAATGTGAGTTGGAAATGGTTGAAGGGCCTAGCGATGATTTAATTGCAAGTATCAGGAACTTAAAGGCATTGTTAATGAGATAGAAAAAGAAAAAGGAAAAATTGCCATGGCTTATTCAGGTGCAAAATGGATTGAGGAAGGGGAAAAACCCTCTCGATATTTTTGAATTTGTGCAAGATAAGAAACATGAAAAAGCAAATTAATGTGGTACAAACAGAAGATGATGACTTAGTAACGGGGAATAATGATATATTGGCTCACTGCAGGGACTTCTTTAAAACAATATATTCTTCTGGCAGGATCGAGGCCTGCGATGATAGCATCTCAAAGTGTCAAAGGTTCCTTGGTAATATTGAATGCCCCAAACTTAGTCAAACGGATCGAGCATTCTGCGACGCACCAATTACGGGTTCCGAATGCAAAAGTGCCCTACAAGGTATGATGAATGGTAGAGCACCATCTGTGTCTGGATTTTCTAAAGAATTTTTCCTCCATTTTTGGAACGACTTAGAAACAATTGTTATCAGCTATTTGTCTCAGACAAAGGAAAGGGGAATGTTTTTTGCAACCCAAAGGAGGGGAGTTATAACCCTAATACCTAAACATGGTGACCAAAAGTTTCTCAAGAATAAGCGAGCCATTTGTCTTTTGGACATAGTATACAAAATTGTGGCAAAGGTTATGGCAAACAGGCTCATGACCATTATTTCGAAATTGATTGTGCCTGACCAAACCGGATCGATCCGAGGAAGGTATATTGGCACCAATATTCGAATGGTTGCGGATGTTATTGAATATTGTGAAATTGATAAGCTTGAAGGAATTTTGATGGCTCTAGATTTTCGAAATGCGTTCAACACAGTGGAACACCAATTTATTTACGACACACTAGGACAATTCAATTTCGGTCCTTATTTCATTGATTGGATCAAAATCATGCATAAAGATATGGAGCTTGCTATAATCAACAATGGTTACACATCTCAATGGTTTTCCCGACACGAGGACTCCAGCAGGGCTGTCCAGTCTCAAGCTTGATATTTTGCCTGGTGGTTGTAATTTTTGCCGTCAAAATCCGTGGGATGACTCAGATTAGAGGAATAACGATATCTGATGCAGAAGTTAAACTTTCACAATACATTGATGATACCACTCTGTTTGTTAAGGACGGCCGCCCAGGCGGCTCTAGGTGTTACAAAGATTTTGGGTTAGCCTCAGGATTGCAATTAAATGTAGACAAATGTCAATTTATGTGGCTTGGATCACTTAAACATTCAACGAAATATATTTGTGATCGGGTACCGAGCAGGCAAGTTAAAATATTAGGAATCCATTTTAGTGCTTTGCATCCATGTGATAATGTTGGACCTGCTGTCTCGAAAACAGAGGCAACACTCAACCAGTGGTCACGAGAAGTTTGTCGCAGAAAGGAAGTATTACTGTTATTAAAGCCTTAGTTATCTCACAGTTTATTTATTCAATGGCAGCTTCATCAATAAATAATAAAAACCTAAACCTGATCCAGAGCAAAATAATGAAGTTCATTTGGAGAGGTCGTCCTCCCAAAGTTGCTCGGGAAGTCCTGTATCAGGACACAAAGAATGGTGGATTGAATGCACCAAATATAGAACATATTCATAAGTCTGTTCGAGTTTCATGGTATGGAAGACTCGTGGATAACCAGGACTCAACGCTTAGCAAAATTCTACAAATAAGATTGGGTATAGACCTTAAGCAAGTATTAAACATGAATTACGGAAATGAATGGGTAAAGTCAAGAAGGATTCCCCAATTTTATAGAGAGATGTTGCAATGGCTACGGGAGATCTTGCCGATAGCTGGACCGCTTAGTGCTTAAGACATAAGAAAACAAATCATTTGGAATAATTCAGCCTTAAGGGTAGAAGGACGTCCTTTTTCTGTCGCACGTTGTATGAGCGTAATATTTTTTCGTGGATGATTTTCTTGATAACCGAGGACAGATGCTGACGGTAACTGCATTTAAAGAAAAACATTCATTGCGAGGTGTAAATCCTCTGAACTATATGGGTTGGTGCCGGTCAATACCCAGGGAATGGAGGAGACGAGTTATCGGTTCTCAATCGCTTTCTGCTAACGACAGAATAGTTGTGTCTCAAATAAGCATTAATGGCAAATCAGTCCCGATTCAAGCAGTTAAATCGAAATATTTTCGACAAAGACTCATAAAACACATTATTCCAAATGCTCAAATCAAATGGATAAACGAGGGGATCGATTTTCTGAAGATTGGAGCCAAATGCCGCGCTTCCGTTTGCTATTACTAAATCCACTAAATTGCAGAGTCTACAGTATAGAATAACTCATCGTTTTTCCCAACTAGGAGATTCCTCTGTATCCGAAACGTCACGACGGACCCATTCTGTAACTATTGTGGAGAAATTGAGACACTGCAGCATTTCTTTGTATTCTGTGATGATACCTTAAATTTCTGGAACGAACTACTGATCAGGATAAATTGCAGGTTGAGTTTAGAGCAGCAGTTAAGTCTTAACGAGAGAGACATATTATTTGGTTCACTTTCAACCACAAACATAGTAAACTTCATTGTTCTAAATGCGAAACAGTTTATAGTTTATCAGCGCGTTAGAGAAGAAAGACTGGACTTAGGTAACTTCCTCACTTTTATTGCGAAACAATTTAGCATCGAACTAGTGATCGCCAAAGAACTAGTAAAATTCACAAATTCCGGGAAAGATGGGCCCCATTCATAAACGAAAGTTCAGAACTAAACATTTAAAAGTTTAGGTGCTAGGCCGGACTCCGAGAGGCCTACAATTTAAATTTCTGAGAGCTTTTCAAAGGTTGGAAATTTGTGAAAGTACTTCATGTGGGAGGGGAAGGGTTTGGGGAAGGGGGAGGGCCGAAAGAGAGATAGAAAATGACTTGTTGTGACTGATTGGGACAGACGGCGGCTGCTGTTTGCGGTAGATTTTGTCGGTTCTGTTTTTTGTTCACTGTTATCTGTGGCTGTTTATTGTGTAGACTACTCTTGTCGTGGCCTGTTTTGACAGTCCAGTTTTCCGTGTGTTCCATGTTACCACCTTTGTTGTGATGATGTCGACGTATCGTTTCGTTCACCTTGCAATGTAAGAATGAAAAAAATTATTTTCCCATCATCCCTGAAATTTATTACCCCGGGTCACCCTGGGCAGGTCACCAGACGATGTCAACCAAGGTCACCTCACTTTAACTTTTGAGTTCTACGATAGCTACATTTCTAAGCCGATCGATTTAAGACTTTCGACACTTCATGACCCCTCCGGAGTCTACAAAATTTATCTTCGCGATTTTTTCGATTTGGTGACCTAAAGTTAGGTCACCAGGTAACCTCTTCCATAGAAAAAGCATGGGAAAAGCTGTCTTGTGAGCTAAAAGTCACAAAATAATCGTAAATGCTCAATTTGCTCAGAAAAGCGTTCTTGGACACCCTTTCAGGGATACCAGGGGCGATATTGTCCTTTGACTTATCTGAGATCATCAGAGGTCACCAGAGGTCAAAAACAACATTTTGACGATAACTTTTGACCTAATTAAGCTACAAAACTGAATCAAAGGTCATCTTGTATGTCTCATCACTTGTTTTCATTTGATATACAACACGGTCACTTTCATACTTTTCGAGGCCTCAGGTTATATTAAGTCACGAGGTACCCTCTGGAGGTCAAACCACTAGCGGGAGGCCATTATTTTCCACATAGCGGAGAAAGTCCTGGAATTTGCCTATCAAACGATTTTCGCTAGATTTTAATAGCTCTAATCGCGTGAGAGCTATGCTCAGGTTTCTTAAGGATTGCATGTTTTACTGGAAATAGCCTATCGTGACATCACTTGACCTCTGGAGGTCAAAACATAGACCTGAGCGCTTAAAGGTGTTAGTAAAATCTTACTGAATTAGCATGAGTTTTCTAATGCCTTTTGCAGCTTTGCGCTAACTTCCATATTTTCGGAGTTAGGGGGTCATTGATGGCCCCCCAGCAGGGCAAAGGTGGCGCCGGACCCCGGTGGGGGCGCGGGTTAAATGCTTGTAGAAACGACATCATAGTTTGGTGATTCAATGTGACGGGAACACACTTATTTTCAAAAGATGTACATTGACCCAAACAACCATACATATCATTTACAACAGCTAAGTTCATTCCCAAAGGGACAATAAAGTGAATTCAAAATAGGGGAGGGCAACCCCTATTCCTGTGTTTGTGTGTTAAAATGCTTCAATTCTAGGTTGACTGTTTGATTTTGATTCTTCAAATGTTTTTTGTACATAACATAACATAACATCACTTTATTTTCCACATAATTTGAAATTACGATCGGTGTGGTCCGCAGCCGGCTTCCGCCCACTAATTACAGACTTTGTACACTTTCACCTCCTAAACTTGGCATGATTTGTGTCAAACTCGGTACCTGCACCGCCGCCCGGCCACCCCCCCATGTTAAAGTTGCAAGTCAATTAGAACATGAGGTTCGATAGCATAGCTCCACAGTGACACCTAGTGTTATGTATATGAGGCTAAAAGTAGTATATGCATTTCGAAAGCCATTTTTTTCTTTCTTTGAAATGAAAGACCACTACCATATGTCAAAACGCTTTAAAGAGAATTTTTTTATTTCACTGTACTTTAACGGGTTACATTTTTAAATAGGCGTCTGGCTGATCGAGAGGGGCCATCCGAATCCTATGTTAAGCATCCCAAACCTTTTTCAATCAAAAATCCTGCACGGTGGAACCGCGTCCACAGCGCTGCTGTAGGGCGGTAGCGCCGAAGCGCACGCCCGCCGGGCCGGACGGCTCTGTTTGTTTGTCGTCCGGCACAGCTGCTACGGCGTCGCCCGACATGGAGAAGGGGAACAACAAGCTGTGTCTCAGTTTCCTCCCGGGGAGAGGGAAACGACGCCGTGGAACCCCATCAGCAAGGGCCAAATGCTCCATTACCAACAGACCAGAAAGCACAGCTCCCATTCCAGCGATGTTAAATCACCAATTCGGCCCAAACAAATAAATTTCCAAGCGGCTACCTCCCACCTGCTCCCGGTCTTCCCACGGGGAAGCGCTCTGGGTGAGAAGACCTGCCCCGGGGCGCTCCTCCGGCGGAAGCAGGAGGCGGAGCAAGTCTGCTTCGAAATCAAAAAGAACGAATAAGCAAGCCAGAGAAAAATAACAAGAAGGACCATTGAATAAGCGAAATTCTACGTAACATAAGGGCGGGGTCAAATATTGGGAAGACGAATGAACGGACCAGGAAAAATATAACGAGAAGAACCATTGGAAGAAGAAAGGAAAAATCGGCACGTGATTGGATGAAGGAGGGGCCAGAATCGCACTAGGTGGAAGGACGAGGGGAGAGGAGCAGTGGTGCACGGGCCGGGAAGAGTGGCAGAGCCGAACCAAGGAAGAGAAGAGGACCGCACTAAAGAAGGAGGCTGAGGGCGGGAAGGAAAAAGAAAGGAGCCGACCGACGAGACTCAGCAATGTGAGTACCGGCCACCCTTCATTGACGGCATCCTCCCCCTCCCCTACCTCGAAAATGTCCGAAACACCAAACCCCCTGTTCCCCCTCGGCTGACAGGCGCCTTCTCTAAAAATGCAGCCCGATTAACTGTTCGGTGGTTTGTGTGTGAAAGTTGTGTTTGTGTGATGACGGTTCCAATTTTGAAGGCGGGGAGGGGCGGTAGTTGTACATTATTTTTCCATTGAAGGGGGGTGATTCGCGGTCCGCCCACGGCTATTCGGCGTAATTCAGGGGGTGCAGAAATGTTCAATTTCACGGATTGTTTCGCCGGCAACAAATAAATGAAAAAATGCGTTTCAAGCTTTCACTCCCCAGGGGGGACCGATTCTTCACCTAGAGACGAAGTCCCGTATCCGAGCTGGTCAATCGCTTGACAGTATAATTTAGTTCCTTCAGTAAGAGGGCCCGGGATTAGCGGGCGCTACCTCTCGGTTTGAGTAAAGTAAAAGAATAGTTCAGTGACAAAGTGGGAGTGAGGCCAGCTTCGCGATCCGGGGATTTGTTGACGGGTAAAGAAAAGTCGTACGGCAGAGAGGGAAGCGATCGAGGATCACAAAAATCCACTCGCGGGGCCACTTAGAATCTTTAGTTAACTTAACACGCAACATGTTCCGTTTGTTTTTTTCCTTTTTTGGGCAGACCATATTATTCCTAACTGGCTATAAGGCATTAACAGCAGAATAATCACCTCAAAAGGTCATGGAAGTATTTGTTTCACCCTCGACACGTCTACCAGCTTGGAGCACGGCTTGAGGTCGCGTGTCACCCAGGTCCGTTACAAATTCCACTGACTGGCCGCACGAGGCCGAACACGATACACTTGCGAAACAAGGTCGACACAAAAAGGGGGCTGCATCGCGTCCAGGGTGCAAAGGCACATGCAAGGGAAGAAGAAGACGCGAGCAGCTATGGGTGCGCGCTGCTGCCTCGTCAGCCGCGGCCCTGATGCAGCGGGCGCTTCTGACGCCCTCTGTCCGTGGGCGCCGCCGCGCCGGCGCTAATTTGCAGGGGCAGACCTGCGCGGAGGCGGTAAGGTACACTGTGCGATGTGCATGAAACTGTACCTGACGTCTGTTTCCCTCCCCAGGTGACCGTTAGAAACGGAGTTCGAGGTGCCCCTTTTGTTAATGTCCTGCGCCCCGGGGCAAGCTAACGTACTAAAATTGACAAAATATTTGATTTTGGTTGTATGTCTTACTGGGGATCAGGGAGGCATTTCCCACTATGCAAACCAAAGTAAGGATTTGTTAATGAGTGCAGAAATGTGATCGAATATTTTTTTCAAATCATTTTTAAAACGTAAGATATAAGCCCCAACCTTGCAATGTGTGTGGAGGTGCTGGTGTATGAAGGTGATACGAGCGTGTGGACACGAACCCGGTGGCCGGGTGGTCTTAGAAATGTGAGTTTGTTCGACGTCTCGTGGCGGGATGGCAACTGTCAGAGTTTGAGCCCCTTTGGCGAAAAACCCCTGACCGAGTCTGCGGCGGGATAAATTAGACCAAAATGATGCGAAAATCTGATCTTGAATGTGACTAAACACGAAATATAGTATCGAAGAAGCTAATGAGGAAGACGTTCTGTGAGCCGTACCCTTGTGTACAGCATGTCTGTGGGCAACGGCACGGGGGTCGTTTTGGGAAGACGCCGAATGGTGCCTTTCCAGCATTGTATGCTTGCTTCCCGATCAGCCGAGGCGTAGGTTGGGCTCCGGGGCGCCCCGCCCAGCAAAGGTAGTTGATTTGATTCCGGAAGCGAGTGCCCTGAGTAGTTAAGAATTGGGATAAGGCCGGGAGCGGCACCCGAGCGAGAACCCGAGGTCGGGCGAGATGTGCGCCAGGAGGCGATTGGATAGTTTGCCCACGCTCCGTAAGGCGCGAGGCGCAGGGGGGCCGGGGAACTCGACGGAAGGAATCCATCGAGCTCAATAACCACCTTTGCTGAGCGTGTCAACGGCTTAGGACCCAACCAACGATCTCATCGCGCGTGATACGTTGCGCTTATCGGAGGGGAGGGGGCAAAATTGGCTGACCAGTGACGAGCGCTCAAATCCCTCGTACATTTAAATTTTCAGTACAAAAGGGGGGTGATTGCATTACCTGTGCAGGTATGTTTTTCCCTTTTGGATTTACCCGGCAGAGGATTTTTCTGATCAGTTGGGCAACATTGGATGGTGGGGTAGAGGGTCGAAAAGTGGGCCTTATATTTTAATTAGACACAAGGGGACGACACACGACATATACGGTTATTTAACGTACTTTAGTCTAGACAAAGGGACGCGGGTAGTAATAAGGACCAATGTGTTTCCATAAAGGGGGACCGCTCAAAGGCTTATAAAACTTCCTCGCCGGGAGAAAATTTTGATGGGAGAATGCCAAATAAAAACCGATGGGGGGAGGAGAGCAGCAAAATTCGGCCGCCCACGCGGCGGACAGACCCACTTGCCTATATGATGACTCGAATTGACCCGCCTCATAGAGAGCAAGCTGTTTTTTTAACATCGCCGGGGCAGCCTCTGCTCTCAATATAAATATTTGTTTGTCGTGTGGGCTCCTTGTGAAAAAAGAAAGGGCCCATTACACATACATGGCGCCCAACGTGGGGCCAGGGTCTTTTCTGAGGCATCACGAAGCCCACAGACTGGCGCAGAACGCCGGACCCGGTAAAGAACGTGGATTTTGCCTGTATGCTGATTTTAAAAATGTGAGATTTGAGTTGATTGTCTATTGTCAGAGTTACAAGTACATTTATGCCAGGAAACAATGTTTTTGTCTTAGTAAGTTTTCAGTATGAAATTATATTTCGTTGCAAACCATTCTTCAATGGGTTTTAGTAAGCAGACACAAATTTTATGTTAGAATGTTTGTTTGAAATAAGGATAAATCTAGTATTGCGATTAAACCTGGTTTCGAAATTTCAAGTCCATTTTCTTATCGGAGCCGGACACCTAAGCTTAGGCTGCGAGTGACGCCATGTCCACGTACGTAGAGACCTGTTGGGGCTGGAACCCTTCAGGACACTCCCTATGGCTTGGGGGCTTGCAGCCGAAAGCAGGCATTTTGCGACAGTCAAGGTCACAACTCGCACATGTCATGCACGCAGAGACTTGAGGGGGCTGGCAGGCTCCCTCGAGAGACTCCTTGTTGCATGTGCCCTTGTGACCGAAACAATTATTGTCGTAAAATGTCACCGAAATTATACCATATCGCGGCGATAGTCAAGGTCACGACTCGCACATGTCATGCACGCAGAGACTTGAGGGGGCTGGCAGGCTCCCTCGAGAGACTCCTTGTTGCATGTGCCCTTGTGACCGAGACAATTATTATCGTAAAATGCCACCGAAATTATACCATATTGCGGCGATAGTCAAGGTCACGACTCGCACATGTCATGCACGCGGAGACTTGAGGGGGCTGGCAGGCTCCCTCGAGAGACTCCTTGTTGCATGTGCCCTTGTGACCGAGACAATTATTGTCGTAAAATGTCACCGAAATTATACCATATTGCGGCGGTAGTCAAGGTCACGACTCGCACGTGTCATGCACGCAGAGACTTGAGGGGGCTGGCAGGCTCCCTCGAGAGACCCCTTGTTGCATGTGCCCTTGTGGCCGAGGCAATTATTGTCGTAGAATGCCACCGAAATTATACCATATTGCGGCGATAGTCAAGGTCACGACTCGCACATGTCATGCACGCAGAGACTTGAGGGGGCTGGCAGGCTCCCTCGAGAGACTCCTTGTTGCGTGTGCTCTCGTGACCGAAACCTAATGTTGCAAAGCTTGACCTCATGGGAACGCGAACGAGGAAAGCTGCTCTTCATGCACGGTAGGTATGTCTTTACGATGTGAAAGACGAGAAGTCGGATAGAAATGTGGATAGTCACAGACATTGAGAACGTATTTGAATTGGTATTTGAAATCTCGCCACACCACGCGCCCAGTAAACTTAAGTTTGGCGATACCGTCGCCCTCGAAATTATCAACGAGTGTAAGTAAGTATCGGCGGCAATGATCAGTAAGCGGACGGAATGGCACCAAGCGGACTCTCGCAGTTTGATAGCCGAGCAGTTTTGGACGCCGCCCAGCGTTGACAGCATCTCCAACCTCATGACGACAAAAAATATATCGCGTAGATAAGGGAGTAACCGAAAGGTGGTCCGGCCGTGTTGCCAAGCTGTTCCGTCCCGTAGTTGCTCGCAACGATAATCTACCGGTGGGCTGACCTTTTTTCGACTTCGCCCAGCCTCTACGGACGAGCCGAAATTTCGCCGTTTCGTCACTATATGGGCAGGTATTGGGTCATCGCCGAGTGATACAGCGCGGGGGTACTGTTACGAGCACCGATAAAAGCGGTGAGCTCTAGCTCAGGAGAACGTGAAACTAAGTCGTTAATAACTGTCTCATCCAATCCATTAATTTTTCCACACCCAAAGACCGCCAACCGCGTCGTGGATTTTCCACGTGCTTGTGTGATTTCGAGTCGGGGAATTTCCATCCCAAAAACGATTTCAAGAAATTGGTAGTCGGTTGAATATCACTTGCAACTTAAGAAAAATGAATGGACCCCGCGAAAAAAACAAATTTAGAGGGTTTATTTATATTTATCTCCCGCGTATAAAAGTTTGGGGGCTTGATTGCTTGCAAGCTGCTGCGCGGAGTGGATATCGTCCAAATACTTGACTGGGCAAGATATGTGGGACGGTCCTCGACAGATCGACCGGAATTTATAAAAAGAACCCTTGGATCACCGATTTTTATATGAATTTATATGTGGGGTACCTAATTGACACCTGTAGTGTCCTTCCGGTGCGGGGAGGCGGGCCTCCTTATTCCGGGAATCCTGGCAGTAGCACTTGCATTTCGGTCACGGATTGCGACCAGAATCGAGTCAATAGTGGACAAAACCGTGTCGATTTTTGTGTTTATTGCCCAATTTTATGACGATCGTATACAAGCCGCTTAACATACGGGAATTACTGCTCCTCTTGAACCTCACTAAATGCATTAAATTGTGCTGTCATCTGGTACCATGGTAATTTTGCCGTCGCTGTTGTGTCACTGTGGGAAATTAGATGTCCGGTGCTGAGTGGATTCCATATGAAATATGTGGTCCCTTTTTTCACTAAACTTCAACCATAAAAGACTCCCTTTTTGTTCCGATAAAGGCTGAACGATGTTTTTTTTGGAAGTATCTTTCTGCTCGCTCCACCTATCCATGTCCTATAGTTCTTTAAAGCATTGCGTGGTGACATTTCAGTGGCAATTTGATAAAATGCAAATGAAGCTAGATCCAGATCGAAAAGATAGGTCATTCCAAAGATATTAAGCCAGCTGTTGACATTCAATCAAGAATTTATCCAAACATTCAGTGCAGCCAGCATTTACTTGCGAAGAGATTTCATTTTATGATGTAAAATTAAGATAACGCGTAAGATCGCGCGCGCGATTGTCGTTAGCGCGGCACTCCTGTTTACTAAATTCATGTAAGCGTGACAAGCGCCAGAATTCACATTATCACTACACGAGAAGAAAATTGTTGAGCGGGAGAGATGAACAGTTTATAGAGGGATTTTCGCCCTCAGATATGGTAGTCCTATTGGAGTGGTCATTATGTGACGTCACGGACGCGTAATTTGCCCTTTTTCTTTTGCATAGAATTGGTAGCATAATTTTGAACAATGAAGCTTTATAAAAAAGGGTGATGCCCCTGGTTTCACCCGCCTAGGATCTGCAATGTTTTTCAATCGCTGCCCGGCGCGGCGCATTCCCTACGGCCCCACTAGCGGGGCACGCGCGCTCACGGCACGCCGGAACTTAGTTCACGAGCTTTCGGCCGCTGAACCGCGTTTTCAGGATTCTGTCGCTATCCGCTAACTGGTAATTATGGTATTTATTCGTGAGAGCCAATGTTTGTCCCGTGTCAGGGAGTCTCTATACTATTTTCCATTTTCGGTCTTTAAGGCAGAATATAAATTGTTCATTTGTGAGGCTGCAGCTAACAACGTGTCTTTCGGAATACCAAACATTCAGAAACTGACTATGATATAGCGGATTATTTCCCCTCGAAGTCCACAATTAAACGAGAGAACTTGGCATATCCTATTTCGGAACGACGGTAGTTTAAATTGCTTACACCGACTGTTAGGTCATATGTGAAGGCCGTTGCTACATCCGGAGCCAATTAATTGAGTGAGATGCTGGGTATTCGTTTCGCGGAATATTGATTTTCATGAGTTTGGGGTAAGAAGATTAGGGGATTACGAACGAGCTTGCAGTATGCGTGTGTTAGCAAGGAGTTCCTCCAATTTCGCGGGTTTCACGAAACAAATGTATTTCCGCAAAGAAATTCCCGAAGTGGGGGAGATGTACACAAAAAAAAAACATTTTGTGATTCTAGGCTTTTGCGCCCCTTCCGTAATCGCGTCAACGTTTTTTGGACTTGCAGTGCCCATTAGAAATTTCGGAGCTAGTAATATGTTGGAGCCAGAAAACTCGTCCTTTGTTCGTGATTAAGGTTAGCTCATTCAGCGAGTTGTTAGTCAATGTTTGGAAAGGTATCCCCGTAGCGAGCCGAATTACCCTATCCTGAGCTCCCTTTAATCTCAGGCAATCGGCCACGGTTATTAATCCGTCGCAAACGGAGTCATAGTATTCGCGATATAGGGTTTGATGTAAGCAGCGTGAGCTTGAGAGGGCCCGTCACGGTACAGTTGAGGCAAAAATGTAGGGGAAATTCAAGGTTCGATTCGGTGTTTTGACTACTGGGGTCAGACGTTCGTGAGCTTTTGATTCGGCAGGATGAGTCTGCTTTAAATATTTGTTGATATGTCCGAGAAGAACTTAACTACTCCGAGCTTGAGCCGGGTCGGATTTGTTTTACTTTCAAGAGGAAAGGGTCCGTTGGATAATTTTGGCTGCGTTAATTTTTGTGGCCTGCCTTTCGTCACTTGCAAGGATATAGTCTGAACCGACTTGTAATGAGTCTCGGAGAGTTTGGGTTGTAAAATCTGGTTATACCACTTAAATTTTTGGCATTACCATCGAAAATAAGTCGTCACTAATAGTCCAATTTTAATAGCACTCAGGAATATAAGTGCTGGTTACAGGCCCGAGACGGAACCCAGAGCGCTGTCTCCAGCACGTATGGATGCTGGTCCAGACAGGCCAGCGCCGGACTTTCCCCTCCCGACTCGACAACCTAGGCACAGGTGCATCCAATTTAAAATAGTACTATCAACCCCAAGTTCACCCACTGATACCCCTCCGCTATCGCGACGGATAGGGGCCAGCATAGACCGTGAGAACCTTCGCAGCCAATTACAAATATTTTTTTAAACGGAACAAACCATGAAATGTTACAGCTTGATCGGGAAAGTTGAATAATATTCTGACATCGGCATTCAGTCGACAAAAGGGGTACTGTTTTCACAAAGTTCCCACAAGAGCAGCTTGAGAGGGCCCCCTTCCCGGTTTGAAACAGATATTCATTTGATTTCGCCGGCCTTGTTCCAAACTGCGTTTGAATTATGCTTCCAGTGGTTGAGTGCTATGACTGAAAGGGGTGAAGGTTTTTTCTGCAAGTGGGTGACAATATTAGACGGGAGGTTGAACCCTGTGCAAATTTGGGTACTCATATCGAAATAAGGTCAGCGCAGTGTTGAATTTTTTCTATGGAAAAAATCGAACCCCATTCCTGGACAGTTTTGACCCCCACCTTGATACAGCCAGTTAACTGGGCTGCCTATCAGTTTGCTTCAGAAGGTTTCAACCCCTTAACTTCCTTGATTGAAAGTGCAGCAATGGTCCAAAAGAATGGGAGAAATTTCAAGTTTAAAATGAACGAATCCATAACTTGATTTATTTGGCACATCAACTGATACCGATTGACCTTTTCGTCAGTGGTCCTTTTCTCTTTCCTAAAAGCAGTGACTCCTGACATTGCCATCTCCGCGATACAATGCCTTTATAATGGCTGATGTTTTATTACATTTTCGGCGACGTTACTTGGACATCCCTCATGGCCGAGCGAATAGTCATCTTCAGGCAAGCAGATGACATGAAACATTTTCTCTTGATCGGCCGGGTTCTATTAACACAATCGG
>JAOTON010000175.1:0-187500 GCA_034440635.1 Lepas anatifera
ATGAGATTATTATGAGATTGCTTGGTACTGGAGGGTCATCTACAATGCGATGCATCTGGAGAAATGTCCATGTAAACTTACAAAATCAATAATGAAGGGAATGTATCGAAAAACAAAACATGAGGTGTCCAAAAACTAATCGCTTCCTTAAACGCAATTAAATGATTAAAAGGCGAGGTACTTCTTCTTATAGTTTGCTTCATATCGAAAAGAAAAAAATGGAATGACATCCAGAGGTAACTTCAGGTTACCTACCCCAGTCGCTCTTCATCAATCTTTCTCTGTTTGTGTAGCTGTGGTCTCCTTGGCAACGGCAGAACTCTCCGATTTTCCGAAGTCCAACCTGCACATGTCAAACGACACACACAGACGCTCCACTGGCACAGGTAGGGTACTCCACTTTACACAGACGCTCCAATTTCCAGCCCGAAGGCACCGACACCACTGCAACGCTTATCCGGATCAATATAAAACCATGACATGGCACCGTCCATGGGAATTTCCAGTCGCTGAACGAGCCTGCATCACAAACCGAGGGCAACAAGTGAAACCGGGGCGAGCGAAAGAGCACTCCTGCAAAATGAGTGTCACCGGTTACCTTCGAAAATCACTCGCCTGTTGATGGGCGTTTCCTTAGCTCGGGCGCTGGTGCCCGAGCCGGGCCATCTTTCTTCGCGGCGGGCTGCCGAGCGCCGCCTGTGGGGATCGCAGCTCCCGGCACTGTCGACTCGTCTCCGCCAGCTCGTGCGCCTGGCGATACGGCACAGCTGGTGCGTCAGAAGCAGCCGGACCTCAGCAGCCCACCACACCCAGCAGGGTCTCAGCAGCCCACCACACCCAGCTGGGCCAGAACCAGCCAGGCCCCAGTGAGCCCACCACACTTCCACCTAGTGCAGTCACAATCTAACCGGGCCTCAGCAGCCCAACACACCCAGCACCATTTGACTATTCACCTGACCTGCACGCTGCCATGTAAATTCGCGTCTGAAGACGTGATGTGAAACCCAGTATTGTGTGAGCACTGTCGCTCTTTACAGTCTGTCAATGACCTCCACTGGACACCTCATGCTCCTCAAACAAATTGAAACATGCCAATGCATCGTTTAACAGATGTTCCGTTTGTTGTGAGATACCTTGAACTGGAGTTCACTTTTGAGGGCGTCCACCTCCCTGGCCAATAGCGAGGCCTGGGTAGTACCGAACTCCGTGCGCTGTTCTCTGCAGACGGTGTTGAACGGTTCGAGACGCAGTGTCTCCAACTCCTGCGCACTGCCTCGCCAGCTCCGACTGCAACACCGGACACCCGCCGGAGTCCAACTGATCCGGAGCCTCACCTCGCAATCTTGACAGGATGATTTGTGAACTTCCCACCACCGTCTTAGGGAAATGCCAAAACAAATGTATGCAAAAGTCAGTACTTCTTTTTTGCAGTTAGGATACACATTGCATACAAACAATACCATATAATAATTAGTATAGGGAAATCACTATTAGTACCAATTGCTGCAAACAATGGCGCAACGCACCGGGACTCCCATGCCTCCTGGTCAGTACTGACCTGCCCAAGTCAATGTAAAGGGTAGGAATACTGTAAGTCCGAATCAGAGCAAACACAACACCAGGATAGGAGAAACCAGAAATTCTACATTCACCCTTCCAAAATAAGCATAAGTAAAACACTACAACCAGGGAGTCTCAATAACTGCAGTAAAAGACTTTGCATAAACCGGCCTTATTGCTACCGCACCAATTCTTAATAAAATGAAAATGGCATGCGTTGGCATGACAGTCCCTTGAGATTCCGAGGCCGACTTACATCTGAGACCAGGACTCCTGAAACCCCGGACATGACCCTATCCCTTGGCTTCTATCTCTTTCACATAGCTATCTCGGCCTTTTATTACTCTTGAATTAGGCATAAGGTGTTACTACAAATGCCAAAGACCGCAGCAATGTACTGACCTCCTCCCTGCTGGGTGTAACGGCCCCGTTTTGACCGCATGCAACCGTTCGGCCAAGTCTTGCCTTTCCCTCTCAGCAACCGCCCTGATCGTGCGTGGGCGGTTTGGTACTGATCTGCCTCTCCTTCCTCCGGCGCAGCGCCGGGCGCCCGCTGCCACACCCGCCACCGGCGCCCGCTGTCACGGCGCCGTTGGGCAGCGTAGCAGCGACGGGCGGCGCCAAGCCGCCGGCTCTGCTGGGGCCTCCTCTTCAATTTTCGGTCTAGGCTCCTCCCAGACATGAGTCTCGGTGGGGTGGCGGGAACCGGGTCGGCAGGCGGTGCAGGTGCCAGCACCCGCCGCGACACGTCAGACGTAGGGCGTGGTCAGGGGGCACATCGCATCCAGGGCGGGTAGACACGGCGGGCGCAGCAGCTCTGGCTGACATTTACTTCAATACCATTCACTGGCTAGCTTACAAAACCGCACCGCGGAGGGCAGCTGTCAACATGTTCATTATACTGCAACATTGCCCAGATAACGTAACAAGTGAGCAGTAAACAACACTGGGAGGGCCATGACCAACTGAATATGCGGTCAAAGCGCTCTGCATCAGTACATTCGAGGGCCCAGGTCTCAGCCAGGCGTGGTCTGGACCGAACCATGGCATTGGAGAGCTGATCAGGACCACCACTAAAACGCCGGTGTTACTGACTCCTGCCACTCCAGCATGATGGCTTCCTCCAGCTCACCTCCTCTGACAGGTCCTCTCCTACACATCGTCGTCGTTCGGCGACATCAGGAGCAGGAGCTGGCGTGGGGCGGAGTGAACGTCCAAACCGCAGAGGGGCCGGCCACAGCCCACTTTCCGCTCCAGCTTGACCTCCCCAACCGTCACATGGCTGGCAGAGGATGACACTAACCGAGCCCGGTGCACAACGCCACCAGCTTCCACTGCACTCGCCGTCCTTGGTGAATTCATTCATACATTACTTCCATACATACACTGGACATGCTGTTTCATCTTAGCATGGCAGGAAACAAAAATTACATAGCTGGCATAGCGTGTTAGCAAGAACGTACTTTCGTATCAGATATGAACTGCCTCTTGTGCAGGAGTAGAAAACCGATAGGAGATACAAATTCTGCAAATGACAATTCGTTACATTATCGACTTCAATTTTCTACAGGAGTCATTTATGCAGTGGTGATTCAGTGCACCTTAGTACATTGATGAGCGGAGGCAACCATAGTGCGGGTAACTTCTAGGCCTTATGCATACATAAAATATAAATGTACTTTCCTCTACCCACCCTAACACACCTGAACTGAGTTAATGTAGATCTACAGAATATTATCTAAACATTTTTCCAAAGATGATCTACTGGGCTTTGTGTGGTCAAAATATACCTAAAGCTGTCATCACGCCTGAGTGGCACACTGCAGGGACAGTCAGCATTGGCCGGAACAGCCAGTCTGCTGAACATGATGGCCTTCTTGCTACATGTGTTCGCTGTGGCTCTAACATTTCCCAAATCGTGGGGCATAAATTTTGCTGCTGGGGCAGACATTTCTCTCACTAGGGCATGCACTTTTTATTCCTCATACTGTGGAGAAAACCACTGCAAGTCAATAACTCCATTACTTTTATATTCCTTCCTTTAGGTGCTTCTGTACTGTCTTGGTGCCAGCACCGCCAACAGACGTGGACCCTTTTTAGCCTAAGGGGCTTCCTCTATCTACCCCAAAGGAAATGACAAAGGGGCCGACTGGATCCTACTTCCAAACCATAGGCCTGCTCTGATGCTGCCCCAGTGAGATCTCATTGAATCTACTACCTTTCTGCAGACTGGGCCAGTCTGCAAAGTATGGTGCAGCAGGCCTGACGAGTCACATTCAGTCATCTAAAATTCTCAAACACCAGCCTCCAAAAATGTCGACTAATCTGCCAAATACCAGAGGTGAAAACTGCACTCATTCCTACTCACACAATGCAATGCTACCTACCATTAGTTAGTTAGTTAACGACCTTTACAAGGCCCTCTCCTGTAAAGTCTTAATAACTATTCAGCCAGGATTTTTTTAGTTTAAGTGTCATCTTCCTTCCACCAGTCTCACTAATTCGCACCAGGTTGATAAAATTCGCACCACTCGGTCCTGTCTCCAAGAGCACTCGCAACCATGAGATCTCGCGAAAATGTCATGGTTTGCACACTGGCACAGACTGGGGGAGGAATGAGTGCACCACAACTTGTGTCACTGAACCATGACAACCAGTACAGGGTGCACCAGGGTGTTTGTTCTAATTAGCAAGAAAACCAACCTTAACTGATGAATAAGGTTCACCAAATATTAATTATCATATGAAGACATTCACATTTACTGACACCTGTGACGATAAACTACAAAAAGCTAGATGAAAATGAGCTACAATGACACAACTCGAGGGGGGAGGGAGGATACAACACATCAGGGAAGGGGAAAGCATCAAACATCCAGTTAAACACAAGAGGGAAGTTGGTTCACAGCAAGTCACACACTCCACCCGCTGCAGCACTAGTAGATCCTCATTCCTCATCCAGTGAGGGCAGGAACTAACCAGACCAAATTAAAAGCAGAGATATCTATACTAAAAATAAAATGATTTAAAAACTGGTTTTGGATGAAAATGGCAATGTTTCATCAACAAACCTGGGATTTTGTGTTGAGCGCTTTCAGTTTAAGAATGCCAAACTTCACAATTTTCTGGAAAGCTGCCACACAGTAGCATAACAATCCACAACTTAACAACACGACAAAATGGCAATACAAGAAAGGAGAGAACCTGTTATGGTTCTAATTTGAATTAATGGCTAAAACCAGAACAGGTTGAGGTGGCATTGGAAGACGCCCCATCCTAGTAAATAACGTTCTTCAACTTGAACGGTCCGGGTAAATAACAGTAGCACCTTAGGGCCTTGAGTAGCACCTAGGAATAAGTAGTAGATATCATATTACCCTGGTAACCTTAATGCAATAATGTGGTCTGAGCGGCGTGCGCGCCACGCGCCGGCGGTTTTATTTTCACAAGCGGCAAAGATATCGGTAAGGCTGTCCAATAATCAGCCCCCTCCAACAGCAAGCGTAGGTCACTAGATGTGACGTCACTTGTAGTGGTATATAACATGGGAAAATTAAATGCATAAATATCCTAATTTTTGCAACAAATAGGCCAAGATTTGAAGTTTGAATTCTTATTTATTACATTTTGGATAAACTTGATTACCGGATACTCTTACAAATTCGTAAGCGGGTAGTGCCATTAGCGGCAGTTTGACCATGGCCCAAAAGTGAAGGAATTCCTTTACGCTCTTGTGACGTCACTCCTTTAAGTAAAGGTATCACTAACGGAAATTGGGAGCCCCGTTTTCGCTCGCTTTGGATTGTTGTTGTTGTCCTTTCAGTTTAGTCAAGGCCATAGTTTAGTACACCGTACTGTAGAAGTAAAAGCAGTTTAAAGTGGTTATGTTTTATTTTTCGTGAGGAGTGGAGTTGAAATTGTTGGATTGATAATCAGAGAATATTTTGTGTTCATCGACTCTCTAAAGTCCGGGCAAGCTTACCTAAATCGAATTCATGATTTTGGCGAGGTAAGGAACTGCTAGAAAACAGTCACCACCAGCCACCACCGGCCAGTGCATAGGTGTTTCATTTGGATGAACTGGGGCTGGTGAGCACTCGGCTGAAAAGGGGGCCAGGGTGCTAGTGGGCAATCAGATATGGCCAGACAAGGCAGAGAAGGGAGGGTGGGGCACTGGTGGCAGTCAGATGTGACCAGTCAGGCCAGATGAGAAGGGATGCCTGGGTGCTCTTGTGCAGTCAGATAGATAAATAAACATGTACAGTAACAAATGGGAAGGGGTGCGTGCCCGGGAGCTGAGTGACTGGCATATCGCCTGTCTAGTGGGTAAATGTCTTCAATAGTCATCCTCGTTTTACCTCATTGTTTGTAACTGTGTGTGTGTGAATTGAATAAACGTGTATGGATTCAAACAGGATACACAGTTTGGCATGGACTGGCTTTGACGACCTCTGATCTGTCCTCTGTGACATTACCATAGTTTTCCACCCAGCCTTTGTAGGTCCGGCCCATACCATGGATGCTGACCAGCTAGCGCCCCGTAAGCTGCTTCTGTCGTCTCCCAGTCAGCAGGCTGAGCAGGAACGGTCTGACCTGGGCGGCCAGCAGCGCCACTGGTTCCAGCAGGAAGTGAGTAATCACCCTGGTCCCAGCAGGAGTTAGGTAACCAATTGAGACACTGGTTCCAGCAGGAGGTGGGTAACCAGCAGACACTGGTTCCAGCAGGAAGTGGGTAACCAGTAGAGATGCTGGTTCCAGCAGGAGGTAGGTAACCAGCAGAGACACTGGTTCCAGCAGGAGGTGGGTAATCACTAGAGATTCTGGTTCCAGCGGGTCTACTGGTGGGTAACCAGCAGACACTGGTTCCAGCAGGAGGTGGGAAACCAGCAGAGACACTGCTTCCAGCAGCAAGTGGGTAACCAGTAGACACTGGTTCCAGCAGAGATGCTGGTCCCATCAGGGGGTGGGTAACCAGCAGAGACACTGGTTCCAGCAGGAGGTAGGTAACCAGCAGAGACACTGCTTCCAGCACAGGGTGGGTAACCAGTAGAGATGCTGGTTCCAGCAGGTCTACTGGTGGGTAACCAGCAGACACTGGTTCCAGCAGGAGGTTGGTAACCAGAAGACACTGGTCCCATCAGGAGGTGGGTAACCAGCAGAGCCATTGCTTCCAGCAGAAAGTGGGTAACCAGTAGAGATGCTGGCTCCAGCAGGTCTACTGGTGGAGTAAGCAACAGAGACACTGGTTTCAGCAGGAGGTAGGTAACCAGCAGAGACACTGCTTCCAGCAGGAGGTGTGGGTAACCAGCAGAGACACTGCTTCCAGCAGGAGGTGGGTAACCAGTAGAGGTGCTGGTTCCAGCAGAAGGTGGGTAACCAGCAGAGACACTGGTTCCAGCAGGAGGTGGGTAACCAGCAGAGACACTGCTTCCAGCAGGAGGTGGGTAACCAGTAGAGGTGCTGGTTCCAGCAGGAGGTGGGTAACCAGCAGAGACACTGGTTCCAGCAGGAGGTAGGTAACCAGCAGACACTGGTTCCAGCAGAAGGTGGGTAACCAGCAGACACTAGTTCCAGCAGGAGGTAGGTAACCAGCAGAGACACTGCTTCCAGCAGGAGGTGGGTAACCAGTAGAGGTGCTGGTTCCAGCAGAAGGTGGGTGACCAGCAGAGACACTGGTTTCAGCAGGAGGTGGGTAACCAGCAGAGACACTGGTTCCAGCAGGAGGTAGGTAACCAGCAGAGACACTGCTTCCAGCAGGAGGTGGGTAACCAGCAGAGACACTGCTTCCAGCAGGGGTTGGGTAACCAGTAGAGATGCTGGTTCCAGCAGGAGGTGGGTAACCAGCAGAGACACTGGTTCCAACAAGAGGTAGGTAACCAGCAGAGACACTGCTTACAGCAGGGGTTGGGTAACTAGTAGAGATGCTGGTTCCAGCAGGAGGTGGGTAAGCAACATAGACACTGCTTCCAGCTGGAGTTGGGTAATCACACTGGTTGCACCCCATTGGTGTGTAAACACCTTGGTTCCAATTGAAGGTGGTGAAACACATTGTTTCCGGCAAGTGTGTGATTTATTAGCTCCCTTTTAAGAATATGTATTCAGTTTTCAAAATACCAGTGCATGTGATGAGACTGTAACATGGTGACATATTTTTCCCCAGCCTCTCAGTTTCTTTGGAAGCAATAGTTTTGTATTTCATCTTACTTAATGAAGATATTCAGGGCTCATACTTTATTATGATCAATAAGTTTAACAATACAATAGAAGTTTAACAATTTAATAAACAAAGTTTAACTTTGTGAGATCTCATTGATTTTGATTCTTCAGGTTGAAAAGAACATGGCCGACTCTCGTCAGGAAGACCACATGAAGAGGTTGAAGAAGCTGAAGAAGGAGCTAGACTATTTGACTCAGACAGACTGGAAGTATGAAACAACAAAGCCGTTCTAGACCTGAGCTCCAGCAAGCTGATAACTCATCTTATATTGGAATGTTGTAACTTATTAGAGAGTATTTGATTCAAAGAAAATGCTCGTTTTCTAAATCCCTGTGGTGTGTTTGTCTCCTTCAGAGTTCACGGGGAAGGAATGATTATCAGTGACAGACCTTGCTTTTAAGGCGAAGCTGTGCTCTTTCAGACAGTCATACCATCACAGTGCTGTGATAAGTACCTATCGCTTCGGTTCCCGATAGCAGAATTCGCTCGACAGTGATAAACAAGTCATGCTGTCGGGGTTACGTTCGCTGCTGTGGGGCGGCGGGCAGCGGGAGGGCGCGTCTCCGCGACCCGACCTCCACCAGCTGTTCCCGGCGGACGAGCCGCGCGCTGACGACCAGCGGCGCTGGTTCGAGGGTGCCGTGCTCACCTACTCGCCAGAGGGCGGTACCGTCTCCGGCGACGTGTGGTTCGGCGCCGAGACGGTGCGGGGCCGGCCGCCGGTGGTCGGTGACCGGGTGTACGGAGAGGCGCGCCGCTGCGACAGCTCGCGCGCCTGGCTGGCGCTGCACGTGGAGGTGTGCGATGACGAGTGGGACGACGGACGCGGCCCGGCCGAGGCGCGCGTGGTGGGACAGGTGGCGCGGTTCGACGGCGAGGTGCTGGTTCTGACGGACCGGGAGACTGAGTACCGCCTGCACCAGGCTGGTGTGGAGGTGGACTTCACACCGCAGGAAGGTAGGCCCGTTTTGTTGCCTGCCAAAGATTTTAGTGATTGATACTAACACTTTATTAAAATGTTACAGTTTTTGGGAACGACACAGTAAGGGTACTATTTCGTAAAATTCAATTCCAGTCGTTCTGTCTCGATTAGCCCCTTTTTAGCAATTTTAAGCCATAATTACTCCATCCTTAAAGAGAATGTGGCACCTTTAACGTGATTTTAACTGAGATAGCCAAGTTGTAAAGCAAGTCGGAAAACCTGGTACTCCATATATCATTTGTCTTGGAACTCGATATTTCCGAAGAAAAAGCTAAAACCTACCTAACACCAACCCCCTCATCAACCCCTCGCCCGGCGGCCATTGTTGTGAGCTGTTGGTGTGACGACATGTGCTGACGTCACGATTAGCATCAGCCAATCGAAGCCCTTGAAGCGTTTCAAGTATGGTAGTGGTTGCCAGATCGTGACATCATCCACAGGCTTATATTTATTTCTTTTTCTAGAGAAAATATTTAAGTCATGCTGTTACGTTCGCTGCTGAGGGGCGGCGGGCATTTTTAATTTTAAAATACTGAGCCTTTTGAATTTTTAAAAACAAAATACTGAGCCTATTGAACATTTTTCAGAGAAATAATGAGTGGTTTCATTATTTTTGGCTAAAAGTACGCCTATTTTCACTAAATTGTCCATGGATTAACCCATGATTTATTTTACTTTTTCTTTATTTTTTCCCAGTTCCCCTATTTTTTCGTTTTTTATGTTCACTACCACCGCAGTGAGACTTTCTCCTCGCGTTAACCGATGCTGCTGCCGTAT
This sequence comes from Lepas anatifera, assembly GCA_034440635.1. NCBI lineage: Eukaryota > Metazoa > Arthropoda > Thecostraca > Lepadidae > Lepas > Lepas anatifera. The sequence continues at coordinate 9,537 of JAOTON010000175.1, forward strand.
TGACTGTGATACCACTAGAGGAGAGGAATGCTCCACCCATTATATGCCTTGCATGGTTCTACCCATTGCTTCAAGCCTACCTTCATGCTGCTGAGTGGAGTGTGCTGCTTTTTAGATCCCGAGGAGGGTGGGTTAAGTGCTGTCGCCTTTAATTCCAGGATTCGACCAAGGTGCCACATTCCCTTTAAGTGTTTCACTGCACCAATTCTGGAAAAACCGTTAGCTTTGCGCATGTAGGCCACCTACTTCAGGTGGGTTAACATTTTCTAACATCTTTGAATCTGAACAAAACAAAAATGCACCCGGTTATGTCTAGAACCTAAAGAAGAGTTTTAACATCGCCGCATCCATAGACATCGAAGCATTAGTTAAGTGGTTTCCATATTCGTCCAACAACCCTGTAACTCTCCACAGGCCCATAGTATAAATCGCTCGTGGCATAGAGAGGGTGACGTTACTGTTTCACCGCTTCAGGCGAATTATCATTTGCCGACTCCGTGCTGGAGGCTTTTAAAGAGGGCTGAACCGCACCAGCTTACATATTTCCTATCTCGTGTTTTTTGCTTGCTGTAAGGCAGACTGAGACAATTCAGGGATACATTCTCCTCTTCCCACAAGTTTTTCAATTTTTGATTGCAAGTGACTGGTACTGACGTTGGCCGTGCCCTGCGGCAGCTGACTGGCACTGACGTTGGCTTTGCCTGCGGCAGCTGACTGGCACTGACGTTGGCTTTGCCCCGGCGGCAGGTGTCTGGCACTGACGTTGGCCGTATGTTGGTGGCAGGTGACTGGTCCTGATGTTAACCATACCGGGTGACTGGCACTGACGTTGGCTGTGTCCCGGCGACAGGTAACTGGCACTGACGTTGGCAGGTGACTGGCTGGAGCTGGAGTCGGAGTCGGAGATCCCTCTGGAAGTGACGGCCGAGTCTCCGGTGCAGGTGCGCCCGCTGCGGCGCTGGGAGCTGGACGGCGAGGTCACCTTTGTATCGCACGAGCCGCCGGTCTTCGGCATCGTCGACAACCAGGTCAGGCCACGCGACGTGCAGTAGTGAGAGTGGGCGGATTAGTGTTACAACAGTTGTTTGGCGTATCTTGTTAATGTCGGATAGCTATCCGGACAGTACGTAAACATCGCATCGCGATGCTGCCTTGCCAGTGCCTGGTCGGCTCTTTAAACGATATTCTCTAGTCATTGAACAGTTCCGAGTTCAGTGATTCTTACCTTTCTTCAATATGTCATCGTGTGCCTATACATATTACGTTATTCATGATAGTAAGAATGTATTTTTAGTCTAATTCCCGATGGTCTATGGTGGTTTTGCTTCCTTTCTCTAAGCCTGTTCCACGCTGTTATTTGGCCGCTGCCCGACTGAAGTCTCGGTTGGCTGACGGACGGAGTGTTCGGTAACCGGCGGCCGCTCGGCAGGTGTACTTTTACTCCGCTGCGTGGACGCTGCCGCGACTGCCGCGCCGAGGAGACCGGGTACGGTGCAATGCCGTGGAGAGCTCTCAGACCACCTCTCGCGGCGTCACCCTCAACTGGCGGGCCGTGCGGGTGGCCGCTCTGGAGGCGCGCGCCTGGCTGCAGCAGCCGGCGCCGCTGGTCGCCGCCGCGCCCTCTGCTGCCTCTGAAGAGCTCCTGCAGGACAAACGCGGTGTCAGCGTCAGCGGCGGCGACTTCGGACACTTGAAGTGCGGCGAGCGCCGCCGGATGGTGCTAGTGGTGCGGAACTCTGGTCCTGAGGCGGTGGTGCTGCGGTCGGTGCGACTCATGTCCGATTCGGCCGGACAGTTTAGCGTGGAGGTGGAGGTGGAGAGGCAGGTTGCGGCTGGGGTGGAGACCTCGGTGCCGGTGGAGTGTCACGCCCGGCTGCTGGGCGCCGGCCGGTCACTCTGTGTCCTCCAGTTTGGAGATTTTCAGCTGGGCCGGTGGCTGAGTGTGCACGTGCAGGATCCAGACATGCACCGGCTCAAGGTCACCGCGCCCGGCCGCAGACAACGCTCCACGGCTCTGTTGTCTGAGCTGGACGCCAGGCAGGTAATAGACGCCAGCCTTCAGCTGATAGTGTAACAGGGCGGTTCTCTGTCGTACAATATATGTGGTAAACGCTTTTCTCCAAAGTGTCCTACAAGGTCTTATGTACTTGTAGAAACTTTATTCCAAAGTGTCACACGTGTTTGGGTGGTGCATGAAATGACAATAAGTAGCAGACTATTATTCACGTTCTCAGAATCTTCTGATATCGGAATCCCTGTCATTCGAGCCGTGTAGTGCTGTGCTGCGTGGGATCACTATTGTCGATAATGATCCCGCCGGCATGCAATCTGTCTGCCGTCGTATTCATGCATGGGACTGTTTCGATGCCGTCCTTTCTCTCCTCTGAATTTGACGCCTCATTCCATCATCTGCTGCGAGACAGTGTGATGGTGTACAGACAGTGATGCACCCCCTGCCTTTGGTGTAGAAACAGTGATATCTCTTCCCTCCGCTGGTGTAGAAACATTGATGCCTCCCTCTGTCCTTTAAAACCACCCTCTGTCCTTTGGGGTAGAAACAGTGTTGCCTCCTTGCCTCTGGTGTAGAAACAGTGATATCTTCCCTCTCCTCTTCTGCCGGGTCGGTGCCCCTGTCCCCTAATGCCGGGTCAGTGACCCTGTCCCCGCTGCCAGACTGTGTGGTGGTGTCGGGTTAGTGACCTTGTCCTCCGGTGCAGGGCTGTGTGGTGGTGCCGGGTCAGCCAGCCTTTAAGCCGGCGCCGTTCGTGTCGGCGCGGCTGGCGCCGTACCCGCTGCCGCCCCGGCTGCTGGCCATGGACGGAGACCAGCTGCTGACCAGCTACCCTTGCCTGGCCGACCCGCTCCGGGCCGACAACTACCGCCAGAGGCTGGACCTGCTGCTCTACATCGAGGAGGTGGGTCCCACCGCCGGCCATCTCATGCTTTGTCTCTGGGAGGGTGAGGTTGATGATGCTTGATAGTTTGTCCGGGGCTGGTACCTTCTGTTTGTTTCACAAAACCCCTGGGTGATACAAATTGGGTAAATCCCTATAAACCATCGCAGTGGCGGTGCGGTGTTTAGGAAGCCTGGTGGCTGGTTCCAGCAGACACCGGTGGCAGCTTTGCACTGTGTGACGCCGTCCCCGCCTGTCAGGTGGAGATGGTGCGGAGTATCCGCCGGTTCGACATGACGGGCGTGGCGCTGACCCGCGCCGGGGAGTACCTGCAGCTGGCCGTGCCCGGCCTGGCCGAGAGCCGACCCTCCATCGTCGTCGGCGACAAGGTCCTCCTCTCGCACCCCTTCGAGGAGGACGGTGAGTGGTGTGCGGCCGGTTAGAACGCCAGTCTGTTGGCTGAAGCCCCGTGGATGTTCATGTTTTGAGTTGGAGGTAGATGTGCGTGGTTATTAGGGTTAGGTTGTCCGTAGGGCCATTTCGTGAGAGGTGGGAGGGGCTATGTGCTCTGGCTGATTTTTGATCGACTGCACTATATTGAAATTTGTTGTATTTGGGTGTGTTGCTAATTTAAACGGCTTGTTGATTGCATCAGGCCCAAAAACATGACGTATTTGCATTATATGACCGGTCACACTGTTATGGGGTTTCCAATATTGCCTTCAGTCATGGGAAGGTCACTAGCCCTGTCACATGCTCAAGAGGGGAGAGGTCCTCAAACTACGGGGACCTTGTCCGTGCCAAATTGCTTCTCCCAGATGGCGCGGCGAGGGAGACGGCTGATACTCTTCGCACGCCTTTGAGATTGAACTCATATCTCAACGACCCGATATGACATTACCAAGACTTTTGATTTGCACTAAAATGTTTAAAATGGAGATATTTCGAACCACACTGCCCTTCAAATGTGGGACCCTGTATGTCCCTTGCAAACGTGCGGAACATGCATGACTTTATCTTTGGGTAGCAAGGTACTGCCCGTCACCACTGGTTTGTATGCAACTCTGGAAAGTGTGGAGGCAGTTGATCGGACCTGGGCCTGGTAGGGCCAGGGTTAATCACCACTATGGCATCAGGTAAAGACGACGGTTGGGCAGCCGCTGGACGGTACGGCCCGTCTAACGCTGTCGTGGCGGCGCGCAGGGGTCAAGTACGAGGGGCACGTGCACGAGGTGCGACACTCGGCGCTGCGGCTGCTGTTCCACCCGGACTTCCAGCAGTGCTACACCGGCCAGGAGTACAACGCCCAGTTCGAGTTCAGCCGGTCCCAGATGCGGCAGCTGCACCGAGCCGTGGAGACGGCGCTGGCCCGGCTAGGACCCGCCCTGCTCTTCCCTGACCGTGCGCCCGCCCGGGTGCCGCAGGTACGCTCCTCACACCCACACGCCTGCACCATCTGCTGGCTTCCATTGGTGTGCTTTGGTTACGGTTTAGTTGCAGTTCTGTCACTGTGGTGGTTCGGGCTGTTTCAGGTGGCCTTTATTGAGGAGTTTTGCCAGCCGTCGGATCCAGTGGTCTGTTCGCACAAGAAGCGGGTGTCCTTTGATCTGAGTGAGCGGAGGTCCGTCCCGGCTGCCGAGACGACAGCGCTCCCCAACGGAACGGCAGACCCTCCGTCTTGTCCTGGGGAGGGCGTGGGAGGAGCTAGGGCGGCAGACTCGGGAGGTGCCTCGACTGAAGCTGAGGTAGCCGACCAAGCTGTGTTTGAGGCGACTGAGTCGGAGGTGACCCCGACCAACTCGCCCAGGCACCTGAACATGCTCGAGGAGGGGTGCTTGGGGAACGAAGCCGAGTTGGCCCAGTCCGAGACCACCCCCACCAACTCGCCGGAACACCACCTGCCCACGGCGTCGGACACACCGGCCGTCAGCGCGCTGAAACACCAGGCCACAGCGCCCAGGAATGGGCTATTGAAGGGAGACGTTGATGACGTTGTCGCCGCCTTGACACGGCAGTCGTCAGAAGCGTCAGACACGGCGCCGCCAGCTCCACCGGAGCGGCCTGGGCCCCAGCAGTCGGATCCGGTCGATCTGGAGGACTCGCTGTCGGTCACCTCCGGCTCCGACGCGTCGTTCGCATCCGTGGACTGCTCCCTGGACGAGTCCCACTACACTAGCGCCTCGTGCGCCAGTCTGACGGAGACGCCTCAGGGCAAGCGTCGCACGCGGCGGCGCCGACGGCTGGCTGTGGTGGACCGTCTGTTCCACTCCCCTGCGCAGAGGTCGGCCGGGGAGGCGGGCGGCGGCGACGCCGACGGAAATGGGCACGGAGTACAACCTTCCAGCGTGAGCGGTGACATTGTGGTGAATGGGCGGAGGACCGAGCAGACGGCAGGGAACACAAGTGTTCACAGTGAGAACGGCCAGAGACTGTCCTGTGATACAACTAACAGCCAAACAGCAGCAGCTCCTCTGTCTCCACCGGCGGACGCGAACGCTGCAGTCCGGCGGTTAAACGGTGCTGTGAGCCGCTCCGAGCGGGTACCCCCTACAGCCCACACAGCTGGTCCCCCGGCTCCGCCGCCTGCCCAGCGGCCAGACCCCCCTGTCCGAGACCGCTGGCGTCGCCCCTGAAGGCGCCGCCGCTGTCGCGCGCTGCCTGCCACCTGCGGCGGCGGGCGCTGTGTGCGGTGGGTACTGCCGGCGGCAGGGCGCCCTTCCTGGTACCGCGGTTCACGGCGGTGCCTCCCGCCGAGGGAGTGACGCCGCCGCGTGACGCGGCGTTCGTGGTGCCGCGGCTGGCGGCGGAGACCGGCGCGACTGCCAGGCCTGGCCTCAGGCTACTGCGCTGGTTCAACCCGCGGCTGAACGACCGGCAACGCTGCGCCGTCCGGCGAGTGCTCAAAGGTAGGTGGCCTGCGTGACCTGCTGTTTGCTGTGAGGTAGGCGGTGCCAACTCTGCTACTGCTGTCAGTTCTTGTTAAAAAACGGTTACGATACGTGAATGGTATATTAAAACACGTCGCCTGTTTCAACGATCGACAGTTTTAACACGCGCAAGTACGTGGGGGGGTGGGCTACTGCACTTCCCCTCCCTCTTAGGTTTTTTCGCCATGAGCCAAAGCGGCGGTGCGCATCGGCGCCGTACTTGATACGCCTGTTACCTGGTGTTTTCACAACTTTGCCAATACTGTATGTTTATATCGTCCCAGCTATCGGTTTATGTCAAGTGAACTAAGCCAGTCAAGTGACACTTAAAATGTGTTTTAAAACGTACCAGGAAGAGCATGTCTAATTGATGTGACATTTAAATCTCATAATAAGGTCATTGAGTACGGTAACTTGTGGCAACGAGTTTTCATATCCATGTGCTGGGGTCAGGGAATGAACAGACAGTTTTTATTTGAACTTCATTGTGTTTGTATGACTTCTGAGGTTCCAATAATATGCATTACGGTCCACGTTGGTGTCGGCCGAACCGTACCTCAAACCAATTTCAGAATTTGACCTGACAAGGTCGTATGATATGGGTGAGAGTGGGGTGTATGTCAGTGAGCGTGGGGGTCTCTCAGGGAGGGTTAGGTATCGGTCCCTCAGTGAGATGGATTTTTTTCAGTGAGAGGGTGCTGTTTCTCACTGAGAGTGAGATGTTTCTCAGTGAGAGGGGGATGTCCCTTAGTGGAAATCAGGTGTCGGTCTCTCAGTGAGAGTCTTAGCAGCTCCAATCTCCTCTCAGCGAGAGTGAGGTGCCTATCGGTGAGAGTGAGGTGTCCCTCAGTGAGGGTTCTGTGCCTCTCGGTGAGTGAGTTCGGCGGTGTCTCAGTGCGGCCGTCCCCGCAGGTCTGGCCCGCCCGCTGCCCTATATCATCTACGGCCCGCCGGGCTCCGGCAAGACGGTGACGGTGGTGGAGTGTATCCTGCAGACCTACACCCTGCTGCCCAACAGCCGGTAGGTACCCGCCGCTGTGGTGGCGCTCTCTGCTGGGAACGCAGGGGAGGGGAGCTCAGCACTCGCCGCTGTGGTGGCGCTGTCTGCTGGGAACGGAGGGGAGGGGAGCTCAGCACCCGCCGCTGTGGTGGTGCTGTCTGCTGGGAACGCAGAGGGAGGGGAGCTCAGCACCCGCCGCTGTGGTGGCGCTGTCTGCTGGGAATCGGAGGGGAGGGGAGCTCAGCACCCGCCGCTGTGGTGGCGCTGTCTGCTGGGAACGGAGGGGAGGGGAGCTCAGCACCCGCCGCTGTGGTGGGCTGTCTGCTGGGAACGGGAGGGAGGGAGCTCAGCACCCGCCGCTGTGGTGGCGCTGTCTGCTGGGAACGGAGGGGGGAGGGGAGCTCAGCACTCGCCGCTGTAGTGGAGCTGTCTGCGGGATGACTTGTAGCGGATTTCAGTACAGGCCTGTCATTCGACTTGCCGGAACTGCAGCGGAGCTGAACTCGGCCGTGTGTCCGGTGAACAGTGGTCTGCGGTGTTGCAGAGTGCTGGTGGCGACCCCGTCCAACAGCGCGGCGGACCTGATCACGGAGAGGCTTCACCTGAGCGGCGCCCTGCACAAGGCGGCCCTGGTCCGTCTCACCTCCTTCAACCGGTCAGTTACAGCCTGCGGCCTCCCGCAACCCACTGTGTCGCTGCCACCTGTCTGGCACACGGATTAAGGCTGGATGGATCGTTTAATTTAGGTTTGAAAGCGCATGAATGGGTTAGAAATGTTCCTGGGAGGAGGAATACAAATTAACGGGACCATGATTGGCTTTCAAATTTGAAATTTCGTGAATATCTGACATGACAACCAATTTCTCTCGGCCAGTCATGTTCTAGAGCTTGTAGCTAACATGGGGTTCACGATATTTCAAACTTCCCTTGTCCTACAGTGAGTTCCAAACTCACCAGCCTGATTTCACTGTTATTTCGTAAGAAATAAGCATTGGTTGCTAACGAATTGGAGCTGGTGGCGCCGGCGGCTGTTCCCCTGCATTAGTCGGGCGGAGATGCTGGTGAAGCGTGTATATGTCGACACACCGTCGCCGCTGCGTGCTCTGACCTACTTCCACGCCTCACTCGTGCTGTGGGCTGACCTGCCCTGCGTGACGGCAGGTCAGAGGATAGCTGTCCGGACCTGGTGCAGCCGTACGTGATGTCGGGAGACAGTTTGGAGGCAGCGTCCCGGCGCCGCGTCATCGTAGGCACCGCCGCCGCCGTCGGTAAGCACCTGCGCGGAACGGCATGACCGCGACGTAGCGAATTCAAACCAAAGACTACAAGCGTTAGTGAACGGTACGGGCCAGTCAGTGGAGATATATCGCTGCTGGAACCTGATCGCGATCTGTGCCGTTCGCGTTTACGCACAATAAGTTATGGAAGGGTTACTACTGCTTGTGTTCAGCATGCATTGTGATGGCCATGGAGCTAATGGTCTCTAATGTGGGAAGTGGGCTTGCTTTGTCGTACATTGACACGTCAAGTAGCTGCCAGTTAAATGTACTGACCGAACAGAGGACTTAAGCTAGAAAGCAGTTTTGCTTTTTATTTCACGCTTCCTTGGCTGTTGTTGCTAAGCGCTAGTAGTCCATTACGCCGGAAATCTATCGACTCTCCCCCCGCGGGATCGGCAGTCACACTCCACCCTACTGGAACGTCTCAACCCGTGTACCGGTCCGTCCGTATATCCCGTGTACCGGTCCGTCCGTATACCCCGTGTACCGGTCCGTCCTTATACCCCGTGTACCCCGTGTACCGGTCCGTCCGTATACCCCGTGTACCGCCCCGTCCGTATACCCCGTGTACCGGTCCGTCCGTATATCCCGTGTACCGGTCCGTCCGTATACCCGTGTACCGGTCCGTCCTTATACCCCGTGTACCCCGTGTACCGGTCCGTCCGTATACCCCGTGTACCGGTCCGTCCGTATACCCCGTGTACCGGTCCGTCCGTATACCCCGTGTACCGCCCCGTCCGTATACCCCGTGTACCGGTCCGTCCGTATACCCCGTGTACCGGTCCGTCCTTATACCCCGTGTACCCCGTGTACCGGTCCGTCCGTATACCCCGTGTACCGGTCCGTCCGTATACCCCGTGTACCGGTCCGTCCTTATACCCCGTGTACCCCGTGTACCGGTCCGTCAGTATACACCCGTGCGCCGCCTCGTCCGGCCGGTCCGTCTGTACGCCTTCTGTGCTGCCGCAGGGAACCTGTACCGCCTGGGGCTGCGTCAGGGCCACTTCACGCACGTGTTCCTGGACGAGGCCGGACACATGACGGAGCCGGAGGCGCTGGTTCCGCTGGGGCTGGTCTCGGCGCTGGACGGACAGGCGGTGCTGGCCGGCGACCCTCAGCAGCTGGGACCGGTCCTCCAGTCCAGATACGCCGCCGTCTGGGGACTGCAGGTGGGACACCGGGACCGCTGGCGCGTGGGATGTCTGGGACTGGGGTGCGTGGGATATTGGGACTAAAGACATGCAGACACTGGCTTTGTAAGGGAACGAGTGGGAATACTGGGGGGACGCTTGAACCACAGACGCGTGGGATACTGGGACCCTAGGTGTGCGGGATATTGGGACCGTAAGTGTGTTGGATTTTGGAACCGTAGGTGTGTGGGATATTGGGACTATAGGCCTTGGGACACAGACTGTAGGTGGTACATCAGGACTGCGGAAGTGACCGGAAAATTTAGGTCAAAATGTCAAATATATAAACGAAAACAATATCATCGCTGACTGCACGGGGGGAGGGGGACCTCCGGCTGTCGTATTCTGTGGTTGAGATTTTGTTTTCGTTCGTCTTTTGAAAATGCAGTTGTTAGGTTCAAATGAATACTTTATCACATTGAGTCTTTCGACTTCACTCATGAGCAGACTTGTTGAGTCGGGACTTAAAGTCTCAACTCTAACTCAGCTCACATTCGTATTGAGTCATTTAATTCGACTCGCTTCCGAATATTAGCTGAGTCGGAGCCGGGTCAATTCCATGGACGGATGAGTTAAATCCAAATCGGAATCAGTCTTAAAGCCGTGAGTCAGAGTTGAGTCGATTTAACGTCTCGTTTTTTTCCGGAAATACGCACTTTTGGAGGAAACCCATTTTGGTACACTTTCTGAAAAATAAACTCGTTTTGGTGGTTTTGTATTGATATAACCGATATTTTACGGATTCTTTATCTGCACCTGGCCCAATTTTTAAGGAACGCGAGATGATAAAACATTGTTAGGACAAAACGTAGGCCAGTAATTTAATTAGTTACCGACGAAACACCGTCTCTCATCTCATCGAAAAAAACGTCGGTATCGGCATTTTTATGTGCAGCTTATCTGTCCGTGCTTGAGGTTAAGGCCTCAGTGGTGCGGTCAGGGGTAGGCGGTGCCGGCCCGCCCTCGGCCGCCGTGGTTGACCTGTCCCGACTGCGTGTGCTGCAGACCTCCATGCTGGAGCGGCTGTCGGAGAGGCCACTGTATGGGAGGGACGAGCAGAGGTTCACCGACCACGGCTGCTACAACCCGCTTCTGGTGAGGCTGCTGCTGACGCTGGTGGTACTGGGGAAACCAAACCAAACCTCTGGCGGCACAGAAAAACACATGATGTGTCAGCCATGTCTTAGCATGAACATTTACAAACCCACTGTCTGTGTCTCCCTCACATCCAGCTTTCCCCGTGGACAACTTGTCCATTCTCCACATTTCCCAGAAATCAATTCAAAGTACTATAATTCACAATTCACAGTGATGGGGTTCACTAGATCCCGACAACGCTTGAGACACTGGTCATAGCGCTAACTTTCTTGTAGGGTGCACAGACTGTAGATCGACCATGCTCAAACAATTCTTGGGGTTAAATTTCATGGTATTTGAATTAATAGTGGCATTAAATGTTTGCGTTAATACCGACCGTTAAATGTAACCAGTGATGGATCCAGGACGTCATTGGAGGCGGGAGGAGGTGGCTGGGGGAGCTTGAGCACTCCCCACTATGAGCGCTGAGTAGCGTCCGGATATACATTTACTATAGGCCCCCTGACATTTCCGTGGGGGGGGGCTTGAGTCTCCTAGGTCCCCTTGTATCCACCGCTGAATGGAACCGTTGTGAAACGTTCCAGACTGAAATTGCAGCGCAGTTTAGGTATTTTTGGCAGGATCTGCAGGTTGTTACAGTCACCTAAGGTTGAATGAATTCTTCTCCAAATGCCTCCATTTTCAATTTCCTTGGTCACACCCAAGCGAAATAAAGAAATTCAAGTTCACTTCTGTTTGTCGGCCAATTATTTATCAAATATAGGCATGTGCAAATACCGTGGAATTTGTGACATTGGGGAAACTTCTCCATAAGGTAAGCTTGCCACGACTTGAGCCCCATGGGGCCTATGTGAGATGGTGTGCCGTCAAAAGTTGCTGGCAGTGACTCCGCGCTCTTGTCCTCAGGTCACCAAACTCGTCAACAACTACCGTTCTCATCGGGAGTTGATCACGGTGCCGTCTCGGCTCTTCTACCACTCGGAATTGGTGCCCTGCGCCGCCCCCGATATGGCTAATAAGTGAGGAGCTGGAAGTGTTTCGACACATAATTCCGGCAGGTTTGATCGTAACTCGGCTCGTGATTTTGTGCTGAACATGTATGGAGGGAACCTAGCTGTGTGATATTTTCATCCTTCTTGTGATATAGTGCGAGTGGAGCCATGGCCGCTATAGCTCAGTGGCAGAGCACTGGTCTTGTAAACCAGGGGTCCTGAGTTCAATCCTCAGTGGCGGCAGTCGTTTTCGTTCGCGAACTCAGTGGCGACAATGGTTTTTGTTCGCGACTTTGTTTTAGGTCTCTGATTGTTGTCGATGGTTGTCATTTCCTGAGCTGCGTGAAGTTTTCTTTCCCGCATAAAAAGGTCACCACCGTCAAAAATGGTCGTCAGTGAAGCTGAAACTCCTCGCTGCCGCAAAATCCTTCCGTCTAAACTTAAAAACCTCCCGCTGTGGCTTTCGGTATCTTCCCGCTCGCATGCATTAGATGCATTAGATAAGTTTTGTCGGAACCCGGCCGAGATGGGATTTTTGTAACGGAAAGTGGGGAAGTCGTGTTCCCCTATCCCCGGTGGTGACGCATATGCCATATAATAATAATAATTTGTGGTAATAACATACTACATTATGTTACAATACACATATGTTATGTTATGTTACAATACACATACTACATTTTGTTATACCAAATCAGGGTGTAAGCAGTGGTAGGCATCCCCGAATTGTCGTCGGTATGCTGAAATTTTCCGCTTGCTGACAAAAAAATATGTCGTCGATTTTTTAATTTGAATGCAGTGATAGCTATCGCATGAAATTATTTACATTTTGTTCGCTATCGCGCGGAGTTGGGTAAATCAACCAACTGTTCTGAAATATTAGAGGGATGTTTTCTGTTTGAGCTATATTTTTGCAATGATTAACGTGCTGAAGCCTTTTCATTAAGAAATTATGATGCATAAATAAATGATGTAACTCTTATTTATGTTGTTTAGTCAACGCTTTGCCTCAGTTTGTTTGGTTAATACTTGATAGAATAATGGTTAGTGCCCTCAATGTAAATGCTTAGGGAAAGGGGGGACGGCGATAAGCGATTAAAATTAAAATGATCCAAATAATATTCTTTAAGGTATTCCTTAGATAGTGCTAAGCAATTATGTAAGCGGATATTTTCCAGTTTAAAAAAACATTTTCTTCGGAAAATGAAACAATTTTGTCTCTTGCTGTATATTTTGTTGCCACTGTTAATCAGCAGTCAAAACGAGTCTAATTATGAACATGTGTTGCCAACTAAGCTAATTCTCTTATTTTGAACTGTAAGTTTCTCACAACCAGGCTACATTATGGGATCTTCAAGCTGTCATAAAACTTGTTTTTTTGGCTACAGCTTCTTAAAAAATAATATTAAAACGAGCCCAGATAGGTTTAAATGCCTTTCCAAGGCTCTCAGCTGTCTAACAGCCCTTAATTTGTTGGTGCTGGGTCAATAAGTGTATAGATGGTGTGCTCAGCTCAGTTCAAACATGTATATAGATTGTGAATTTGACCAAAATTATATTTTCGAAGACTTGGATGATGTCAGGCCAGTACAATGTTGTATTTTTATAAATTAAGTTATTCTTCACAGATCACACTGTGTGCTTTACGCTTCTGCGGTATATTCTGGACGCAATCTGACCCTGGACGGGATTGTGATCTCTTCACTGAAGTTCTTAAGAAAGGGTCAGAAAAAGTGAAAATAGGTGTCAATCGATGGGTCATTGTTTGGGCTGTATGCCTGAATGTTTCCCCTGTGATGCACGAGTATTGGTTAGAAAGTACACATTATTATGTGAGAAATACCGCACGTTTTGCTAAAATTCACCATTTATACATGTTTTACTTGACCTGCGACACGACTTTGACTCGACATGTACAAATGAGGTACCGTTGGACAGCTGAGAGCCGTGGTGCGCCTGCCGTTCCAGCACCCACAGTCCATGTTGTGTCTGTGCTGCAGGTGGTGCCATCTGGACTGGCTGCCCAAGCCCGGCTTCCCCATGGTTTTTCACGGGGTTCGCGGCGAGAACGTGCAGGAGGGTGACAGTCCCTCCTGGTTCAACCCCACCGAGGCGTTCCAGGTGAGCTCCCGCTCAGACGGGGGGCAAATAGCAATGGAGCGGGTTTGGTGGTCTTGGAAGTGAAATTGGGCGAAATTTTGATGTTATGTACCGTGTAAATTCCCATAAAGCCTGTATGTTTTCTGCTGTTGTGTATCTGCGATCTATTTTTAGGTTAACATCTTTCTGGTGAAAAATTAAGCAGGAGTCACATATTTATAGGGTAAAGGTAATAAATGAACGTCTTTTTACCAGTCTCAACTCATGGTGACTCCTAACGCGCAAAGAAATCATACTAAGCTCTTGCTGGAGTGTGGGGTTTTGTATCCTCAAATATGTTTGATATTTTTATTTTTCATCCGAAGGACTTCAAATTGGTTCAAGGCTGCTCAACCGTGCTGCACACACTTTATATTAGGCTACCTTTTTTAATGTTGTGGATTTTTTACTTTCTTCCAAATTTGGATAACCCCAGTCACTAAAAAATCAACGTCCCTGGGTTCTTGGTTCTGAATTTTTCTTTTTCAGAAATCCCTTGATCCACTCCTCCCCTTGCCCCGCCGGCTGTTCCACTGACCGCCCGTGCTGCAGGTGATCCGGTACCTGCAGAAGCTAGGCTCGGCCGGTGTGGACTGGGACGAGGTCGGCGTCATCTCACCCTACCGCAAACAGACGGAGAAGATCCGCGAGCTCATCCACACATTCGCCTTGCCCACGGTCAAAGTAAGCACCGGTCCTTCTAGTGTGACATGCAACACTTTTGCTTGAATTTACGCTCGTGCCAACCGTTCTACATTTTGGGCTTCTTTGCATATGACTGCTTAAATATTGGGTATTACCGTTGGTATTTATGGGGCGGTTCAGCACGTCGCCAGTGCGTCGTTGAATGCTGTAAGTCTGAGCTCCATTAAGAGCCTGTGCCTCGCGGCGGCGCAGGTGGGTTCAGTGGAGGAGTTCCAGGGGCAGGAGCGTGAGGTCATCATCCTGACCACGGTCCGCTCCTCGGAGGTCACCCTCAGTCACGACCTCGTCTACCGGCTGGGCTTCATGCAGGTAGGCAGCCGACTGCTGCGGCGGCACGCTGTCCAACACGGCCACACTTCGAGATGAATAGTTTCTCGAAATTAAGTAGATTTTTCATGGTCAGCTCCCGGGAACGTTGTTATTGTAGAATGCCCTGCTGGGCCTTCTCGGAGCCTCAATTGATTGCTCAGAGTATACGGGTAACACGAGGGGGCTCGGATTAGGTGTTGATCAGTGACAAACGACCCATGGCAAACGACCACCCTGGATACTTGGTTACCCCTCGCGGTCGCTCCCCTGACCCCCTTTGCCGGTGCTCCCAGAATCGGCGCCGGTTTAACGTGGCGGTCACCCGCGCCAAGTGTCTGCTGATCGTGGTGGGCAACCCGCTGCTGCTGGCTGCCGACCAACACTGGAGACACCTGGTGGTGCACGCCGTAACTAACGGCGCCGCCGTCGGCTGCGACGGTGTGCTCTGAGGCGGGGGCACGCGGCTGTGAAGAGAGGAGAGGCCAGTGAGGCTGACTGTCGCCTGGGACGTGGAGGCTGCAGTCGGGATGTCGGAGCTGGCGGCCCGCGCCAGGTCGGGAAGCGCTGGAACCGACCGGAGCAGCTGCCGTCACTTCTGAGGAACCCCGGCAAACGGCCTAGATCTCGCTGTCAGGCAATCGATGCATATCATCCCTCAGCTCGTCAGGTGACAATGTGTGAGTGCCTGTGTGCGATTTGGCCCGGGTGCGCCGAGGCTTTAGCGCAGTGGTTCATGTAAATCCGTTACACCGGGTCTGCTCAGTTCCCGGAGGCTCTGTTTCAGGCGTCGGCAGAGCAGCTGAAGCGCCTGCCCGAGCTGGGAGTGCCGGTCTGACAATACGAACGATGATATGTCATATACTGTCCCAGCCAGTGTAACCACAGCCACTTGATTTTGGGCGTCGTAGTTGAAATTGGGCTAAATCCTAGTGAAAGGATCGTATTGTTTCAAGCGTCTGGTTTCTTTTTTCCGCCAAGTTCCAAATATTTGGAATAGAATCTTTTATTTAAAAAATATTGCGAACTCGCATTGACACAAGCTTGACGTATCGCCTGATGGATGTGCAGTGGAATGGTGCTTCGCCATTGAGTTTGTGCAGTGGAATGGTGCTTCGCCATTGGTTTGTGTAGTGGAATGGTGCTTCGCCATTGAGTTTGTGCAGTGGAATGGTGTGACGCCAGTGAGTTTGTGCAGTGAAATGGTGTTGCGCCATTGAGTTTGTGCAGTGAAATGGTGTGACGCCAGTGAATTTGTGCAGCAGACGTCCCTGCGTCAGAACAGTCACAATCAAGACACGACGTAACAAAATGTATTGTGAATCTGTGGATCTTTTTGCAGAGGGATCAGTAACACCTGCGAGTTAGCGCAGGACTCTTGCCACTACCCACAATCACAGCACTGCTTACCACCCAAAAGCAGAACGACCCTTTCCAAGCGCCCGGCGAACACATGTTTCAGGCGTTCTAATTTTTCCGAGTTCTTGCAATGACACTTTCCCTTTTCGCGATAATCGTTTGCTTTATATGGCGAGCGTGATAGAAAGAGGTTCACGATATTCAATTCGAATTAAATATTCAAAATAAATTTAAACATAACCTAAATATAAAAAATTTACGACCTTTATATAAATATATAAAAATTGGA
Source organism: Lepas anatifera (assembly GCA_034440635.1). Lineage (NCBI taxonomy): Eukaryota > Metazoa > Arthropoda > Thecostraca > Lepadidae > Lepas > Lepas anatifera. The sequence continues at coordinate 25,716 of JAOTON010000175.1, forward strand.
ATATTGGCGTAGCCTTGTTTTACGATAAAACAGATCGCAATGTACCCATAAGCATTAAAAAACACATTTCAACCGTACATAGACGTCACATGATTGAATGCCTTATCAATCACCTTTTGATAATTTTCAGCACATATCAATCACCTTTTTGATAATTTTCAGCACATATTTACAATAACACATTCACCGTCACATATGAAGCACTGAAAGGAAAATTCTAACAGAATATAATATTAAAGCGTGTGCATATATATTTCCACCATATCCCAATGCGCACGTCTGGACGGAAAATAACATCATCCTTCTCTCCACCACCCTTGTATAAAATTCCTAATTCGAAATTCTCCTTTCGAAAATATGTCAACAACGCATCAGCTGGTATTGCAGAATGTCTAATATAATCACTGAGCGCAAGCGTAACACTTAACGAAACTGACGCTGCAACATTTTACAGACACCTCCCAACACCCTGAAGGCCAGAAATGACAAGTAGGAAACACGGGACCGCAATTTCACGATTGCTATTTCGGTTTCCTTGGAAGTGAACCGAACCCCCGGGGTAGCCGTTAACCGACGTTGTGCGCAAACCAATCCCGGCCCTCGCCCACATCCGCCCCAGCGACGAGTAAACCCTGTTCAAAGGCTAAGGCCCGTACCCGGCGCGATAGATGACCACTCCTTCAGACCAGGTAACCAGGAGGCTCACTGTCCCTCGGCTGACCGCCTGGTCTACGGAGGCGCTCCCCAGCTTCAAAAAGTGGGTCACGCCCGTTCCTGAACGATCCGCCCACCAGCCGAGCCGAGATGGAGATGTAACAATGCCTCAAAATTTTACACAACACTAACGCGACATTCCGGTCTAGAGGAGGATTTCGTTTTTATAGCTGCGCATGAGGTCCTTGTGCGGCAGGATGATGCAGTTGAGGACGATTTTCTCCGGCGCGACCGTCACGTTACAGCCTGACGGGGAGGATGCGTCACTGACCAGACGAAGAATAAAATTCACACGGATATTACCTCCGCCATTTGGAAAATGAAGTAGGAGTTCGACAGTGCTAGCAAAACTTCAACGTATATCACTACTACCCGGCAAAACTGGGAGACCAAGGTCAAAACCAACCCGTGTCTGAGCTCGTTATGAGGACGATCAAGAAAATATAAACCTTTCCCAAAGTCCCGGCAGCAGCCATACACCTATTTGACAATACAACCAACCACTCGGCTTACCTAGGATGGTGATGGAAGGGTTGAGTTTTCCGTTGCCGCTGAAGAGCGAAACGTTGTCCATCTTGGCGAAGGGTTTGTTGGGGTCGGGGTCGCAGGGGGGTTCCCTCGACCCTGGACCAGGCACCGACCACGCTGTCCCAGCCCAGCACCGCGTGCAACACCAGCGAGTGGTCCCGCACGCGCGCCCCGCCCAGCACGATGGTCTCGCGCATGCGCACGCCGGCACCAATGTCGGCGTTCCTGCCCACGCTTACGTTGGGTCCCAGCTGCGAGGTGAGGGGGTGGAGTCAGTGGGGAGATGCCCTGCACACGCGCGGCACCATACACTCGGACTGTGCCTTCACAGGAGTGCGCAGCGGACTTCAGGGACGTACATCAAGAGGATTCAAGTCACTTATCTGGCACTGCCACCGTCAAGCAGCGAAATGACGTACATACATACATTATTTTTATATCTTTAGTTTTCCAAGCGGGATAAGAGAAGTCTTTTCTCGCACAATTATCTCATTTATCCAACAAGTCTCCTTTCCTTTGTCGTTGGTGTTTAATGGGAATTCCCATAGCAGAAGTCGTTTCGTGCCGACGCATATTGTCATTTTTTGAACAAATACACTATATAGTCGCACCGAACTCGACAGGCCTCTCACGACACCGGTACCCGCCACGGTATGGGCAGGGGCTTACCACAGCAGTGGGGTGGACTGTTGCGGACGGGTGGATCCAGACGTCCCCGATAATCTTGCAGGGCTTTCCGTCCTCCGCCAGCGCCACCTGGCCGGGACACTGTCACGCTCAGCACGGATTACAAACTACTCTTCCCAAAGTCCTGGTGTCCGCGCCCAACATGTTCCCGGTAACGTCTGAGCGAAACAAAAGATGGCGCCACCGCAGCAAGACGCTTTTAAGTCATGGAAACCACGGTGGCTGGCTTATGGTATTTTGAATAATACCTGAGACAAAAAGAATATCCTTAGTTTATCAAGGCCTTTTTACCAGTTTCGTTGACGCAATCTGCGGATCTCCTAAATTCTATGAAGGTGCAATTAGAGCTAACGTGACCAGGCTTCAGGACAGCTGAGACATACTGGTCTTCAGTTTAGTTCATGGGCTCCGACACGACCAGTAAAACCTGGTTCTAGGTCAGCGCGAGTACCTGACCGTCCACCGGTACCCGTTTCCCCGCAGCCCCAGGCACCCACCCCGCTGTCGCGGTACAGCTTGAGGTAGTGCCGGTTGCTGTAGAGTGCCGCCGACGCCGTTTTGATCTGGCTCCACCAGAGGCTGGTCTGGTAGACGAACAGCCGCCCGGTGCCTGCCAGCGGGGTGAGGATGTCGCTCTCCAGACTGATGGACTCGTCCCCCACGCCGCCGTTCTCCACGTACTCGGCGCTGAAACCCAGGCGCTGGTCAGCAGGAAACGGCGGCAAAGCGAGCGAGCACGGTGTCTGCCGTGAATTCGCAGCGTCAACGATGAACGCAACATAAGAAGAAATGTTTCAAACGTCCCCAGTCTTCCTTCTTCCCATTTAAGCACAAGAAACAAGCTCGCTTCACATTCCTGATTTGTAACAAGATTATGGAACGTTCACGTTGCTCAGATTTGAAGAATAGCTGCATCATTGTGGACTATTTCAAACGATCCTGGATTCATATTTATGGCAACGCAAAACAAGAGCATTATCGATGAACGGCTATAATCACCAATATCTCATGAGCACAGCCAATTCTACCTTCGTCCCTGGACAAGGTGTTCCCGGTACTTCTGAGGCACCTATCGGCTCTGACCTCCGCACCCCGCCGACCCACCTGTAGTGCTCCTCCTGCTTCCGCTTGAACACAGCTCCGATCTCCTGGAAGACGGCCGGGCTGCAGATGTAGATGCCGGTGTTGATCAGGGTGGAGACGAACGTCTCCGGCTTCTCCACGTAGTGCAGCACGGCGTGGGTGTCCCTCTGCTCGGCGATGCAGCCGAAGTTGACCGACTGCTGGCGGGTGGCCTCGGTGGCCATCACCGTCATGAGCGCGCTCTCCGGCCGCGTGCGGTGGAACTCCAGCAGCTGGTCCAGCCGGAACTCGCCGCACACGTCGCCGTTCAACACGAAAAACGCCGCTGGGCCGCCAGCCCGGATCTGGTCCCGGAACTGGTACAGTCCCCCGGCCGTACCTAGCGCCGTGAACTCCTGCACAGGCGCCGGTACACGTCAGTGACGTGACGTCAAATCCTGCACACGTCAGTATACGTATGTGACGTCAAATCCTGCACACACGTCAGTACACATCTGTAACTTGAAATCCTGTACACATGTCGGTACCGTGAAATCCTGTGTTCATGCCGGTACACGTCAGTGACGAGACGTCAAATCCTGCACACACGTCAGTACACGTCAGTGACGAGACGTCAAATCCTGCACACACGCCGGTACGCGTCAGTGACGCGATGCACACACGTCAGTACACATCAGTACCGTAGAATCCTGTACACACGTCAGTACACATCAGTGACATGAAATCCTGCATACACGTCAGTACCGTAATATCCGGCACACACGTCAGTACACATCAGTACCGTGATATCCTGCACACACGTCAGTACACATCAGTACCGTGAACTCCTGCACGCACGTCAGTACAAATCAGTACCGTGAACTCCGGCACGCACGTCAGTGCACATCAGTACCGCGAACTCCGGCACGCACGTCAGTACCGTCAACTCCCGCACAAACGTCAGTACAGAAAACTCTTGCACACGGAAACACTGCTCAATATACCAGAAGTGGCATGGTCAACCGGCAATAGACGGCGTTGCGACTTACTGTACACATCAGCCCATTTACGGAATTTATCTTATCATGAACAAAAACCCGAGATGGTCTTAGTTACCACTTTGTGTACAATTTTTTCCCCAAAAGTCATCCGAGTTTAATGTTTCTAACTACTTTAGCCAGCTCTTGCGGATTCCCAGTGGGAAATTTTTCGCATATCACTTCAGACGAGCCTCAAAACACTTACAGTCTTGGCCATTGAGGAAACGGCAATGTGACCTAAATGTAGATCACACAAAGCTAATTTGGGCCACACCTGATCGGACATTAACCCATGACAAGTTCCCACTGCAGTCTGAGATCTTTCCTAGCATCTCGTTGTTCAGAAGTGATGTTCCACCAATGTTTTACCGCAGTTATAGCTCAAGCAACTTCGTTCCTCACTTTACACAACTCAGACTTATGGTAACAGTAGACACCTGAGCTAATAAAACCAACACCAGAGAGAAGGTGAAACAAAAGGTTCGGGCCCGATATTACCGTAACAAAGCTCATGTTCAATACATCAAAATGGTGGCAGTACACCACTACGTTGTCACATGCCACTTCAGGATGCCTGAGCTGACAGGTGATGGCAACAGAGCGCGCCAGCACAAACCTGCAGGTAGCGGACGGTGACCCCATGCTGGGCAGACATCTCAGCTGTGAACGGCACCAGATCCTGAGTGGGGTAGGCGCCCAGGATGAGCACCTCGCGGAGGCCCGGCACGGCCGCGCACGCCTCGATGTGGTGCTGGATCACCGGCCGACCAGCAACTGGAAACAACGGCTTCGGAACCTGCAGAGAAAGCGGCCGGAACCGCGTCCCTGCCGGCATGGAACGGATGTGAGAGAGAGAGAGAGAGAGAGAGAGAGAGAGAGAGAGAGAGCGAGAGAGCGAGAGAGCGAGAGAGCGAGAGCGAGAGAGAGAGAGAGAGAGAGAGAGAGAGAGCGAGAGAGCGAGAGAGCGAGAGAGCGAGAGAGAGAGAGAGAGAGAGAGAGAGAGAGAGAGAGAGAGAGAGAAAGAAAAAGAAAAAAAAAGAAAAAGAAAAAAGAAAAAGAAAAAGAAGAAAAAGAAGAAGAAAAAGAAAAAGAAAAAGGAAAAAGAAAAAGGAAAAAAGGAAAAGATATAGGAAAAAATGAAAAAGAAAAAAGAAAAGAAAGAGAGAAAGAGAAAGAGAAAGAGAGAAAGAGAAGAGAAAGAGAGAAAGAGAAAGAGAGAAAGAGAGAAAGAAAGAGACAGAGAGAAAGAGAAAGAGAGAAAGAGAAAGAGAGAAAGAGAAAGAGAGAAAGAGAAAGAGAGAAAGAGAAAGAGAGAAAGAGAAAGAGAGAAAGAGAAAGAGAGAAAGAGAGAAAGAGAAAGAGAGAGAGAGAAAGAGAGAAAGAGAGAAAGAGAAAGAGAGAAAGAGAAAGAGAGAAAGAGAAAGAGAGAAAGAGAAAGAGAGAAAGAGAGAAAGAGAGAGAGAGAAAGAGAAAGAGAGAAAGAGAAAGAGAGAGAGAGAGAGAGAGACTTAATATTTTAGCTTTCTGCATTAGCTGGCAATCTTCACAGCATGTACCAATAATGGAAAGAGATGACAATCCTTCAGCCCAACTTGTTTTACTATGTAAGTGCCAGCAAGAGCTCTCCAGGTCAGTTGCATACCCTTCTGAGGTCCTCCAATCAAGATGACGGCCTTCAGCATTTTCTTCAGGTTTCAGCCTTGGGTAAAACTGAAAAACCAAACAAGACATTGGGACCAAATTGATATCACATTTTTACAGACTCAGACTGGGTCTTCAAGCACATGTTTCACAACATTCACATGTATCCACAACAGCTGGAAGAGACACTTAGGTACATCAAATTTGTCTTTGCACCATGATTTTTGTTGTTGTGTTCTAGCATTAGAAAGTGGGCTTGAGCTAGTTATGACCAATTACACAGCCATCTTAATCTATAACCCCAATATTTTTTATCATCATCAATTTTCATTTCATTTTTTACAAACTGACAGGGGACAGAAATAAAGGAAGAGAACAGCAAAAGAAAGAAGACAGGGGACATTTCATTTTGATTTGGATAGTAAGAGCCAATTGAACTATGGTAAGACAGTAAAAGAGTCTAAACCAGGATAAAAACTTAGTTACCATGGGTTAATATGATTCAAATGAAAAAAATACTGTCCACACATTATTGTGACACCCTATCAATGCTGTCATCAGCACTTTTTCACATTTTTATCAAAGAACCCCCACTTGCATACATTTGCCAGCACTTCAGACTGCGCTATAGTGCTGAGAAAATCTGGCAAGGAAAATAGCCCAGTGTGCAAAGTATGGCATTTTCGACGAGATCTCGTCGGTGCGAGTGCCCTTGGAGACAGCACCGAGTGGTGCGAATTGTATCAACCTGGTGCGAATTTGCGAGGTTAGTGACACTTAAAATAAACAAATAATGGCTGAATGGCTATTAAGACACAGGAGGGGCCTTATAAAAAGCCCTTAATTAACTGACTAATGATTGAGGTAGCATTGCATCGTAGCGGTAGGAATGGGCCAGTGTGCAAATTATGGCATTTTCAACGAGATCTCGTCGGTGCGAGTGCCCTTGGAGACAGGTCCAAGTGGTGCGAATTTTATCAACCTGGTGCGAATTTGTGAGGTTAGTAACACTTAAACTAAACAAATAATGACTGAATGGCTATTAAGACACAGGAGAGGGCCTTATAAAAAGTCCTCAACTAACTAGACTAATGATTGAGGTAGCATTGCATTGTAGGGGTAGGAATGGGTGCAATTTTTCCCTGGTATGTGGCAGATTGGTGTGAATTTTTGGAGCCTGGTGGTGCGAGAATTTTAGATGGCTGGTGCGACTCGTCTGGCCTGCTGTCATACTTTGCAGACTGGGGAATGGGTGCATTTTTTCCCTGGTATGTTGCTGGGAGGTTGTATGTGGCAGATTGGTGCGAATTTTTGGAGGATGGTGGTGCGAGAATTTCAGATGGCTGGTGCGACTCATCTGGCCTGCTGCCATACTTTGCAGACTGGAAAATAGCCCCTGATGGACAAGTAGATTGGCAGTCTGAAACGCACTGGCGACAGAACTGGGGGGGTTGGGGCACGATTCCCCCTAAATCAGAAATTTTAACAATAAGCCTATGGCGTTGACTGGAAAGAAGTAGGTTGAAAAGCCCATGTTGCCCTTGCATGGTGCCCCCCTTAAATCCGAACGTTCCACCGTCACTGGCGATACAGATAGCAACTTGGCCATGGAGCCTATGTAAAAAATTATACTTGATTAGTTAGAATCCATGATATGATATGATATGATATGATAATCGGAGTAGTGAAGGCTTAGTGCCTGTGGGGTCCGTTCTAATGGAGCTCAACTACATGTGAGGTCTTCGCTCAGTCCTGGTTTGGGATGTCATATTTCTGTAGTGCCCAGTGGGCGTCAAGCCGTGATTTGAACTGGTTAGTCGTCGTAGACTCGACCACTGCAGCTGGAAGTGAGTTCCAGTCTGTCACAATTCTAACACTGAAGCAATTCCGGCGGACTCTGGACACTGCTACAGGTTTTGCAAGATTCCAGGAGTGACGTCGGGTGCGTGAGTGGGTTGCTATGGTGAAAAACTGCTCGGGATCAAGGTCAATATATCCCCTTAAGATCTGGAAAACTCTAATCATATCTCCTCTCCGGCGACGATGGTACAGTGAAGGGAGGTCGAGTGCCCTTAGCCTATCTACGTATCCGAGGTTTCGAAGTGTTGGGACCAAGCGGGTCGCTCGTCTCTGCACCCTCTCCACCGCCTGCTGATCACGCCGGTTAAAGGGTCCCCATGTGATGTTCCCGTACTCAAGGATAGGCCTAACCAGGGATTTGTACAGCAAAGGCAGTGACGTGATATTAATGGCAGTGAAAGACTTCCGTACCATCGCTAGGACTCGCGAAGCCCTTGATACGGCTGTGGCTGCTTGTTCCTGAAATTTTAAGTCACAGTCAGTCCAAACTCCTAAGTCTTTCTCTGCGTCTGACTCGGAGATAATGGATCCTGCCATAGTGTAGGTAAACCCAGGGTTGCTATGGCCCACATGCCAGTGTGCAAAGTATGGCATTTTCGACGAGATCTCGTCGGTGCGAGTGCCCTTGGAGACAGGAGCGAGTGGTGCGAATTTTATCAGCCTGGTGCGAATTTGTAAGACTGGTGCGAGGAAGTTGACACTGAAAACTAAAAAAAAATTATGACTGAATAGTTAGGAAGACACAGGAGGGGGCCTTATAAAAAGTCCTTAACTAACTAATAAGAGAGGTAGTATTGCATCGTGTGGGTAGGAATGTGTGCGTTTTTCTCCCTGGTGTATGGCAGATTGGTGCGAATTTTTTTAGGCTGGTGGTGCGATAATTTTGGATGGCTGGTGCGACTCGTCTGGCCTGCTGCCATACTTTGCAGACTGGCCCACATGCAGCACAGAACACTTGCTGGTGTTGAACGGCAGCTGCCACTGCGATGACCATTCCACGACCGCATGGATATCTCTCTGTAGTATCTGAGTGTAATGCCCTTGAGTGTAATCAGGTGTCGAAGCCGGATAATCCATGAATGTACTTACATGCTTGAACCACAGCGGCTCCTATGCTTGTTCTTGAACCGTGGTGTTTGGTTTGTTTGGTTTGTTGTTGCAAGCCTTGGTTGGTTGCAGGTTTGTTTGTTGTCCATTGAATGGCGCGGATGGGCGATGAGCTTCGGCAACGTATGCAAGTGAATCTCAAATTACGCAAAATAAGAATAATATTAGTTTTGTATAGTGAAATTATTTAAACTATTTATTTGTTTTAATTTACCTAAAATAATATGCTTTTTATATACATGGTGATTTTTTTGAAAATATATCAAATTAATATTTTAAATGACGTAATTTACCAAAAGAAAGACATATCCCCCGCAGTAATTACGAGCACACGAATGCTTCGTCAGCGTAAGGGCGGCCCCAGCTCTCGCCGAGGAGAGATAGCAGTCAAGGCCAAGAGCTACATTTACTATACGAGTCAAAGAAAGGACAGGGAGCAAGCGTGCAAAGTTTTGCGGTGGGGTGCGGTGGTTGCACTCTATCCTTCCTGGTGGTGCAAACCCAAGTGGTGAGTATACATTCCTGGTTTCAATGCACCCTTCTGTTCATTTGGACTAGAGGCTGAAATAACAAAGTAGAATAAGCCTAAACTTGTTATCAGTTTTTTCCATAATGACAGGAGAGCAGAAGCAAATGAAGAGAATGGCAAAAAGGAATGAAAGAAATAAGCAATAAGGAGGAACAGAAAATAAAATTCATTTGTAGGTACATCTTACAGATAAAAAGGAGCTAAATAAACGAGAAAATCATCAGAATTAGAACATATTCAATACCACGGCCCCACTTAATGCTTTATGATAATTATACTCAAAGGTGGGATTTATATCTCATTTGGAGTGCCTGGGCATCCCATTGAAATGTAGAATGTGTGTTAAATAATCCTTTACATTTAATTGTTTACGAGAGAGAGAGAGAGAGAGAGAGAGAGAGAGAGAGAGAGAGAGAGAGAGAGAGGCATGCCTGCCTGCCTGTGTTCGAGTCTGTGTCTGAACCTGCCATTTTATTGATTTCCATATAAACACAAAGCACACAGCCTGCACAAAATACAGTGCAATCAGTCTCAGCAACAACCCTTTCCCCAGCTATGGCACCATCACCCCCTTTAAAGCAGAGGGGAAAATAATATAAATAAAGATAAGCAAAACAAAATGAAATGAATACTGAGTATATGCTCAATACATACCCAAAAACCAAATAGAATAAGAGAAAATAATTTAATTAAGCTGAATTTCAAGTAAAGGGCCCACATATGTTGCAGATATTACACAAAGGATGTGGGAGCAGATAAAAATGATTAAAAACTAATACAAAAGAGCAAACACACTGTTATGGAAATATATTGAAATCAAAAGTCATTAATTACTACATCTGATTCTTATTTTGGCCTTGGCTTTTCCTAATTTTTCTTGATTATATGTTGAATACTACATGTACTTATGCATACTTCCATCTTATTCATAAACATGTTTCAGCCTCCAAGCATTATTTTTGATCAAGTTTAAAGCAGAGACATCAGGGCAACAGGGCCAAAAATTAAGATTGATTGTTTAACAAAATCAGGCAAATTGGGGGTTTAGGGAAACGAATACCTCCTCCTCCTCCCCTGGATTGGTCATTATGATGTCTATCCCCAGTGTCCAACATCAACACACTTTGCCTGCAAAGCATTAATGCTTAAAGATGTATGGTCCAGTAGCAGATTTGCACCAGTTGTTTTGATTTGGGCATGCAACAGGGCCAAAAATCTAGAAAGATTATTTAATCAAATCAGGCAAATTGGGGAGGCAACAGGGCGAAAAATTGAGATCGATTGTTTAACAAAATCAGGCAAATTGGGGGTTTAGGAAACAAATACCTCCTCCTCCTCCCCCCTGGATTGGCCATTTTAATGTCTATCCCCCAGTGTCCAACATCAACACACTTTGCCTGCAAGATAGCATATATGTGTATTGTCAGTCATCCTCCAGTCCCAGCCATCGTCCTTATATCGCGGCTCGGTTCTGGCGGCAGTTCGGTGGAACGTCCCGGGACGTCAGCATGAGGGGCGTGACCGCACTGCTGCTGAGTGCGGCGCTCCTCGGCACCGCCTGTGCCGACAAACCCGCGGCGGAGCAGCCCGAGGAGAAGGAGATCTACAAGGCGCGCATCGAGAGCTGCGGCGGATGACGTTTGAACCGGCTCCCCGAGGTGAAGAAATTCATCTACGAGGACATCCCGCTGTTCCACAATGTTCTCTTCAAGGCTGTGCCGGGCGCGCCTCCTGAGGCTGTTCTGCTCAACAGGCTGGATCAGGTTGGTAGTTAGTGAAGGGAGAGACGCTGTGTTCCTAACTCGGCACCGCCTGGCTCTTTTCGTACCTACCATCGCCTGGGAGGTCTGATCGGACCCTCCCCCTTACGATCTCGGGAACCGGCGGGGATACGTAAAATTAAAAAAGTGCTGGAAACACCTTATGACCTATTCACACGTGGTAGAACCTGCTAAGATTTCTACCGGCTGAATTTAGAAAAGCATGTGAAGAGGCTATCGACGAAAAAATTGCCAGATTCGATGGGTGGTTCTGCAAAGTATGAAGGGCTTTTACCGTATTTTAACCTTTGAGCCAAGTTTGAACCATATCCCTTAACATATGATGTTACAGTGGGCCAAGGTAGGTAAAATTTAGACCCATTTACGAAATCCTTTATAACTGGGGAACAATAAGACCTAGAACAAAGCCAAATTTTTTCAATGTGTTCGTCATGAACTAAGGATTGTAATCATATGCAGCATGACCATGTAATTGTACTTTGTGAACATGATCTGATCTAAACCTCAGGGCAAGGTCAACTAGGGACCTTTTAAGGTCATGTTGCGTATCATTTGAATTATCGGATCATGCTTGTGACTATGAGGTCAAGTTTATCGTATCCTATTTCCTTCGAAAGTTATAAACACAAAGAATTTCGAAAAACATGATCTATGTGACCTCTGATGACCTCGTTTTGACCTAACCTGAAGATTGATGACAGCATTTGGGTTTGTCCCTTTTAAGAGAGCTTTTGAATTGTTTAGAATCTTTATCTAGCTTTTCTAGAAACCTAGTTACACCCTGGTTTCGTCAGCCTCATTTTAAAATAAAATCGCCTTACATCGGTGTAGAAATGGCGTCACAATTATTTAACTTTGAATACGCAAAGGCCGTGAGATTTTCTAAATCTATACGTGCAATAGCGATACAAACAATACCCATGCCCCGACGACGCCTTCATCGGAATTGTTTTACCATCCTTGAGCAGGAAACAAAACTGATGCTCCTCAAATTCCATAAGCGTATTTTAATGGGACAGTCGTCGCTCGTTTGTGTTGAATCGGCATGACCTGACCTTTACACCATCTCAGTCATCAGCATAAGACCAGTGTCCAACTTTTTGTTTTCGCTGCCCCAGGTGGTGGAGCGGATCTCGCTGGAGAAGTTGAGTCGGAAGGAGTGTAACTCTCTGCTGGTGAGCCGTGGCTTTTACCGGCGTGTGGCGCGCACGGACGAGGTACCAGACCAGTACAAGGAGGGGCCGTACTCGCCCGCCCACCAGGAGCTATGATTGGTTGACCTGATTGAAGCCGCAGCCGCCATGTCACCGCGTGCCGGCGGGGGAGGTGGGGTTGTAAGTGCTGTGTCGACGCTAGGACTATGTGGGTCCCTTCCATCTACATATGTCGGCTGTGCCGTCGACCTGTAGCCTGATCGACCAGCCATGGCCCCCTCGCCCGCCTGCCGCAGTGGTGCGGCGGCCGCGTTACGCCGGTAGCCGGTGGTGACGTCACAGCTGCCCCTCCCCGCCGCTCGATGACGCTGTCCCCTGAACGGTACCGCACCTGGGGGGCGGCCGATGTTGCGGCGGGACCGGGCGCTGTGACGTCACCGGCGGCGCTACGGCGGTAATAGGCGGTATCGAGCGGTGTGCGCGTGTGTGAAGTGGGCTTAATCACGGGTGTTACTGACATTCCCTGCACGGTTCTGTGTGCTGTGGCGCCAGTGGTGTTTTGATCTTTTAAGGAAAGGTGTGGGCTAACGCATTATAGGCAATCTACTTAAATGGCATCTAACCAAATACCCGGGTCACTGTGCGTGGCGTCCGGTCTTCGCCTGTGGCATCCGTTTAATGATAACCTGGCTCCTATCGGTGATCAGCTGGCCAGTTCGGGGTTTCACCAGACGGAACGCTTGGGATGGCCATTTCTGCCGATCTTGCTTTGGTGGCCGTTGCGTATCTATCAGTATTGATTTATTTGATTTTTGCGCGGGGCAGAGCTGAGCGTAGGGCTATTGCGGGCGCGGGAAATACAATTTTTCGCTTGGACGGGCGCGGGGTATGACGCGTTTAGATATCTTGTTAGACCTGTCCGTTTAGTAAATGATTGACGCGCTCTTTTTGACTCGTGTGTTGTGTACCAAATAATGTCGAGATAGAGATGGACCTCGCTCATCAGTGATATATGATATTGGGGTGAAACTTTTTGACTTGAATCGCAATACAATGCACACAACTTTCCCCTCTGTCTGCAATCGGACTGACGGCTTACGCCATTGCTGAGTTTGCTCAGCATACCGACAATGTTTCCCCGGGCCTAATGGCGAGAACAATTTGCTTTAGCTCGTCTATCGAAGCTGTGACTTATTTACAGGCCTTGCTGGGATAAACTATGACAGCTTGAATCGCCCCTGGAGGCACATCTACAAACGTAAAGCGCACACGCCTTCAACTGCCTGTTGGCGGACACGCCGCTCATTCTTACCCCCACCTCAGGTGCACACGAAAGCAGGCAATGACGTCGAAACAACATTTTATTACAAAAACGGTGGAGTCTGCGCCAGTTACCGCGGGCGCCACGCGCCCGGGCGGTGGGGCCGCCCCTGTGCCCCCCTCCCAGCCTCGGCACAGCAGCGCACGGAAATGCAACAGAATAAAACGGCGCGCGCGGGGAGTGGAGCGGAGGCGCTCAGCCGACCAGCGGAGACGCCCCGATGATGATATGCGCTAGAAACCAAGCGGTTTAAATAGGTACAAAGAATGATGACTACCTAGTTAAATAGCGGCTGCTAGGAGACGAAGTGGGCAGACGCGGCGCACGTGGCAGAGCGCTACAGAGCAGTCACATCGCCTCCACTGGGCGGCTACAACACACTTATACACAGAACAATGAACAGCACGGCGTCGCCACCGCCATATAAACGCCAACACTCACGATCGCGCGGCGACGAAGCCAGGATAGGGTGGATCTGTCACGTCAATCCCTCCCCTCCCCCTAAAGTATCCTCCCTGCCCGTGTCCTCTCCCTCCTAAAATGCCCCCCTCCCCCACAGCTATCTGCCCTGAATGATGCCCAGACAAATATCCCAGCGACCCTGCCTACGCGGACAGCGTCAAGGAGTTCATGTCTACACTTACCGCCGCTTAGCGCGACAATGTGAGGAGTACAATACACTGAATTCGGGACCGGACACTGTACACATGTACTCTAGTGAGTACCAGTCACTAGCTGCGCTGTGTCCGGTGTGACGTCACACCGTACCACGGAGTGCGGGCAGCCCCACGCACGTCGGTCCGGATTGTTGAGAGAGTGATGACGCGGGTCACGGTGAGTACGTGGCGACGGCCGGGGGCCGGTGACTGGTGACGAGGGGTCCGAGAAATGCCAGACAGAGAGATGGCGGGTGTGACTAGGTGCTCCTGGGTGTTACTCCTGCCCGCAGAATACACAAACATGTTAGTCCACATTGTACCGCTAACAATCACGTAGAAAGCGTAAAAGGTGGCAAAAATACATATGCCCAAACAAAATACCAAACATCTTGGACAACTTGTAAATTGTATATTGAAACTGTTTCGAAGTTTTCGCAAAACGATTTATCCCTGGGCTCTCCAACCCACGACCCCAAAGGCGCTGACACCCCACAAAACCAGTCGGTGCAGCTTGGTGTCGCAGGCCCACCTTGTCTAGATCCTCTATGAAGTGTGAGTCGGCAGCATCCTCCATCATTTCCACTAGGCTGGGCACCACGTGGTTCGGCACCACAATGCCTGCCGTTCCACAACATCGGTCACAACACGCTCCGCTGGCTCCCCCGTTCCCAGGTGGGCCTCTGGCGAGGAGCTCGACGGCGCAGTAGCGGAAATAATGGGACAGTAACGACAACACAAAGTACGGCACTCGCTCATGGCATATGTAGAATGTTCTGACCCCAATCAGTGCACGTGTATTACAACAGGGCGTTGCAGAACCCATACCGGGCAGGCCCAACACCAGACGGTGACCAGTTTTAGGTTTTCTGCTGAACAACATTCCCAGGACAGTCTGGGACTCCCAAGGACCCCGGCTGTTAGCCAGATTTGTGACTCACCGACGATTTTCAGCTGATCCGAGCAGCGTACTCTGATGACTTGCATCTTCTGCTGGGCGTGACTGACGTGCGCTGCTGACAACACGCCTTCCACGCGCGTCCACACGTGCAGCACTGAACCTGTGGCACGGGGAGACGGGTCACACACGTGCGGCACTGAACCTGTGGCACGGGGGAGACGGGTCACACGTGCGGCACTGAAGCTGTAGCACGGGGGAGACGGGTCACACGCGGCACTGAAGCTGTAGCACGGGGGAGACGGGTCACACACGTGCGGCACTGAAGCTGTAGCACGGGGAGACGGGTCACCGTGCGGCACTGAACCTTGGCAGGGAGACGGGTCACACACGTGCGGCACTGAAGCTGTAGCACGG
Source organism: Lepas anatifera (assembly GCA_034440635.1). Taxonomy (NCBI): domain Eukaryota; kingdom Metazoa; phylum Arthropoda; class Thecostraca; family Lepadidae; genus Lepas; species Lepas anatifera. The sequence goes on from JAOTON010000175.1 coordinate 41,111, forward strand.
GGAGACGGGTCCACACGTGCGGCACTGAACCTGTGGCTCGGGGAGACGGGTCCACACGTGCGGCACTGAACCTGTGGCAGGGGAGACGGGTCCACACGTGCGGCACTGAACCTGTAGCAGGGGAGACGGGTCCACACGTGCGGCACTGAAGCTGTAGCACGGGAGACGGGTCACACGTGCGGCACTGAAGCTGTAGCACGGGAGACGGGTCACACGTGCGGACTGAACCTGTGGCACGGGAGACGGGTCCACACGTGCGGCACTAAGCTGTGCACGGGGAGACGGGTACACACGTGCGGCACTAACTGAGGGGAGACGGGTCACACACGTGCGGCACTGGACCTGTGGCACGAGGGAGACGGGTCACACACGTGCGGCACTGAATCTGTAGCACGGGGAGACGGGTCACACGTGCGGCACTGAGCTGTAGCACGGGGAGACGGGTCCACACGTGCGGCACTGAACCTGTGGCACGGGGAGACGGGTACACACGTGCGGCACTGAAGCTGTGCACGGGGAGACGGGTCACACGTGCGCACTGAACCTGTGGCACGGGGAGACGGGTCCACACGTGCGGCACTGAAGCTGTAGCACGGGGAGACGGGTCACACGTGCGGCACTGAACCTGTGGCACGGGGAGACGGGTCCACACGTGCGGCACTGAAGCTAGCACGGGGAGACGGGTCAAACGTGCGGCACTGAGCTGTAGCACGGGGAGCGGGTCACACGTGCCGCACTGAAGATGTGGCACAGGGAGACGGGTCCAGTGCCGCACTGAAGATGTAGCACGGGGAGACGTGTTGGCGTGTAAAACCCAAGCGGAAAATGAAAACGCAATACAGGACACATTGCAGGGCTGCAATGCACGCCCATACATCACACACGCCGCCAATGCGCAATCCGGCCCGATTACGCGCGGTGCGCGGAGCCCGAAAATCACAAGGCGCCACATACAACGACAATATTCACGTCACTAACATGGGGCGAAGCGTAACGCACCTCAATATAAACACCACGGTCACATATTGTAGAGCTTTTCCCGTTGAATCCCAGCGAAACAGTCAATGACACCGAAATCAGTGCTATAATAGGTCCGTTTATCACATTCACAGACAGTCCCACAGTTCCACTCCACTGCCCACCTGAGAGGACGTGGTAGGTTCGGGCCCGTCGGCCCACGTCGCAGTCGACGCCCACACTCTTGCGTTTGCAGACGCCGCGCCAGTAGGCGTGCGAACAGGTGGTGACCGAGGCCTTGTACTGCTCCTCCCAGTGCTTCTCCGCCTCCTCCGGCTTCACCCGCTTGTACTTCTTTTTGATCTCGGCGAACGTCTCCAGACGGATCTGCCGCGGACGGCCAGGATTGTTGTTAGACGAGGCTCTGGATAACAGCTCCTGGGATCAGCCGGCGGTTCACTAGGTGCACTTGGCACACTTCCCGGACAGAGGGTGGTAGCTGACGGATTACTACGTACCGACTGCTGTAACTTCCAACATTGTCTTGCCCTTTCGGGATACATTCGTTGACCGGGTCGCTATCCGATTTAAACCATCGGCCGGCTACTTAAGAGCTTACCACTGCACTGCTCACTACTTGGGCACCCTGGCACATTTTCTCCCAGAGTCGCCACTGAATCACTAGTGACCTGTACGCCTGTGTTGGGCCATCCTCTCTCCACTGACCTGTACGCCTGTGATAGGCCATCCTCTCTCCACTGACCTGTACGCCTGTGTTGGGCCATCCCCTCTCCACTGACCTGTACGCCGGTGATAGGCCATCCCTCTCACTGACTTGTACGCCTGTGTTGGGCCATCCCCTCTCCCCTGACCTGTACGTCGGTGATAGGCCATCCCTCTCCACTGACCTGTACGCCTGTGTTGGGCCATCCCCTCTCCACTGACCTGTACGCCTGTGTTGGGCCGACAGACGGTGTAGAGCTGGTCCTCCTTCTTCACCTGCTTCAGCTTGTTACTCGCCTCGGCCCGCACACCCAGCATCGCCGTTAGCTTGCCGTTCCGCACCTGCGAGAGCATGCGCACGGTCACTGGATGTGTACGTTATATATTACACACACTTCCACACTATTGAGGTAGCTTTTGTTGGGAAGTGTTGTCGTGATGGTTATGAAGTGATTAAAACTATGGAAAGAGACGGTAAGGATGAGGAAATGTGAGAATGAATATGGTGGGATTCTACCAGGAGGGGTCGCTGCAGCCACAGGCGCATGCGCTTGCAGTCGTCCCCAGGTAGAGTAAGGATGAGGACAAAGGTTACTGGTAAAAAAGGAACACAATTGCACAGACCTCGAAGATGAAAACTAAAATATTACTGAGGGTGAAAATGTTCGATTCTTTGGCTTCGTGGGCAGCACACCCCAGTGTTTATCTTTAAGCATACTATGCCAGTCTACATAGAGTGTAAATGAGCAGAGGTGAACCTCTGATGGTTAGGGCTGACCATGAAGCCAGCACTGCTGACAACCGTTTTTCGTTCACCCACCTCTGAACGTAGGGTTCATTTTGAATTGCGGTCACAGGAAGACAAGAACAGGTAAGATCTGTTTTACGAAAGCTTGCATGAATGATAAAATCGCAGGGCTTTATAAGAGGGCAAACGCAGACCCAATTCATAAATAAAAAATAGAAAAGGAAAATACCAGCATTCCATCGCGTTCCTTGCTAATGCTACCTTCATTTGTTTCGCGCCGTATCTTCTTATGAACAAGACAACTTTCTTCACCCAAGCCGGCAAGTCCGACAATCCAAACGATACCACTACACCGTCACACTGCTCCGCGTACCTGGTGCGAGAGGTAGAAGCCCTCGTCAGCCCCCTCCAGCTCGGCCCACTTCTCCTGCGCCTCCTTCCAGCTGCAGCCCCTCTCCACGGTGACGGTATGCAGCTCTGTCCGGCCCGTGCCCGTGGCGTGCTTGTGCAGGTACACACGCAGCTTGGTGCGCGTCACAGAGCCCTCCTGAGAGCCGAGGTCTGTGGCGGCACGGGAGGCGTCAGACGGGCTGGGACTGGCGGCCGCCGGAGCGGGACGGGGGATAACACGGCTCCAGGTAACCATAAATAGGCATCACGAATCACGCACTGAACAGGTCACGGCAACCTTGAACAGGGAAATAACAGGGAAGTCTTTCTATGCTATATTCCCCCAAATATATAGCATAGACCAGCCTTCCACTCAGCCCCCCCCACATGGGAGGAAAAACGCTAGAGCTAAATTTCAGACTGAGCGCGTCCATTGGTGAGAAAAAATCAGTCGGTTTTTACCTGAATGCTTCAAAGCTAGACCTATATTTTCAGCTCACTACCATCGCGCGGTCGCACAAGTTCATCTGCATTGTAAACTGGATGGTGACGTCATAACGCCATATAATCGTGATGTGTAGCAAGGTCACCTCACATGAAGGTTAAGGTGAGATGTCAAGGTCATACCACCATTTCAAGGTCATTGAAGCCGGAGCCTCCGGTCACATGACGTCAACCAGTATGATGTATATCATGTTATGATGTGATTGTTGAAGTCACTCAGTAAAAAAGTCCCAGCTGGAACACAACGCCACAGCCAACCTCTGAACACGAGACAGCCGGCCGACCACCTACCGAGGATGCCCATGTCGTAGCGGCCCGTCTTCTTGGCCTGCGTCACAATGGCCGCCAGGGTGTCGGTGAAGTACTTGAACAGCCGGTTCTGAAGGTCTACTGTCATGCCCAGTATCCTGGCCAGATGGAGAGATGCTGGTTGGCGCGTGGCAACGTCAACGTACCATCCAACAGACTGCAGTTTGGACCACGACGTCACTGACATATCAGGATAATGGCACAAGAAGTAAGATAAACGGAGCAGTAGACCGAAACACACCACTGGGAGCTACTACACATCAGGCACTAAATCCCAATAGAAGCCGGCAATGCTAACCTGTTGAGGAACTTGCTCATGTTGTTGAAGTCCTTGTCCAGCATGTAAACTCCCCTCTCGTGAGTGATGAGGCCCACGCCGATCAGGGCCCGCTTAATGTCTGAACAGCGGGCAAAGACAGCGTGAGGCGACCCGAAACGTGACCAGGCACATGTTTAACTTCCAACCAACACTTTGGTACTTGGGAATTAGTCTGTCTTGGTTCCAAATATATCAGTCTGTACCACTACAAGACCGGCCCATAATTACCTGGAATGGTTATCGAAATTCCACGCAATTTGATAAACCTAAGACCTGAAAACAACAGAAAACAACTCGCTAGTTGTTTCACACTCGAGGAATTCAAAGCGCTCAAACGCAGTACGTACCGCCGAAGAAGTTGCCCTTGTAGTCGCTGGGAGGCGGCACCAGCGGCTGCTCGTAGCCCATGACTGTTTTCATGGTGGCCTCCAGCGCGGCGCGGCCGTACTTGTTGTCGATGTTGAAGCGCGAGAGGTCGCGTGACTCCGTCGCACGTCGGTCGCCGTGGGTCAGGGCGCCCTGACGGGGGAGGCTGAGCGTGAATGGGCTCCATGTCCCTCAGTGAGCGGATGACTTAGTGAGTTCACGGTCACGTTATTGAACAAAGCCGGCTAAGTGTAAGAGGAAGAGCAATGCGTACCATTATTGTTAAAGCTGAGAGAAGACGAAATTTGAAAGTACTATGCGTTAAGAATTGCGCTGAAAATTAGGCCACGACCGGTACAATAAGACGGAAAACAAACGCTCATGCAGCTATTCTGCCCACAAAAGCGAGGACGCAATGTAGAAGCATCCTCAAGTCATGTAGTTTCGTCGTGAGCTAAAACTTAAAAAAAAACTAGAAGACAACTTCTACCCAACTGAACACCCAGGGGTAAGGTGTCTCTCCACATCCCCGTCGTTAACTTATCACTCTTAATTAAGAACTTATCCAACATATCTCCAGTCACCAATAACCTGCGTCTCCCTCTGATCCGCTAACAGGGACTCACCAGACTGTAACTCTGATCCGCTCACAGGGACTCACCAGACTCTCCAGCCGCTTGGCGACGATCGAGGCGAACCGGCGCTCTCCAGCCAGCTCGGAGATCAGAAACACGTACTCGGGCGCGTTCACCTGGTTACTGCGGTGTGTGCGACCTGACCGGGCATAGGCGGCGTCAGAGGGAAAAGCCAGGGGGACTGTGATCCGAGAAGACTTCACTGTCACAATTCGGGAAAATAATAAAAACGGCGGAGAGTATCAATATTTCCAGCCAGTTTGCAATCAAATTGAGAACCTTCCCTGAATCTTGAAGCTGCACAGCGATCATGGGTATTCACAAAAGACTGTATGACGGGCCAGTAAACGTATATGAACCCTGGACTGCAGTACGGCGCGGCGGTGATTTAACTCGCCGTACCAGAGTCTGTCCGACCCGGTGAACAGCACCACTCACCGAACTGCTGTATGGCCCTGTCGGCGCTCCACGGCAGCTCCAGTGTGATGTGCACGCGGCGGCGCTGATTCTTCACCCGGCGGTCGCTCTGCAACGAGATGCCGGAGGAGGCGGCTTCGCTGATGATGGCAATGTCCTGGAGAGGAGCCGGGACGGCCGTCATACACACTGGTGACAACAACAGCCAAGCAACGCTCCAAAGCGCTGATTACTCGGTAACTTACACAGAATGCAGAATTACGGTTATACCCCCTTTCGGTCCCGTGTACATTTTAAAATAATGTTACAAACATCTAGGTTTTTATACTAATACCAACGAGATTACCGCTCTCGGCACGCTGGCCGATTTGCAGACCTTATGAAACCTACCACTCTCTCTTCACAAAAAAGTTCCAAGCCAGTAGATAAAATCCTATACTGCTGACACTAAGTCACGCCGACCAAGCCCGCCAGCTTTGTAACGCTTAAGCCCCTGAGACTTAACTGCATAAAACTGTCCGTCTCCGTCTGTCTCACCTTCTCCCCGTCCATGAAGCGGCGCTTCTCGGTGAGGTTCAGCGTCTCTAGAGGAATGTCCTGTTCCGAACGCGACTCGTACGAGATCTGTCCGTCGTCGTTCTGAACGACACGTCCCTTCCGGCCCGTCATCTGAGGGGGAGCACGGGAGAGGGGTGAGAGCCGGCGAGACCCGTACCTTTCGGTCCCTCATTTTATGAGGTAAAAGCAACAACTGAGCGTTTGTGCGACCCAACCCTTCCCGCCCATCATCTCTAGAATTATTCAAAATTATTCCTAGCACCAATGAAATATATGGGTCACTAACAACCACCCAGCGTATCAAAACATCAGCAAATCATATCAAATGACATGTACTAAAACGGATACCGATGAGTTCACACTACTTTGATGCGCCCCCACACACCTCCCTTCCGCCTCACCTCAGCGACGTTCTCGGGGCCTCCCAGCTGGTCGATAAGCTCGTCCAGCGTGTTGGCCGGCAGCCTCTCTCCCAACTGCTCCACCTTTCTCAGCAGCTCGTCCTTCATCTGGCAGGCCATCTCCACCGCCGACCGCGACGGCGGGTGGTACTCCCCGTCAGCCTGCCCCCTCCCCTGCTGCATGTACGCGAACCGGTCCTTCCGCGCCGGCTTGGTCTTGGGCTTGCCGTTCTTACGCTTGTTGCCACGCCCACCGCCCCACTCTGGCAAGAGAAGGGTGGCGTAAGCTGCTGCAGCGAGCGGGCAGCCAGTTTCCATCGGAAACATACCAGGGGAAACATAGCAGGGTGTTTTCAAGCCAGACATATATTTTGGTAGAAGGAAGAACTTAATGCCGATATGAGCCTGGTGTTGGAGAGGTTATTACCCCGCATTGTGTGGGTGTGGATGTCAGGAGGAGGCTCCTGGACATCAAGGACCTTTCAGGGGAGTTCAGGTACAAAATTGACATTGGTTAGCGTTTTTCTAGGTTCCACTGATGCTGGCCTTCCCGCCAGCAGAGGGCTAGAAGCATCAAATAAAAGTATAAATAAGAAATAGTGTCTGTATCACATTCACTGGGCGAACCGGGATGAGATACCGCCTCCCAGCTCATACTTCACCCGTCCCACTAGACCGCACCTTCCTCGTCGTCGCTCAGCTCGTCCGTGTTGACTTCAGAGCCGCTGTCGCTGGTGTCGCCGTCCTCGTCATCCTCGTTGTTGTCCTCTGAGGAAGACCCTGACACCCAACGGACAGCAGACTCAGTCAGACAGGGCGGGGAGACGATTGGACATAGGCAGAAGACAGACACGACGAGAGAGACAGTGAGGGTAGGAGAGACATGGCAGCAGCCGCTGTCAAGTAGGATAGGAAACAAGCACAGACAGGGAAGGAAACATGCTCAAAACAAGGTAGTAAACGCAGTCAGACAGGATCAGAGACACAATCCCACAGGATGGCACAAATGACACTTGAATGCTGGCTGTCACAACCATGCGAAAAGCGAGGGCAGAAAAAGTTTACTGCAGTGACAATGTCGTGGTTCTTTCCAGACACAAGTATGCCAATCCATGAATGATAAAATGGTTGTGGCATCAGCCCAAGTAGACTCACGTCCAAATAAAAAATGCATCTCTCTGATTCACGACCCGAGCCTCTTACCTGAAACCTGGGGGATGAGCAACTCAGTGGATAACATTCATGTTTACCAAACCACAGGTCCTGAGTTAAAGTCTCGGCGGATTCCCTACGCATGTGCCGTCTGCAACCCCCAGACCCTCCCAAAAGACTAAAGTTGGCGAAGTCGTATAACCATGGAAGTTGGTGCGTTGTTTAAACATTATTATATACATTCATCCTTTACATAAGCCATTACCTGAGACCTGGAAATCGGAGTCGTTGCCGCCCTTGCCTCTCCGCTTGCCGTTCTTCTTTTGTGGCCATTGGTGGAGGCGTCGGAGTCAGAGTCGGAATCGGAGCCGTGTTTGTACCGCTTGAACGCCTTCCGCGCTGCTTGCCGCACTGTCAATGGCGACCAACACTCAGGCACGGATACTGCCCATGAGGACCAACTCAGACACAGATACTGCCAATGACGACCAACTCAGACACGGATACGCCAATGGCGACCAACGGTCAGACACGGATACTGACAATGAAGACCAACTCTGACACGGATACGCCAATGACGACCAGCACTCAGACACGGATACTGCCAATGATGACCAACACTCAGACACGGATACTGCCAATGAGGACCAACACTCAGACACGGATACTGCCAGTGGCGACCAACACTCAGACACGGATACTGCCAGTGGCACCAACACTCGACACGGATACTGCCAGTGGCGACCAACCTCAGACAGGGATACTGCCAATGAGGACCAACGCTCAGACACGGATACTGCCAATGACGACCAACACTCAGACACGGATACTGCCAATGACGACCAACTCAGACACGGATACTGCCAATGAGGACCAATGGTCAGACATGGATACTGCCAATGAGGACCAATGGTCAGACACGGATACTGCCAATGGCGACCAACTCAGACACGGATACTGCCAATGACGACCAACGCTCAGGCACGGATACTGACAATGAGGACCAACACTCTGACACGGATACTGCCAATGACGACCAACTCACGACACGGATACTGCCAATGACGACCAACTCAGACACGGATACTGACAATGACGACCAACACTCAGACACGGATACTGCCAATGGCGACCAACACTCAGACACGGATACTGCCAATGACGACCAACTCAGACACGGATACTGCCAATGACGACCAACGCTCAGACACGGATACTGCCAATGACGACCAACACTCAGTCACGGATACTGCCAATGAGGAACAACACTCAGACACAGATACTGCCAGTGGCGACCAACACTCAACACGGATACTGCCAGTGGCGACCAACACTCAGACAGGGATACTGCCAATGAGGACCAACGCTCAGACACGGATACTGCCAATGACGACCAACACTCAGACACGGATACTGCCAATGACGACCAACACTCAGACATGGATACTGCCAGTGGCGACCAACTAAGACACTGATACTGCCAATGACGACCAACGCTCAGACACGGATACTGCCAATGACGACCAACACTCAGACACGGATACTGCCAGTGGCGACCAACACTCAGACACGGATACTGGCAATGAGGACCAACTCAGACACGGATACTGCCAGTGGCGACCAACACTCAGACACTGATACTGCCAATGGCGACCAACTAAGACACTGATACGCCAATGGCGACCAACACTCACACACGGATACTGCCAATGGCGACCAGCACTCAGACACGGATACTGCCAATGACGACCAACACTCAGACACGGATACTGACAATGAGGACCAACTCAGACACGGATACTGCCAATGACGACCAACTAAGACACTGATACTGCCAATGGCGACCAAAACTCAGACACGGATATTGCCAGTGGCGACCAACACTCAGACACGGATATTGCCAGTGGCGACTAACACTCAGACACGGATACTGGCAATGAGGACCAACTCAGACACGGATACTGCCAGTGGCGACCAACACTCAGACACTGATATTGCCAATGGCGACCAACTAAGACACTGATACTGCCAATGGCGACCAACACTCAGACACGGATACTGCCAATGGCGACCAGCACTCAGACACGGATACTGCCAATGACGACCAACACTCAGACATGGATACTGACAATGAGGACCAACACAGACAGATACTGCAACGATGACCAACTAAGACACTGATACTGCCAATGGCGACCAACACTCAGACACGGATACTGCCAGTGGCGACCAACACTCAGACACGGATACTGCCAATGACGACCAACTAAGACACTGATACTGCCAATGGCGACCCACACTCAGACACGGATACTGCCAATGGCGACCAACACTCAGACACAGATACTGCCAATGAGGACCAACACTCAGACACTGATACTGCCAATGACGACCAACTCAGACACGGATACTGACAATGACGACTAACACTCAGACACGGATACTGACAATGACGACCAACACTCAGACACGGATACTGAAAATGACGACCAACGCTCAGACACGGATACTGCCAATGACGACTAACACTCAGACACGGATACTGCCAATGACGACCAACTCAGACACGGATACTGCCAGTGGCAACCAACGCTCAGACATGGATACTGACAATGGTGACGGGAGGAGGATAGGCTGATAGCTAAAATCACACGGTTATCGTCGTACAAATCAACAAACAGGAGTTTTGCAATGAATTTTTGCGGTGGTCCACAAGCAAAACTATGCCATACATAAAAATGAAAACTCCAACGCTTGAGTTCGGATAGTGCAATATTCACATTTCGCCGCTCTATCTAAGGGTTACAGTCACCGAGAACCCGCAGGGAAGTCAGCTGACCTGGTTTGCGTTTGCCGCCGCCGCCGGCGCTGGGGCCCCCTCACTCTTCATGTCGTCCAGAATCTGCTGGAACTCCGGCGACGGCTTGTCCGGTTTCAGGCCCAGCAGCCGGTTGATGCGATCCCGGTTGGGGGCGGGGAAGTGCTTCTGGATCAGAGACTCCAGCACGCCCCTGCCGCGCGCCGCCGTCAGCGCTGTGTTAGTGGGGACACGCACAGACGCGACGGCCACTGATGGCACAGGTCGACACAAACAACTGGAAAATATGATTATTTCCTTACTAAAAAAACAAGCAGGACCTTCTCATTCAAACTGCTTCCAAATGAGCAGATTTCCATCAACAAGACGACAGGGCACTGTTACGCAGAGTCCACCCGACTCACGTCCACATTTCCACGACTCCAGTACATTCTCACTCCACCGCCGAGGGCTCACTTGGCGGTGGAAACGAAGTCGGTGAGTTCGCCCTCGTTCTGCTCCAGCTGCTCCAGCGTGCGCGCCTCGCCTGTCGACTGCATCCCGATCACCACACACTTCCCCATCTTGATGGCGTTGCTGTGCATGCAGCGAGAGGAGCCTGGTCAGTTACCACGCTGGCGTACTGGCATCTGTTGATTGGTTGTCAGGGGGCGTTTTAGGCGGTCTGGTACACACTTGATGTTGCCATACCGGTCAGTCAGAGTACCACCAGCACGGATAAAACCAGTTTGTAAACTGTGCTTGACCCAGCATTTCATCCCGCAACAAGAACAACCAGTTCTAATTTACTGAAAACTGTGCTCTGCTCAAACCAAGTATGGAACGTCTGGCCGCAGTTCTTCACACCACTTGAACCATGTCACAGTCTAAATCTAAAAACACAGAGCACACACCAGACCTGCATAAGAAGAGTATCACCCACCTGGCAGTGTTGACAACGTGTTTGACCTTGGAGCCGATGCAGAGGTACTTGAAGAAGCGCTGGTGGGAGCCCCAGAACTGACCCCACATCGACTTCTTGAGCGACTTTTCGGCATCAATCAGCTCCGCAGCCCGCTGGAACTTCTCCCGCGCCTCCACCCACTGCCGACAACGACAGACTTAACTGTCGCCACAATTCACAGCTTCCCACTTGAACACACCCAGGAAGTGAGGATCTGAATGTACTCACACAAATCTTTAAAAAAACTGATGTATTTTTAGGCAAGCAATACACACCACTTGTAGTGGGAGAGGTTGGTAGTAGGGGATTTGTGCGTTTTAATTATTTTGAATGTATGGCTGACGGCGCGACTTTGCTGAAACCGAGTCCCCGTAAAGTACAAATATCTCAACTTCCGTTTAGCTTCATAATCCCGGCGGTTCAACGGAGTGCAAAACTTAACGCAACGCAAAGCACTGAACCGCCGTTGCGAATCCCAGGCACCCCAACACTCCCGCCTGTACTCACCAGCCGAACAGAGTCGTCGTACATCTGAACAAACTCCGGCGCCAGCTCGACCTCGTCGATCCTGAAGCTGGTACCGTGGAAGCTGAGCATGCGCGCCATGTAGGAGCCCCGCAGCTTCATGTCCATGGCCACGATCTCCATGGCGCCCACGCCGCTGTCCAGGGGCGGGGGCGGGTCAGAACTGGAGGGTCAGGTGACGGGAGGATGATGGCGGAGGAGGGCGGGGGCGGGTCGAACTGGAGGGGCAGGGTGACGGGAGGAGGATGATGGCGGAGGGGCAGGCGGGTCGAACTGGGGGGGGGGGAATGATGGGAGGGGGCGGGGGCGGGTCAGAACTGGAGGGGGCAGGGTGACGGGAGGAGGATAGATGGCGGAGGGGGCAGTGTGATGTGAGGGGAACAATAGCACAAACAAAGACATCCGGACTGTGTGTAAGCATAGAAGTTATGCACCAGTATGATGGCATTGCCATACAGCTAGCAAAAACAAATAAGATAACGTAAAATGAAGTTCCAGGCAATATAGACCTGTCCGATGCGAAAAACACAAAATCAGCGTTCAGAAAACAATACTGGTAGTGCTCACCACACTCTATAAACACCGTCAAGCGCGACATAAATTAACAAGTGGCCAGGGAGCATCCATATTTACAGGATAAAAGCTCACACCAGCAGCCATATAACGCCTGACTAGCCCGATCCTGCACCTTACCGTTTCTCTACGGCCTGTATGAAGTCGCCGAACTCGCGGAAAGGGGTGCCTTCACCCCAGATGCCCAGCCGCACCATGTACGCCATGTTCTTGGGCTCGGAGGCGCCGGTGGCGGAGGCGTACACCACGCGCGCCTTGGGCAGCTGTTTCTGCAGCTCCATGACTGTGAGACCCGTCTTTGTGGGCTTGGAGGAGCCGGTCGGGCACAAGTTCTTCGCTCGGTGGCATTCGTCAAAGATCACCTGAGCGTATGGAGTTAAGGATACACAACCCCACGCATTCTTCTTTTCAGTTTACAGTTCATTGATGATGATAAATATACCAGACTTTATCGGGTCACCGAGGATATAGAATCCACAGAAAAAGAGCAATCATTCTACAAATACGGGGTTTGATCACGTCATATCCGGTAAAATGCATACTTCAAGGTCTGATTTCGAACACAATTTAATGCGTGCTCAAAGAATATGGCCCCGCATACACAACAGAACAGGGATTCCCGCATCATATTCCGCCCAATACCCTCAGTAAGATCAAAGGATACAAGTCCGTCGAAGTCGTCCCCGGCCCAGTGTAGCAACATCTTCAGCCTGGTCTTGTACTTGCCGCCCACTGTGGACGACTCGCCGATGAGGGAGGAGTAGGTGGAGTAGATTACGCCCTTTTTCACGTCGCCGTTGGTCGGCGAGTTGATTTTGGCGTACTTCAACTGGGGACCGCACGACAATGGTGGACACCAGCGGCAGACCTGTTTTTTTGCATACTACCGGATATAATCAAAACAAAAACAGGATCATAGGGCGGCAAACCTGAAGCAAAACCCAGCATTGTCGAACCAAATGCTGAGCCCTGCTTCAAAGAACGTTGAATCGTATTACTGACTGATTCCGTATAAAATGTATCTGGTTTCCGTCAAAAGCACATCAGACAGTGTGGCAGTGCTCCCGCTGCAGATGTTCAGTAAGCTACAATATGGATTGCATGACAGTAAGTCATTCAAAGTGCTGTTGCATTTCGTCTGTCACCCACGGGCAATGTTCAATTCTGGCGTCAAAGCGGATGCTGGCAAAACAGCTCTTGGGCTCTTTGTTAAGTTCACGGTCTTAGTCTCGAAACACGAGAGTGAAATTTAGCCTGTGATATTTTCAATTTTGCTCCAAGTATATGAAATAGCAAATATGCGCCGTGTGAAATACCAATAATGAAACCTATGAAATAGCAAATATGCATTCAATGACAGAGCAAAGGTGAACCCTATGAAATAGCAAAAATGTGCCCTATGAAATGGCAGAAACGTGCGATCTGAAGACACACTGTCAAACTATTTTATATTACTTCTCGAACCACCTTTTAGAACGTCACACACGGGCTATTGGCCGTCAGCAGTTTTGGCTTCCGATCAGCTGCATCCGACGACAGTGCTGGAGGGGAAACAAAAGGGAAGGAACGGGATACAAGGCGAGGGAAAGTGGCAGAGATTTCATCAAGACTATACACATGTGACACTGTCCGACGAAATAACTAACACACAGGTGTCTGAGCACAGCAGATGTAGAAAATCGAACGCACACGAACAATGAGCCGAAATGCCCCAAAGTAAACTCCACAACAAACTCTGAAAAAAGGACAACGCCTACATACCATGACTATAGGATGGACTGATTACTTGGGCTCAACGGCGCAGCAGCCTCTTTGGTCCCACAGTGCCCGTGACGACTATAGCTGGCCACATCAACTGACTTCCATATGCTGATCCGAGAAGGTTCGGCGCTGTCCCGTTCCTTCTTACCGCGCGGCCTGTGACTCCACCGAGAGATCTACCAGCGTAGGTCTCACCTTGTTCAGCGGTGTGACGGGGATTTTGCCGGCGCCGATGTCTCCCAGGTCTCGCTCGCAGTCGTACTTGAGGTCGTTGGAGACGGACACCCAGATGGCCTTCTTGCGGCCCTTCAGGTAGTTCTCGTAGATGAGACCGGCGATCGTGCGGCCCTTACCCACACCGGCGCCGTCACCTGTAATACCGACCCGGTCCGTCAAATAAAACGGACGGAGACACGATGGCGAGAGCCAGGGCAGACGGGGGAGTTCGATTAGCTAACTGGAATCTTTGGAGAACAACCACGAACACTGCGTAAGAATACCATCAGCAGCTGAAATAATCGTTGGCGTCATTCAGCCACTTTAACGTGTTACTTCAACTGCAGTTCAGACCCATTGCAGCCACACCTGCCCATAACCATTAAATGTAATGAAACCTCCTGGATATCAGTTCCACACAAGGAACCCTGGCAGACGTCATCACTCACCAATGAGGAAGCCGGCGCGACAGCCGTCCTTGAGGAACTGCGAGTGCTGCTGGCAGGAGTAGGTGATCGCCTCCAGCTGCAGGGCGGACAGCTTGCCCTGGCTGATCACGTCCTCCGGAAAGGAGACCGTGTACCAGACGTCGGTGGGCGCCACCGAGGCCAGCGAGGCCGTCTCCACCACCGGGTCCGGATGCTTCTTGCCCAGCTTCACTGTGTGATGGGGTGGGGTCATACCCAGCTTCACTGTGTGAGGGGATGGGTCTTACCCAGCTTCACTGTGTGAGAGGATGGGTCTTACCCAGGGGTGGACATGAGATACTTCTCTAGAATTCTGGGGGTTTTGAAGGTTCCACTTCTGGTTCAAACAGTTTTTTGCAGCAAATTTAACATGTAATTCCAATGGGACTGTTTGCAGGGGTTTGGGGCACGGGCCAGTGGGAAATCTAAGTAGTGCTTAAGGGTATATTTTTAATTTTTGGTATGTAAAATTGATCAGGCTATCATCTGGGTGCAGTTTTTAGTTCCTGAAACGCTTTTATAACAAGGAAAATCGATGAACTTCATGCTAATTCCTTCAGAATTCTGTTACGAAGGTTACGGTCAACCAATCAGAACGCTGTATTCTACCTTGTGCTAGCAGAACCAAAGGCATCTTGAACAAAACCCTTCAAAATACTACCATCAGCTGGTGTCATGTCCGAACCGCATCTGTGAGGAACCGTGGGTCTTACCCAGCTTCACTGTGTGAGGGGGTGGGGTCTTAACCAGCTTCACTGTGTGAGCGGATGGGGTCTATACCCAGCTTCACTGTGTGAAGGGCTGGGGTCTTAACCAGCTTCACTCTGTGAGGGGCTGGGTCTCACCCAGATTCACTCTGTGAGGGGCTGGGGTCTTACCCAGATTCACTCTGTGAGGGGCTGGTTTTACCCAGATTCAGTGTGTGGGGAGGATGGTCTTGTCCAGTGTGGAGGTGGGGACATCCTTCACCGGGTTCCATGTGAGAGAAGGGTTGTAATCGCTCACCTGAGCCACTGCGGGAAGGCCCCAAACTGCGGTACCTTTGCATAGTTCAAACAATCCTGCGCAACTGATATAAATATAAAGATCAGCAGCCTACGTTTGTCACTTTCACATTCCAGCGTTAGCTTCACCACAGTTTCCACATAATGGAACCATTAAAAAAACGTCTCACCGGCCCGGGTCGCCCACCTGCCCGCACATCTCCCGCTTTGACGGCGCACTCACATTTGGAGGGCATGTAGTCGGCGTAGGTCTCGGCGACGCCCATGTCTTCGTCCTCCTCCTCCACAGCCTCGTCCTCTTGCGGCTGCATCTGCTGCATCTGAGGACGTCCCACATTCCGGCGTGAGAACAAGAGAGGGCCAGACGCGTTCACGTGAGAGCATGTTGGACGTGCTCCGTATATGCGAAGACGACTTGTGGAAGCGTGTGATGACCCGTGCCCTACGTAATAACGCGAGAACAGGACGCCAAACGTCTCCAGCACAGGAAGAGAACACTATCGCCTAGAGAACGACGCAAGAAATGAGAACGACTGGAGAGTGACGCAAGTCAGCGGCGAGGAGTGCGCCGTGAATCCCGTCTTGGGAACAGGAAAACGCTCCACGGGATAACGCAAGGGCGGGGGATGCATTCATAATGAGAACCCCATGCCATAACGTGGGAACAGGAGGGCAGCGCCGTACACCACCCGCGTGGAGGAGGCAGAAGGCGCAGCGGGTAAAGTGAAAATGGGGCACAGCCCGAGATAGCACGGACACAAGGAAGTATGGCTGGGACTACAGGTTAGATAACACGCGCTCAAGTTAGCATAAAGATTCGTATACTTATTGACGGGTGGTTTGGATGGTGGATGGAATGAAGAGCACAACTCTGCCCGTGTCCATATGAGCATGTGGTTTCTTCAAGAGCACACCATGACTTGTACCAAAATATTGATCCGAGAAAAAATAGTGAAAATATCAATACCAGTATATAAATATCATTATGTATCAGTATGTCTAAACAAGATGAAATCCATTATTTTTTGCACTCACAACGCTGACTAGAAACGGATAATTACGCAAGTCCACGAGAATACATCAACGCACAGACAGAACACACACATTTGATATTCGGACAGCAAGCACATTCAAAACCTCCATCATGAGATGTCATACCATCCATGAAACATCCCTGGAATAGTACTTGCACAGGCTCCAGAGCTTAAGTACATCTAGACAAAGCATCGGCAGGTTCTCAGTTCAATGTGAGGTTTGAGCCAAATGCGAACACACAATTCTCTACACAAAGAGAAATAAATCAACATTATTAGACTGTCAACAAACTACGGGTTTTCAAGCAAGGTATTTCCCTTTCGATTATGTACAACATGCGGACAGTTATCATACCAAAGTTGACGAACAAACGATCACGGGGTAAGGAAGGTGGCCATTCGAAACTAACAGCCCAGTTAGTTGTTGGCGTGAAAGAAAGCTTCAAGCATCCATGTGGAGTTAACGACAACACAGAAGAACAACCAATACGCGATTTCAGCCCAAGATTACTGACTAAGGTCGGAAAGTAGGAAGAAATTGTAAACATGTCTAGCCTACCAGAAGGTAGACCGATTACTTCCCCATGATAAAGAACATGTTTATAAAGTGATGTAAGATCAAATCGAAAAAGCCTGGGGACATCCAAAATTCTACAGTGTAAAGTTTGGAGGAGTCAACATTGTAAACGTAATGTACGTACACGTTGACTGATACTGCCCAGTGCCGTCCGAAATTCTGCAATGTAAAGCTTGAAGGAGTCAACGTTAAATATGTAAATGTAAGGTACGTCCATTTAAACTGATACTGCCCAGAGGCGTCCGGAATTCTGCAATGTAAAGTTTGGAGGAGTTGACGTTAACGATGTAAATGTAACGTACGTCCATGTCAATTGATACGCTTGGCGTCCGAAATTCTACAATGTAAAACTTGGGAGTAAAGCACGGGCGTGAGATGAGACAGCCATTGGTTTGGACGACCATACAAGTTAGCCGCCAAACAAACTTCGGAAACTGATCAGAATGGGAGTAGCCGCCGTTCATCATCCCCCCGCCATATCTCAATAACACTATCAGTGCGCTACCAACATTATCAAGGCAGCACCACCGAGGGGACCGAATGGTGACGTGGCGGATTTTACGCACCACCAAACGTCAGCAGCTTCTGGCCGTTCACCTGTGGCTTGCTTTCTGCTCCCAAAAAACCTGAGACGCTTTAAAAGTTATAGTGGCTTCCGTGTGCCATTCTGAAAGTATCGCCCTGGCTTGATGGGTTCCCGAAAACCCAGGTAAGTATTTCCCCTCATCGCTTCAAGACGTGTAAACGCGTGTTTGTACGTAAGGTTACATTAAGAAAAATCCACTACCTAGTGAAGGATTGCGGTAAGCCAAGTGCCGACGACATGAGCCCCGTGTTACCCACAAAGGTCCACCAATCTACATCGAGCACCCGTGACGTTGTAACCCTTAGTCACAGTTCGCGGTCAGACTCCATTCCGGATTATTCGCATTCACCACAGCCAAGATGCACTACCGCTGGGCCATACAACAGAGGACGGTGCGTCGCCCCCAAAGCCCCACCAAGCAGGGACACAGCCGACTGAGGGTGAGGGTGAGGGACATCCAGCTTACCATGGGCGGGGTCATGCCCGGTGGGAACATGCCCGGCATACCCGGAGGGAAGCCTCCCGCCAGGGCCTGCATCTACAACACCACACCGACGGTGTCAGCTGAGTCACACCGGCGCAGTCAGCTGATTAGCGCACAGCCACTCAGCTGATGATGATGCTATACTCCTGACGTGTCTACTCATTCCCGACGATTGTCTGAACTTTGATATTCGTTTATAGGATAGCTTCTGCGACAATTCTAAATATCCAGACATTTAATTTTCAACATGTTTCATTCCACAACTGTAAGGAATTCAAGTCACTTCTTCATAACAATGATGGGAATAATCCAGAGCAGCCCACATTAGGCCCAGTACGCGTCAGGCTTCCATTGGCCTCGCACTTCCAATAAAACCCAAATTTCCAAACAATAAGAAAAAACAAACGCCACAACTCTATTACAATTATAACCAGCTTATCCCTCTCGATATCAACGCAACAATAGGGCACTGAGCATCATCCTTCGAGTCGCGTGTTCCCTCTAAGCGAGCACCCCTCCCTGATTCCACGCACCTTGTAGTCGTTCATCCACATGCTGGGGCTCATGTTGGGAGGCATGCCCTGCGCCATCTTCTGGCCGATCTGCTGCAGCAGCAGCTGCTGGATCTGACCCAGGCTCATCGGAGGCAGTCCCATCTGCGCCATCTGAGCCGCCGTCGCCTGAACCATCATCGGGTTCAACATGGCTGCCCCCATCGCCTGTCGAGCAACGACATGCTGTGAGGTGAAGTCGTGTAAAAACGTGTAACCGTGATATGATGAGCGTTATTAAGCGGTGTCAGCCAAGGAGTTTAAAATGGGCGAGCTAGGGTCACACAGGGTATTGCGTCGATGGTTCATGCTCAGTCTCAAAACTAAACGGAAAGTAGGGTAGACATGAAAACAAACCAGTAGGTCTCACGTTTGCACGCCTGTCCCTCTTAAGGCATAAGAGGAAGGCATTGCCATCACTGTCCATAAGACTTAGTTGCAAATCCTGAAAGCTGAGATTAGAACATAAAATTCCTGCCGTGCATTAGGTTCTATCAAACCCAAGAACATTAAAAGTAAGACAAATCCCGAGCATTTCGTTCTGGGCAGAACGGTACAGACATATGTAGCCGACAATGCAGACATATTTAGCACAAGGTGCCGACAGATTTAGCGGAATGACCAATGACAGACATAACAGAGAATATCACTAATCACGTCGTGTCCCACCATATTATAGAAACCATCTAACCATGATGCCCGAAAAATCATACCAGAAGACAGATAGCTTGACAGAATTACTTTTTAGTGGCACCTTGGTATTTTGACACACAGTTTCATTTGTTTACCCAGAAAATATATCTCAAGAAGCGAGTATAATAGACAGACTGTGGCTTTCCAGGCAATCCATCAGTTCCCCACATGCTCCATCAGTGTTCATCAAGTTCATCAAGTTCATCATCACTTACCAGAAACGGATCTTCATAGAGTTGCTTGGAAAGAGAGGTCAAGAAAGTCAGCAAGGCAAAAATTCGCCCATGCAAGAGGCTACACACGAGTATCTTTCCACAGAAAAGATGTCCCAGCCCTCAGGATTATTATGCGCTTTGTAGATATTGTTAGAAAACACTCCTACCAGCCGGAAATGAAAGTAGAAGAGATCGTCTCAAAGAGCTCCATCGTTTTTCAGAACAGAAAAGAGATAAAGAGTATGAAGGGATAGTTTTGTACCTGGGCCGCTAAAAGTTCCATCATAACATTGCCACAGCAAAAGTAAATCTCACTGAAGCGAGACACCACCAAACTAGTATCTTCATCAGAAGGAGCGCAAATACTGAAGAGACGCTTCCACAGCATCATCTCACCAGCACCAGCATCCTCACATCTACAACTACAAACCCAACGCCATCATCAGGCAAAAATAAAAGAACCACTCACTGGCGGCGGCTTGACAGCCAGCTTCATACTGCTCACCCCTGGGGGCTTGACTGCGAACTTGGTGCGGGCCCCGGCGGGGCCTGCTGCGCCGCCATCGCCTGCTGCGCCAGCAGGCCGGCAGGTGGCGCGCCCAGCACGCCCGGCATCGCGGGCGGCACCATCTTGGACAGGTTACCCGACATCAGCGCTGCTGGCAGACAAGCATCATCGTCAGACTGAGATACCACAGCAGATATTACTTCTGGTAGGGAAGTGCATGCATCATATTGTGGTGACCACAAGCGTTGTTACTAAAAATATGGCCAATGTTCATCCAAAAGAGGAAATAATTGACCAAAGATAGCTCAATGGCCTCCGAACGAAAGAAACAAATTCCATGAACAGTGACAATGAGGCGTCTTAGTTTAACAAACCGAAACTCTGTTCGGATGTTATGCATGTGCAGCCAATTTTCCGACATAGTTTGACTTCAGGTTTTTGTATTGCATACATTACAGTTATGGTGTACAGAACATACATTTGACTGCTCTAGACTCCTGTTTTTAGTAAAAATTGAGCAAAACTAGTTTTTCTTTCCAAATAATGGGATCATGTTCTTTAAATGCCGTACAAAACATTACCACGATGTTTCTTTTCTACTGAGTCCCAGAAAAACTATCGCTATGGCGACATTAATCAGGAATTCGAATAATTTATATCGTTGCCAAGTTCGACGCCCTCGAAAAAGGCTATCGATTTGCCGTAGTCGAGGCTGCTGTAAAGCTACTGGGTGCCAAACACTTCCACACAATCCCTCTCAAAACTAAACAGCATCCATCCACACTCTAAGACCTTCCACTCAACTCCGTGACTCCTTTGGACTGAAGCCCCTCCACCCCACCCTGCCGGCCAGCTCGGTCACTTACACTGCTGCAGCAGCATGCTGGCGGGACTGGCTGGGCCCTGCTCCGCCTTGATGACCTCGAACCCAGGGGCTGCGCTCCGCCCTTGGTCAGCAGGCCCTCCCGGATCAGACGGTCGATTTTGGACTGGCGCGGGTTGGCTCCAGAGCCCCCGGCAGGCCGGACGAGTCCATGGCGGAGGAGAGCAGGTCGGAGAGGACACCGTTGGTGGCGCCACCTGCACCGCCCGCGGAGGAGGAGGATGTGTTGGCCGCACCCGGTGGCGGGCCGTCGCCGAGATCCGTGATGTTTTTGCCACCACCTGGCAGGCAAATACGAGTTCGTAAAATATTTGTATGAACCATTCTCAAATTAGGATTTATAATGAAGCATTACCTTTCAAATGGTAAAAAAATTACTTCACCTCATAGCTATCTAACAGCAGGATTAAAAATAAAACCTTGTACTCAAGGCACACATCCTGAGAAACAAAATGGTCATATTTTCAACCTGTTCCTGGTCCAATTCCAACAGGTGTGAGGGGCACAAAAGGTTGAGATCTCAAGCAAGGTCTAGAGTTCTAGCTTTGAAATCTAACACTAAACAAAAATATAGATTACGCATATTCCCAACACCATAACACAGTCAGAATCAGCAGCGGTGAGCATTCAATAATTTCACCCCGAATTCAATACAGTTAATGACAAAAAATCTGGTCTCTATAATCCTTCAAATGTTTTTTTATGGTATCATAGTAGTCAGACCATGTGTGTATGGAAAGGCACTCCTGCCTACCTATTACATGGGAAGTGGACTTCAATTACAAGTGAAGAAACATTTCCACCAGATGTACACTTGGCACTTGTCTGGCATTCTTGTGGCCCTTTCACAAACTTAAATGCATTAATCACCATCGCAACACTTGCATAGATATTCTATTCACTTACCCCACTTGATAATCTCAGTCAAGAATCTGACCTGTGCTACAAACATCCAAACATTCATGCTACAAAGTATTTGATTCGCCACTGCAGAACAAAAACCCTATCACCCAACGGGCCACAGGACAACCCCTGTTCGCTGGTGGAAAGCATTATTGTACAAACTTCTGGAGGACAGCTTCTTCGATAACGATAACTCGATAATTACATCGGAGACCTCGATAAAGCGATACATATAACAAAAACTACTTTTGGGACTTAATTTGAGGACACACAATATATTTCTATGGATGCAAGGAGCTTGTATGTAATTTTTAAGCAATACTTTTTATTTATTTAATGGCAGTCCTCTAATTTCGCCAGTCGTTTGACCTCCAGGGGACACCTCGTGACCTAACATGACCTGAGGTCACGGAAGGTCAGAAAGTGACCTTATCATATATCACATGAAAGCCAGTGACAGGACAGACACGATGAAGTTTAATTCAGTGCTCTAGCTTGGTTAGAAAAAAGTTTTGGTCAAAGTACTGTTTTGAACACAGGTGACCTGTGATGACCTCAGATATGTCAAAGGGAAAATATCGCCCCTGGAATCCGTGAAAGGGTGGCCAAGAATGTATTTCCGAGCAATCTGAGCATTTGCAATCATTTTATGACTTTTGGATCATAAGACAGCTTGTCTCCATGTTTTTTCTATGGGAGAGGTCACCCCGTGACCTGACCTCAGGCCACCAAATCAAAAAATCCAGGATATAAATTTGTAGACCCTTAAAAGGTTCATCAAGTGCAGAGAGTTCCAAATCGATCAGCTCAGAAATGTAGCTGTGACAGAGCTCAATTGATTGATTATTTGGGTTTAGGGGTGTGCCAACTTGTGAGAACATAAGTTGCAGTGAGGTGACCTTGGTTGACCTCACCTGGTGACCTAACCTTGTGTGACCTGGGGTAACAAACTTCAGGGATGGTGGGAAAAAGATGGGGTCAGAGGTAGACCCTTCAACCGCAGTGCTGCTCCTCGTCGTTTTTGTTATTCAGAAAAAGTTTGGGGGCCATCGATAGCCCGCAGTGGGACGACAGTTAATAGGTATGCAACCACAATGAAGCAATTCTGGAATCTTCAACAAGCTACACCAGGACTCACCAGGCACTTCTGTCTCGTCCGGGTCCCAGTCTGAGTCATCAGAGGACGACTTGTCAGACTCCTCCTTGGCCTTTGGCATTGTATTTGGCTGAAAAATAGTGTTCAGTTGTCAATATTTTGATAAACATCTGTTCACATGCAGAATCAGAATGTGTAAGTGACATAAAAAGGCACATGTGATGCTGGAGGCTTCAGTTAATGTTGTGTACCAGTCAATATGTTTCTTATTTCATATAAGTGATGCTTTCAATTTTATGCTTCAAACTAACAACGTGTGAAAAACAGGCCAGCCAGCACTTAAACACTGGCAAGGAGCAAGAACAAAACAACACATTAAAAAAATACAGTACAGCTGCCTAAAAATACAAAATTTACACACATAAAAAGACATCCAAAAGAGTACAATTGCAGTAAGTATTCTGAATCATACTAGATAAGTATGTATTGATATAAATAACATCATAATTTAGCTCATAGTAGAGTGAAAAAAACAGATTTTCTGATGAAAAATGAATGTTTAACATAGCTTGCTTGATTAGCTCTTGGAGGAAGATCAAGGATAGCTATGATGAGTATATACAAATGATAGGAAAATGAATATGAATAGTTTTGTGAACTTTGTACAAACTTACACTAGCCAGGTCTAACATTCCATGGTCTAACTGACTTAATGACAACACAGTGGCAGGTCAGCACACTATAGGAGCTTGGGATGAGGGCAAAATTGTTCAGAATTGCTACTGTGAGCTCATTATAGTAAATGAACATTCTAATTTTTTAAATATTTTGGGTAAATAAAACCTTAAATCACGAAGATTTGCAACATATCCCATTATTCTTGTTTTGAAAATGTTTCCCTACTTTTCATATGATTTTACATGCCCACCACTAATGTTACTACTAGGACATTTCCCAGCATTCTATAGCCAGGAAACAGATATCAAGCAATACCTAATGGAAGCAGCTAACTAAAATGCTTTAGAAATGTAGACCAATGGACACATGTTACAAAGGGAATTGAGGATAGCTGGTAAAAAGCAATTCATTGTCATCATATCCAATCAGCTTAGAGTTCACTTGACATTTGTGTTGCTAAAATAGCCAAAACATGACCATCATACAAAGGTATAGGTATTGCTAAGGAGCATTAGATAGCATAGCATCTCATCTCTGAGAACATGACTCCTTTGGGAATCTGACCTTGGCAATTCCCAGAAATAAAATATCATGACAAAAATAACCAAACTGGGCCTAGCTCTCAACCTAAAATAGTAACTAAACCTGATCCCTGGCCTGAAACCATGTCAATATATAATATCTTGGCACAGTGCCTAGTAATCTTGGCACTCGCTTTCAATGGAACTAAAGCTTAGTTTCCATTGGCAAGATTCAATTAAGATTGAGCTGAGAATCAGGATAGAGATCCCAGTTTCCATGCTGCTTTAGTTTGGATGTAAATAAAGCTGTAATTGGATAAAAAAGTGTCACTCTTCATTTGGTCTACATTGCTTGTGCACCAGTGACATTTCCCTTCATTCCCTTTACTTAAATTTGCCACAAAAGTTTAAGTCTCTGCAGTTTACTTTCCTTTACCATCTGCTCTGTGAGGAAATCTACCATCACACTGCCAAATACTGCCAGATCTTGTTGGATACAGACAAATGAGAATCAGATTGAAGCACAGTTTCCATTGCCAAATGTTCTATCAGGACTATAACTGTATGAGGATACTGTCAAATCATGATTGAAATTGTGCATGGGACCTGGTCTGGAATGCCAGGCTTTAGAATACCCAACTTAACATTGAGGCGGAACAATCCATTAGTTTCAACTATACATACGTCAAAACAGAAAGGCAGGACCAGAGAAGGACAGGACAAAGCGAAAATAACTCAACAGGACCCAGTAACATACCAGGGCACCAGATACAGTGAAACTGGAATCTAATACATTTTACTTTGAATTGTGCTCACAGGCGGCCAGTGCTTGTTTGGGGGCACTGTATTTCTGTAACACGGTAGTGTTAATAAACGCGTAGGGTTTAAACCCATTCCACCCTTCACGTCATCCATTCCATCAATGTGGCGCGCCATGTTCGTCTACAAAATCCAGCGAGGCTCAATTCTCCCACTATCGGGAATTGCAACATAAGCAAGCGTACTTCATTACTGAAAGGAAGTTAGAAAGCAATTTATGAGCCTGACAAACACCAAACATTTGCATCTAACTACAATAATCTAAGAGTAGACACGCACGTAAGCAAAAACAATGCGGGGCTGCCGGCATACTTCGCTCCAGACAAAACATGAGCGGCAACGGTGCCGAAAGCACGTCCATATGACAGAAAATGATAAACATAATTAAATATACTAAATTTATTTACCCTCAAATATTTATCAATCGAAAGAACAGCTTTCGATCCGCCTTGGAACGGTGAGGGGCACTCGCTTTTTTGCCTTTAACACACTGCGTGTTTCCCGCCATCTGGTGGCGCCATCTCCAAACATTTTAATACGGTTTATCTTAGAACATTTTTCTTACGTACACATTACGTGTGACCGTGGGACAAGCATGGAAGCACCATGCAGAGGAACGGATGGGGGTCTGGCATATTGGGGGCCATGAGCAGGGCTGTTATCACGAATTTTCAATTGTGGGCAAGCATAGCCATATCAACTTTTGCCCACTTTTCTCTAGTGCCCAACCAAAGACTTGGCTCGGGACTTCGTCGGACATCATCTCACCACACGTGCTAGGTGTAAGGGGCATCAGATTCAGCGTTAGGATGCTGTTTTTTATTTCCTCTGTCGAAGGCGCCCGTGCAATTAACCGGTAATTGAATCGTCATCTTTGTTTTCCACGGGCTCATTGCTCTAAACTAAGGGGTGGACGTGGCTCGAGGGTTTTGGGAAACGAGCTGTTGAGAAAATATACCAATGCAATTCACCAGTGATAAATCCGGACGGCAAATCAGACCTATGCTAAGTTCCAAAATCCGGGCATATCTGTCTTGACACCAATTTACCGCGCTGAGTTCTAGGAATCTAGCTCGAGGAATAATATACAATTCGTCGTCCAAAAATATGGTTAAAAATGGGGGATCTGACCAGAATCCTCTGCCACAAACATATTGAAACCGGTAAGTCTGGATAGAATTCGAGTACCCAAGCCATGCCACATTCATAATCACGGATAAAAGAGGACATCGGCCCATCCATTCCGCCCTTTTGGGCGATGTTCCCATCAATAAAAAGTCCTGGGTCCGCCCTTGAAATAGAGATGGTAAGGATTGTGAACAAACATTTTTGAGATACTATTTAATCAATAACTTTCATTTTTAACTACGGTACGTTTTGACTTCAATGCAGAACAAATTTTGACCCTTTTGGACAAATAAAACCATAAGAAGGTTCACAGCAAATCGTACATTCATACAAGTACCTGTACTTGTCATACCCATTGTTTTGTAGAAGGAGCGCCACGCACGCCTCACCGCTGAGAGAAGGAAATACGCAAGGCGAAATACGTGAGGGAGAATTTATGTCTGTCGTCAAAGAGGATAAATGAATAGTTCGGTATAAGGTGCCTACTTATTGTGATTGCTGATTTGTTGTGCCTATCAGTGGTGTCGAACTAAGTCATCGATAGCTGCTGGAGGCTGGTGGTAATCCCGCCTAGCATGGTGTTTTACCTAACCCTTTTCTTGCTCTTTTTTGTTGCGGTTGAAATCATTGCCCGGTTTCCATGCACAATGCTGATCAAGATCGTACGATGGATCCGAATACATTTACTTTACAGATAGAGTTTTTGGAAATGGAAATTTGGTTTCAATCTGCTTCTCAGGGCATCTCAGAAATGGACACCAGCAAAATGCCCAGCTTCGCCTCAGAGAAGACATTCTCTATTAAGGACGGGGTAGTGCATGGCTGGCTGAGATTCTCTTACTGAGCCAGCTGGCATTCTCCCTCTGAGCTGGCTGATATTCTCCCTCTGAGCTGGCTGACATTCTCCCTCTGAGCTGGCTCAAATTCTCCCTCTGGGCTGGCTGGCATTCTCCCTCTGAGCTGGCTGTCATTCTCCCTCTGAGCTGACTGACCTTCTGAGCTGGCTGACATTCTCCCTCTGAGCTGGCTTTGGCTGTCATTCTTTCTCTGAGGTGGCTGAAATTATCCCTCTGGGCTGGCTGACATTCTCTCTCTGAGCTGGCTGTCATTCTCCCTCTGAGCTGGCTGACCTCCCTCTCACTCTGTGCTGGCTGACATTCTCCCTCTGAGCTGGCTTTGGCTGGCATTCTTTCTCTGAGGTGGCTGAAATTTTCCCTCTGAGCTGGCTGACATTCTCCTTTTTTCTAGAATGAGATGGTTAATTGAAAATAGAGAATGAAAGCAAGATAGAGAGAGATATATGTAAATTATGATAGGGGAGGAAGAGGTGCATAGTCATAGTTATTAACAACTGGAATTCCCTTTTCTCGAGTGTAGTGGAGGCACCCTTGCTAAACCTCTTCAAGGCAAAGCTTGACAGTCATTGGATGCACACCAGATATGACACCCCTGACTGACTGACTGAGACATCCTTGTCCTGGGCTCCACAGAGCCCTTGACACAGACCTTACTCAGGTTCATGGCCTGGGAAGAGAAAATGTGGACTTCCCTTAGCTGAGCTTGCCAGTGAATGGAGCCAGCAGGCCAATAAGGCCTTCACATTCCAAAATCTGTAGGTAAGGTAAGGTAAGGTAAAGGAAAGTTAGGAGCGGGTAAGGTTAAACCCTTGACATAGCTCCTTGTCTAATAATTCAGTCATATTACAGAGTAAAGAAAAGTTCTGACTATTGCTGAGATAAGCTGAGAATAGAATGAATGAGGGCATACAATATGATCAGAAAAAGCTGCACATCAAGGTTTATTCTATATTGGCCAGTCTCTATACATGAGTCTATAGGTTTTACAGATTTACATATTAATCTTAGTACTCTTCCATGAACAGCTTCTTAGTGACTGTTGTAAAGAATGACTTTTTAATTTGTAAGACACAAGTGCAAAAACAAGGTCACGTAGAAGGAGGTATATCTTTAATTTCAGGTATTTTACTAGCAAAAATGATATTCCAGACCTTAAGACAGCTGATTGAGACTGCAAATGTTCTATATACAGTTTCTCCTGAGGGTGCTTTGAAGTGCATTATCTGTGTTAATCTAGCCATGTGATTTAATTTGAACAAGTCTGCAAACACTGGAGGCAGCCTTCTGTGAATGAAACCATGTAGGACTAGTCATTTTTGCTGTTTTATCAGGTCAGGTAACTTCAGAAAGTTAAGCTTTTTAAAGATTGGACTTGATGGTGACCTTGGGTCAGCAAAGTCAATAATTATAATTATGATTTTCTGCAAGTTGCTTAATTTTGTTAAATATATTTCATATTTTCCCATTGAGCTGGCTGAAGTTCTCCCTATGATCTGGCTGACATTATCCCTCTGAGCTGGCTGAAATTCTCCCTCTGAGCCAGCTGACATTCTGCCTCTGAGCTGGCTGACAGTCTCCCTCTGAGCCAGCTGACATTGTCCTTCTGAGCCAGCTGACATTCTCCCTCTGAGCCAGCTGACATTATCCTTCTGAGCCAGCTGACATTCTGCCTCTGAGCCAGCTGGAGACCAGTTGCCAGCTGGGTTTTGAACGTTGCCAGTCAGTTGTCTGCCAGCCACGACCTGCAACACCCTGCCTGCCTGATGTTTGCAGAGTGCTCTGAGTGGTGACAGAGACGTGGGGGTGCGGGGGCTGGCAGGTGGCAGCTTCTTCTGAGCTGCAGATGTTGACTGCCTGTGCCAAAGGCAAGCTAGCAAGGGCACCTCGTTTTCGGACCGTTTCAGGGTACCGCAGTCCGGTCATAATCCTGTCAACGTGACAGTGATGCCCTGTTTCTTTCACAAAATTCATCGGGCGTTCAGATCGTGGAACTCAGTTAAAAAGAATGGTGGAACGTCACCCGGTCGTGGTGTCAGTGATAATTGAAGTTACAACGCAGCAGCCTCCCATTCACTTGTCCCCGTGCATAGTGTTTGACATGTTTCAGCACCACCGCAACGCCATTCGCACCCCTGTCTGAGATGTCGATTTTGCTCACGACCTTCGAGGTCTGATTCGGAGAGACACGATCTCAGCACCTTCATTTACACTGCCGGCGGCTGCCGACTGAGGCCGGACAGTGCTGCGGAAGTAAAATGCGCTGTGACCGCACGTTCGTCCAACAACAGCGTCGTCCGGACCGACCGGGGCAGCCGACACAGCCGGCTGCGCCATGGTGACGCCCACAGGAGCAGAGACACTGTACCTCAGTCGCTCCCCATATACCGACCGACGTGTTCAGGTCATATCGGACACGTCCGCGCGTGCCATTTAGTGGTCACTCTCTAACTGCAAGTATCCGCGAAATGTGCGTTTTCACACACATGCTTTACTTTTTAGGGATCTTCCATATGTTACGTAGCTAAGAGGAGGGGCTAGGGGAGTCAGTCCAGCGTTATAAAACATTACGCGTGGTGTCGGAAAGCGTTACATGTGGAAGGGAGAGGGTCAAAGTAATGAATATTTTACAAAATTGATAGCCAACCGCTTATAGGCACCAACAGAATGATAAAACCACCAGAAAAATGGCCCAGTGTCAGCCTGTGTGTCAGAATAATAATATTTTGCGGTGAGTCCGGTGTCAGGTCAAATATCCATAAAGGCAGGTATTTGCACGCCCTATATCCAGCGGAAGATGTTCGTATGCGCGATGTCCGCAAGTGCCAATGTTCGAACATCAGCATTTGCGAGCATTGGCGCATAGACCATTGACGTACAAACACCTGGTAACAAATATATGCCCTACGAACTTAATCGCTAGCAAATATTTGTCCGAATAGCAAGGCATGTGATTTTCTATAGGCATGTGACTTTGACAACTTCTGTGCAGTTGGCTTATCAATAAATTTGTTGACTCCGTTTCGCACTTAATATAATTGAGTTGGAGAGTCAATTGTGAATGAATTATTTCTCTAACTAACATGTGTTTCAGCTCCAGTCAAGGAAAAGGCAAATTGGAAGCTAACTTATGAGTTCCTGGTATTTATGATTTTGTGTATTTTACTGGCAAATTACCACTGAGGCTACAGCCATGGAGGTAGAAATTAAGCTAGAAGATATAAATCCCCATATTACCTGCAAGATATGCAAGGGATACTTTGTGGATGCAACCACCATCACAGAATGTCTCCATACATGTAAGTAGTGTGGTCTTTGTTTTGCTTGAGCTATGTGGCACCCGTAAGATATTTGAACTGGTACATGAAGCTTACCAAAACAACTCCATTGTGTTCGTGTTTCGTTTGTCCCAAAATCAGTTTGTGAAGAAGTAACCGCAGTGGGAACGGAAAATAGTCCATTTCATGGTTTCCCTCTCCCGCCATTGTGTGCATGTCTCAGCACTTCAAAGTGACACCTGAATAGGGCCGAGTAACGCAGAACCCCGCCCTGAAAACTTTTGTTGTCGGACAAATGAAAATTCCGCAAGATAGTTTAGGAGAACATCATTAGGCTTTGATCTCAGCTCAAGTATCATCACAAAATTGTCTTGAATATTTTAAGCATTGATGTAATGCTATCAACATGCATTTGATGTTTTGTTCTGTAAAAGCAACGAGTTGTCATGAATATCAGGAAATTATAGGTCGGATGCTAGCAACGGATGACACTCATGATTAAGCGCAGGTTCGCAATTACAACAAAATAGACATCAGTATTTGTCAGCGTTGCTTTTGCAGCGTCTCATCAACTTTAAAAACACCGCTTGAACTTATTCAATTCGATATTCCAAAACTGCCACAGAACTTCTCTCCACCGTCGTATCAAAATAAACACAGTTTCCGTTCAAACCACGTGTCACCATTGTTGCCGCTGACCCCACTCCGCGCCTGTGCAGTCTGCAAGTCGTGTCTGGTGAAGCACCTGGAGGAGAAGAACACGTGTCCCGAGTGCGGCAGCGTCATCCACCAGTCGCACCCGCTGCAGTACATCAGCTTCGACCGCACCATGCAGGACATCGTCTTCAAACTGGTGCCCAACATCATGGAGGGTATGGCCGGCGTGGGTTTGTGATGAGTTCTTTCAGCTGTAATTATCGAGTACGTGCACTTTCTCTGTGTGTGCAGCACAGGCGGATCCAGGATTGCCAATCGGAGGGGGCACCTTCCCGGGGGGGCGCCACCCGGACCAGGGGGCGCCACTTATGACCGGCAAAACCTATCAGGTGGGCGCCAAATCCTATCGGTGGGCGCCGACTTTCGTATCCTGGGGGGTGGGAAGCGACATTTCAGGGGGCGCCATCGACCTTTCAGGGGGCGCCGATGGTCGATCGGGGGCACGTCCCTTGCCCCTGGATCCGCCTATTGTGTGCAGGAAGGTGTCCTGATGATCGGCAGACATAGAGCTATATAGTTTGCGTGGCGTAGCAGGGCAGTTGAATAACGGGTACTTCGAAGTTTTGTACCTAAAGTGATCAGAATCATAGTTTAGTACCAGTTTTAGTATAACATACTAGGAATATGCTAGAAATAATACTAGTCTAGTACACTCTTATAAGGTAAACACAAACGGCCGCAGCTGGTGGCTGGTATTTGTTTGTACCCAAAACATGAGGGAGGATCAGTGCGTAGGTACGATTGAATATTTGATTGTTGTCAATATTGTTGTGGTCCATTCATTCGCTTTTGAATGTTTTCGAAGGAGCCCAGATGCTATTCGAATAATCTTCGTGGTTGTGTCATGTAGTTAGTGAGCTCATAGGCGGATCCAGGATTGCCGATGGAGGGGGGTGCCATCCAGTCCGGGGGCGCCACTTTTGACCGGCAAAACCTATCAGATGGACGCCAAACCCTTTCTCGGTGGGCGCTTATTTTGGCATCCTGGGGGGGGGTGGGAAGCGACATTTTAGGGGGCCCCATCGACCTTTCAGGGGGCGCCGTGACCATTTCAGGGGGCGCCGAGGGTCAATCAGGGGGCAAGTGCCCCCTCTCCCCTTTTCCCCTCGATCCGCCTATGAGTGAGTGGAAGTGCGACGTCGGCCAGTAGCGGTACGCAACCGGTAAATACCACTGCATAGCGGGCATAGGCGGATCCAGGATCTCAGATCGGGGGGGGCACCTGGTGTGGGGGAGGGGGAGGATCTGGACCAAGGGGATACCACTTTTGGGCGACAAAACCTATCAGGTGGGCGCCAAATTCTATCACGGGGCGCTGTTTTCACATTAGGGAAGGGAGCTTTATTTCAGGGGCGCCATCGACGCTTCAGAGGAGCACCGTGAGCATTTAAAGAGGCGCCGAGGGTTAATGGAGGGGGGGCACCTACCCCCTACCCCTGGATCCGCCTATGGTACCGGGCTGGTAGTGGGTATGCTGCAGGTGAAGACATTTGCCACGCCGGCTGACGTAGGGGTGCGCTACCGGCGAGCTCTGGTGCAAACCGGCTGGCAGGGTTGCGCTTCTCGTGAGAATTGGTGTGATGTCGGCAAGTATGAGAAAAAATATCGCGAAACAATGACAATCGGCTGAAAGTGGTTACAATTCAGTCACTTGGGGGACCATGGCAGGGGCGGATCCAGCATTGCTTCAAAAAGGGGTCGGGTTTGAATCGCAGGAGCCTGCGCTCGGGTTCCTTCATTTTTTCATTTATGGAGGGTGAAACCTTTGAACAAATCATCTCTAAGGTGTGTACTTATATGTACTTATACAATAAAGTTTAATACTTTCGGGTGACCCCAGACTAGCTATTGGGGGCCCAACACCAATGTCCGTGGAGTTTGGACTTCCTGGATTTACCTTGGGAACGCCAATCAAACATAAAAGAAACTCCCTGCGGAGGGCCTTTTGCCGTGCTCAAGCCCATGCTAAAGGTGCGAGGTCGCCCCATCGCCACCCATCCCCTTGGATCCGACCCTGGAACATGACTGTATTTACTCCTAGATCTGCCTCTGCATTAGGCAGAAGCTTCCTTGAGAGCTAAAAGTATGAAGGGAGCATAGTTTCATGAACGTTCAGCGAATACATTGTGTTTTGCACATTGAGATTATATGAAAAGTTTCGCCGCCCCTAGGATTCGAACCCACGCCTAAAATTGGGACCAAAACATGGGTCCGGTTTTTGTCGTCTAGCTCGCTGGGCAATATCATGGCTAGTGGTTTTGACCCAGAAAATGAAAATAGAATTGTTTTGGCTTTCATTTGAATGGCTTTTTTATGAACCGCCGCGGTGTCTAAGACCCTCTCCCGAGGCTCTAGATTGCTAACTTTTACCATCTGTTTCCTATGGACTAGTCGAAAATGCCAGCCTTTTAGTAGGAAAAACTTTGAGCCCCCGCGGCGTGGAACCTCGGTCAGTGGCGGATACAGGGGTGTTAGGGGGCTGAACTCCCGCCCCCCAAATGTCCGCGTGCCTATAGTTCTATAGTTAATACATAGGCGGAGGCTGATCCGATGCAATGACAAGAAAGCTCGAGCCCCTAGGCCCCCTAATTGAAGTCCTGGATCCCACTGACCTCGATTTTTTCGCACGGAAATCGTAAACAACATCAGAGTTCAATGCTAAATTCTGTTGTGTATTTTTTTACCTTGTTCTTTGTGACAGACAATAGTAAACAAGCCTGCTAGCAGTTGACCTACCATCACTTTCACAGCTGCATCCCTTTGTAACGCTTCCGTGTCTGATTTAGACGAGATGGAGCGAGAGCGGCTGTTTTACAAGCAGCGAGGCCTGCCCAACCCCAAGGACCAGACAGCCGCCGACGAGGAGGCCAACGGGGTGACCGAGGAGGCGCAGAAGGCGCAAGACTACCACCGGCTCGACGAACAGGTGGGACAGGGAACCCGCGAGTGAGAGGGAGCAGTCATTTGGCTGGAGGCTGGAAGTATAATTATGATTTGGTCAGTGTTTTTCAATGGTATGATCAGTATGTTTTTTTAATCTGTACCCTGGCATTTATATTGTTATCCGAGGCTTATATTGTTTTTCAATCTACCTCGTTTTTCTTAATAATGGGTAAATTTGAGAACGAGGCCTGAAGTAGACTCTAAAATATGCAAAAATGATCCCTATTGTTATCCCGTAGATGGTCGGGCCATCTCTCAGTGACCGTTTTAACCCAAGGCTGCCGGAGACGATCATCGATAATGTTTTGTACCGACACCTACATTATGAAACGATGAATAGAATGCAAGATAAAAACCGGCATAATAATCTTTGTGAAAATGTCCGAAACTAAGTAGTATATATCATGTGCATTACGTGTTCCGCTTCGAAGTGTTGGCAAACATTCTGGGGCGCGGCTATCATTTCAATTATCGGGAACTCTTTTTGACGTTCGCTTCTGGCCAAGTGTGAACCTCATGCAGGTATTTTGCTAAGCCAAGTCTCAGCAGATGTTTTGAAACTTGAATGTGGCTACCGTGCACACCCACTGTCCGGTGTGACAGAGTCCCTTCAGACGACACACTCCGCTAGACTCGCTGTGGTCCCCTCCGACTCAGATAACGCGGTTACCTCCTTGTCTGTCCCTGCACTCTCCTCCGCTACCTAACTGGCTCGCTCTGTGCCACGACACTGTCATCTGTAGAACTGAGTGGCGAAAACCTGTGTATATGGCGCCCATGGCATCACCCTCCGCCTCCACCCTCCGCTGTAAGACAGCCACCGACTGCCTCTGCTAGTGCGACCGTGATCAGTGACCTTCACCCCGCTGACCCGCTGCCGTGTGCCTCCAGGTCAATATATCGCTGGCCTGCTCCAGTCCCAAGCTGAGCAAACTGAGTCGGGAACACATCCGCTGCTCGGCACAGGCCACCATCACCCACCTCAAGAAGTTCGTGGCGCTCAAAATTCTCAACAGCATGGACAAGTACAAAGAGGTGAGCTGTGGCTGCCCGGTGCTTATCGTCCCTTCTGCTGAACGCTGCATGGAATGTTAGTGGGGAGTTGAAGCGCTTTTTCTGGAAATTACTGTCGTGCTTATGGTAGTGACATGGACTATGTGCCAGGCATCAGGCTAACAAGTTTGACGGAGTGGTCACATATATGTGTCCATGGCTATTTCGAACTGGGTCAATGCGTGGAGCTTTTCATGCGTTACTTTTTTGGCATAAACACCCAGCTCAGCTTTGGCCCTTTTCGCTTCCCCGTGTTTCTTTAGTGACCCGTTTTCTTTTCAACGTGCTGTTTTCCACAATTGCCGTCTCAGTACATTTTGCTTATTATTACTCTGGCTTGCTGTAAGACACATTCTTTATTATGTAAGCTCATGGAACTTACAATAGCGTCGAGACCTCCTAGTTTAGGTCCACAGCTCGTTGTGGGGCGGATGTTAAAATGAAGAGCCCAATCGATATTTCAAGTCTGGGTAACGTATTGATCATTTGAGAACTAATGTCGTAGGTAAACTTTTGGAAAGCTATCACAAAGTCTGTGTAGGTAGGTAACTTTCTTATATGAATATCACTCGATTAACTAAACGGACGTGGAATGTATTCGGCCCAGGTATTGATGGCTTGAAATAAGACAGATTGAAAAAGCATGTAAAACTGAATGACGAAAAGGGTAATGTGATGTCTTTTATACTACAACGATAAAATGTGATGTCCTTCCCCATCAACCATCCTATCCTTATCCTTATCCTACAGTGTGTTTTTGCTTAAGTTGTCATTTATGTCCCTCATCTTCATTACGACCGGCTTCAGAATAGCCACATGAATAGTGGAGATGCCGTGTAAGTCAAATAAAATAAACCTCATATTTGCTGTTATCATATAGCTGTCATCTAGTGGTTCCTTCCCATCACTCATTGACAGTTCACCCGCCTTTGCTAACGCCGCAGCCGCCGTATTTTCACCTATCCGATACATCCACAGATCGACATCTACTGTAACAACGAGATTCTGGGCAAGGACCACACGCTAAAGTTCGTGTTTGTCACCCGGTGGAGGTTTAAGGAGCCTCCCATGCAGCTGAGTTACCAGCCGCGCGTGGACGTTTGATACCGGTAGCTCTGCGGCTGTCGAGCTCACGACACCGCTGACTGCTTTCTGAGAGTACTTTTGTGATATTGTGACTGTCGGTGTGGTGAGCGCAGTTTGGACACTGACAGTCAGAACTGATTTCTGCCATCTAGACATGTGAAGTGTTTGGTTCTTCCGGCGAAGTCGGTAAATCAAGCTGGCGGCATGCGGTGCGTGATTATGCGTTGGGAAACTGCGGCCGTGTAAGGACAGATGAGTGTTTTGCGGATTGATAATCATCAGCGGAGGGGGAGGTCTCAGTGATTCACCGGTTATCCTGCAGCTGGACTGTCCAGTACCTCGCCTTCTGGTGAAGCCGTCCGACTCCTGGCGCCATCTACCGCCTTTGGTGCCGGGGCGGCTGGCTGCGGGGGCTCGGACGGTGTTCCTCCACTAATCCGGTTCATTTCCGCGCTGCAGGGAGTAGTTGGCCGGCTGTGAAAAAGGAGACGCTGCCGTTGGAAAATGTCTGGTCTAGACGCCAAACGAGTCGGTGCCGAACGGGTTGGCTGGTGGAAGCGTGACGGATCGGGTTTAAATGCTGGCCTTCCTGGCACGTGACCAACGACCTAGAGCTGCCTCCAGTGATATAGATATATCTTGACGACTTGAGAGAGTTCGGCCCTCGGTTTCAGGTAAATAAAAACACGCTTATGAATACTGCTGGAGAGTCAGTGACAATAGGTGTGGCGACCGTTTTTGCTGGCCTTTTTCAGAAGTTCCTCTGCTCGAAAAGGTATGGAGGTGCTGTTATGTAAGCTGCCACCCGATCTTTTGTTCTGAGGAGGTATCCGTGGTGTGGAGATACATTCATCATTAGTGTTCCATTCTGAGAGTGTCCATATTAGGATCCGTGGGACATATGGTGGGAATGTGCTCACCTTCGTACGCATCGTTTTGTTGTTTTGTCAGAAGATTGAAGTGTAATGAACTTTTCCATACAATGTACTGAGCGCTTTGCGATTTATTGTGTCCCAAATGTGGGATTTCCGTGTAGGGTGTGATAAGTCGAAGGTTTGTATTATTTGTTTCGTTCGGCAAGCGCCCTGACAAATCAAAAGGTATGGCTGCTTAGTAAGGTTGACACGTGATCACAGTTTTAACCGAGCCCCACCCAGTGTGGTGGGTTTTTTTGGTACCACATTGGACTGAGCTGAAACTGAGTGAGCAAAATCAACAGTGCTGGGTCATTGGAGCTTGCTGTACTCGGAGACTGCCTGAGATCTCTGCCGCAAACGTGATGCCGCGCCGCAGACAGGATGCTGCTTTCGTGTCCCCTTTTTCGTACGTCTCTTTTGCTTGGGCGTCACCATCGGGAGGAGAAGAATGTCCTTACTTTTCGTTCGATAGTTTTCGGAGTCGAGTCTTCTGGGAAAACTCGCCATTCTGTCGGTGTGATCAGGGAAATGTGTGAGAAACGACTTTCCGAGGGGGTTTAAAGTTTTAGGTGGGAGAGAGGGAAGTTTTCATAACTTGGTGGTTATAATTTCACAGATAAACTCCGCGCTCCCTCTTTTCCCGTGTCGACACTTGTTATCTATATACTTTTTAATGTCGTAAAGCAGCCCGTTAAGAAAATTTAAATGAACAGCATTCCCCGCGTGTGAATTCGCGTAAATTTCCGGATAAAAAAACTGGTGGATGGTCCGGACGCTGCTGGATCAGCGTGTACTTTGTATCTATTGCAACTGCTGTCTTCGTGCATCCTAATTGGTATGTTTCATATAAATACTGGTCTCGCAACCTCGTCTCGCCTCGAAGTGCTGGTGGCGGCCGCCTGCATTGTTTCCGGGTGGCGACGCCAGGTGCATGCCTGCCGTCAGCGTGTTCACCGCGCGCCTCTGTTGTCGGGACGGCAGCAGCTCGGTGTGCATAGCAACGAGAGTGCTGAACCACGACCAGTGAGACGCGTGCGGTGTGAGCAATGCTTGGGTGTTTCGTCTGGAGATACCTTGTTCATAGCACCATAGGTATGTTCACAATATGAAGGATCGGTATAGCTGTTTAGATAGGGCGCGGTTTCAGCGTGCGTGTGTCAGCGTGAGTCTAGGTTTCTCAGCGCACCGCGGTTGCCTGAAGTGGTGACTGCACCAGAAGCTGGTCGGGGTGGTCGCTCATCGCTGCAGTACCCGCCCCAGTTTCGCAACGCCACGTGATTCGTCCTGAGCTGCCCCCGCTGGGGTGAAAAGCGATTCAGTGCCGCTCCACCCGATCGCCGTATCAACGGGAACGTCGACGGTGACGGGCTCGCTGGGACAGGAGTCGAAGCTCCCACTTGTCTCGATCTATCGGGAGAGTTCACCGGGACACGGGACCCACTGAGACTGTTGGCGTGTGTCTGTGAGGTGTCCCCAGCCCCGCGACTGGAGCGGCAGCGGTGTGCGGCCGGAGCGTCGCGGCCCTGCAGAACACGCCGCGGCGCCGCTCATCATCATGCAGCGTCTCTAGGAAGCGCTGCATCTGAACACGTGAGCGGGCCGCTGTCACCTGATGTAGCGGCCCGGCTTCCGGGGCAGCGGCGGCGGTGTGTCTGCGGCCAGCGGGGGGCTTGCAAAGGGCGAGGTGGGAGGCAGCGCAGTAATGCAGCCGACTCAGCGGTTCTTGTTCGTTAACGACCACAAAGCCGCGCTAGCCCCAGGAAGCACATGCTGGTGCCGTTCTGTCTAGGCCACGGACGAACCTCATCCTTGTGCCAAAAGCACATTCGACCACCGTATGCAGGTGTCCACTCCCCCTTCTAAGAACGGCTGTGCGTCCTCAGTGCTGGCGGTGGCCGACTGCTGCCGCCGTGCAGCGCGCTGCCGGCCCTGCGATGCCCCGATAGCCAGCGCCCGGCCACTATGGTAATGCCGATGGCGGCGTCGCCACTCGGCTCGGCCGGCGCGCTATGCTAATGCGGGGCCGCCACTGACGCCGTGATAGATGCGACGCTACCTGCTGAATACATTGTCGGCGGGCCGCCGCGCTGGTGGCGAGGAGAGTTGCACTCTCTCGCCGCGTGGCCCGAGTGCGATGCGTGCGGTTTGGCGCGGTCTGCAGTGATGTCGGGGCGCGGCAGAGGGTTGGATGGGTCAGGAGTGAAGCGTCGATAGGGAGGACGGCGCATCGCTGTTGCGGTAGGCTATGAGCCAGCTGGACTGGAGCAGTCTGGCGCTGGTCCTCGGCAGAACCCTCCTGTAGGGTCGGACAGGTAAGCAAGCGCGTACTCACTGCAGCAGATCTAGTAAGAACGAAATGGGCAGGCAGTGTACTGAAAAGTCATGCATGGTCGCTGGTGTTACCGCCCAATGGGAGGCCATTGGAGGTAGGTAGCAATGTAGATCATGTGACCAACGTGCGGAAGTTGAATCTGCAAATTTTGCGCAGGCTGATACCACAGACGTTAAATGCTGGGGACCTGCTTTTTCTGGTATCGTCGGAAGAACGAGGGGGAGGGGTGGTCATACACTTATTAACCCTCGCCCAGGTGGGGGGGGTAACTTCCCCCTCGGGGTTTTCTAGCGGCACGAAAAAACGGCGACGCCAAGCGCCGCTTGTCTTGGCACACTTTATCCGTGATCAATTCCGCAACTTTGTAGCCATGACATGTATTCGTACATATTCATACAAGTATGTTTAAACAGACACGACAGGAGATTAAAATGTTCGCGTTGAAGTTGGGCGGCAGGCACCGCACGATACACCCGAGACCATTTACGAGTACAATCCGAGTAAAAAGCAAAAGCCTCAGAAGAGTGGTAGGAAGAAGGCATAGGAAGCATCGAGAGAGATGTGATATCGAAGAAACTGTGAGATGGCGAGAGAGACGCGATGTACTTTAATTGATTTGTGGGCTTTTTAATCAGCTTTTTACCTCTAGTGCCTGTGATGGACAAACAATTTCATGTCATACCTAAAAGAGCAATTCAAGTACTTTCGAATGGTGTTTGACAATGTTTTTAGCTATCTTGGTTTTGGAGATGAGCAGATTTTATCTATAGTAGGTATTTTTACCTATGCTTATTTATTATTTTATGAATTATATTTTTATAGCAATATTGGGTATATATTGGCCTCAGTCAATGGAGGATGCAAGGAGTGGGACTAGTGGGGCATAAACCTCACCTTCCCCCCGAAATTTCTATGCGCCCATAGTAAAATAATATTTGAAGTAAAGGTGCAAAAGGTTTGAGCCTGTCTAGCTCCCCCCCTCATAAATCAAAGTGTGGATCGGCCAGTGACTTCAGTGACCTGATGAAAAGTCAAGCAAAGTAAATTCGATTTTGGCTCCGACTTGCCACTCGGGAAGGTTTTAATGCTAGAAGCTTACATTACATTACTTCAGCCTGCAATGCCAGAAAGCTCAACAGGATAATAATAAATTGGGGTAGGCCAGACGATTCGACCAAACTCCAAAATGAAAGTCCTGGATAATGGACGAATTTCCCCCTGCCCCAACTATCTGTGAGTGCTAAACCCTTGGCTCCCATCGAGGCAAACAACCGAAGTGCCTATATACAAAGGTATCTTGCCTATATACCGTGCTACCGATCCGAGCGATAAACGGTCAAATTTTGAAACATTTACGCTTCAGCTGGTGTTGAGACCATTTTGAGGTTCTCTGCACGTGAAGATGCCGCTGGCGCTTCGTACACTACTGCTCAGTCACCCTGCAACAGTGCTGGTCGAAAGCAATGCAAGGACACTGTTGCTACCTGGCTGTGAAAGGTCAGCGGGCGACCAGGGCAGCAGTGAGCCGTCCAGGGCCACGGCGACAGATCAGGTTGATTTATGTGCGGTGTTGCAACCAACTTTGTAGGCCTCGGGTGCGGCAGACCAGGCCGCATCTGTAGGTATATTCGGTTATCGGTGTTATCATGTGTCATATATGCATAGCCTGTTGCATAAGTATCGGGCCAATCATACGGTGTTTAGCAGTCCGGAGTAGACGGTTTTCAGAGCCACCTCCTTGTCACCACCATTGGGGCTTGAAAACACCCCACTGATGACGACTATAGTGACGATTTGAAGCACAGAAACCTACTTAACTGAACGACTGGGCGACTGAAGCCGGAGACAGGGATGATAGATACTTGTGACAGACCATACAAACACTTAAAATAACTTCAGTAGAAGAATAATCACGCCGAAACACGGAGCATTGCCAGCTATTTTTCCTCTTATTGTGGTTCGGACAAAATGTTAGTTTTAAAAATGTTTAAGCAGCCTGTCATTTAAAAGTATCGGTCTTACAAAGAAGCTGGGCAGCCCGAAGCCTTTTGACGCTATGCACGTTGCGTGATAAATATTTTTACTTCAAAAGGACAACATTCATAGGTATGAAGCTTCTCCTTTTATGGCCTCTGGGGTTAAGGTAAAACCCAGCACGCTTGAGTTCAAAATAAGTCCGCCTAGCCGTCACGTCTGCTAACATACGATGCTTATTTCGACCAGGTTTAAAGGGAATGTGGCACCTTCACAACGTGATTTTAACTGAGATAGCCAAGTTGTAAAGCAAGTCGGAAAACCCTGTTCTCCATATTTCATTTGTCTTGTAACTCGATATTTCCGTAGAAAAAAGCTAAAATCTACCTGACACCAGCCCCCCATCAGCCCCTCACCGGGCGACCATTGTTGTGAGCTGCTGGTGTAACGACATATGCTGACGTCACGATGAGCATCAGCCAATCGAAGCCGTTGAAGCGTTTCAATTATGGTAGTGATTGCTAGATCGTGACATCATCCACAGGCTGATATTTATTTTTTTCTTGAGGAGTATTTTTAAAAACGAAATATTGAGCTTATTGTAAATTTTTCAGAGAAATCATGAGTGGTTTCATTATTTTTGGCTAAAAGTACGCCTAATTTCATTGAATTCCAGGATTCGACCAAGGTGCCACATTCCCTTTAAAGCGATCTTGTCCCAATCCTCGTCCAAGAGCTGGAACAATATGTGATGGCGGTGGGCGTCAAAAACGGGG
The DNA here is from genome assembly GCA_034440635.1 of Lepas anatifera. Taxonomy (NCBI): domain Eukaryota; kingdom Metazoa; phylum Arthropoda; class Thecostraca; family Lepadidae; genus Lepas; species Lepas anatifera. The sequence goes on from JAOTON010000175.1 coordinate 83,503, forward strand.
AACTAGCCTTCCCCGGCGCCATTAAGTGGCTAACCAGGGGATGTCACCCTCAACAACTTCAATACGACCTAGGTTCTCCTGTCGTTTCTCCCATGGGTCAATTACGCAGGTCTACCTGTTCATGTGCCATGACTTATATAGACTTACTTAAATGCTGTCACTTCAAGTGTTGATGAAGTATGCGGGCATGTGCCTTCAAATGATACATTTTATTGAGTTTCGCTTCCCGGCCCGCTTTGGTTGCCGCCAGCCCGGGGTCCATCCCAGAATAAAAAAAAACTGTTGGCGCCCATGGTGGTGGCCCTTCCCTTGGGTCTGAAGAGGTTCTGGTTTCAGAAATATGTGAAAGTCCGGTTTTGAAACCTTACATCACAGATTGATCACCTATTCGTTTTGAAGCAAAAAGCTGTTGTGCCCTGGTGAATGCGTCCTATACATAGGTACTCATGTTAAAAGTTAAGTTGTTTACTCTTCCGTGTGATTGGTATTGTCTTATTACAAGTCATAATAAATGCAAACATTTCGTGTTAGGATACCATGCGGAGCACTGCAGACCGAAAATTAGAATGGTATCCCCGAACCATTTTCACAATTGCTTATGCTTATTTCTACTCTGCAATGTACTTGACATGGTATGAAGGAAAGGCACAATTAAATATAAATGCGCCCTCCCCAGGAAGCAACTACCATTGCACTTTGGCAAATGCAGTCCATAAATTATGGAACGCAAAGGGGGCCACAGCGTTACTGAACTTACAGATATGCGTAAAACGCTACATGGGGAGGGCGAGGGGTTCAAAATCACAAAAATATGCATTGCTTAATTCATGGACGGCCCATAATAACCACACAAACTCCACGTGACATGCTCACAAAAGTGTCCGCCTGAGCCCGGAGCTGGAGCCGCCTCGCTTCGAGTAAGGTAGCTTGGCTTCGAGTCGCCTCCACTCCGGGCTTCGAGGTCATCCGATTGTTGTTGTTGATTTGCACGTCAGTAGGGGATTCTATCGCTTCAAAGCTATTCTTTACCGAATCAGGTTTTTAGATAGACATAAAGGACATGAAAATGCACTAATGCCTGAAGTCATGTTCACTGTTTTACCAGATAAAGCATACCTACATTTAAATTACAGAATACATCCCGAGTTCAATACCCCCCAGCGCTCTATGAAACGTCACCTCACAGACGCCCCCTCCCCCAGGATGCAAGTATGTACTTACATATTCAGATTGACAGGTTATTCCGCATACAGCGGGTTATTCTTGGACCGTTGTCATTGCATCATTGACGCCCCACGATTGCAATATTGACGCCCCACGATGCAATCTGACCCTCTCTGATAGGCCTCTGAGAGCTTGAGCTCCCGAGCATCTGGCCAAATGGTGCCCCCTCCAGACCCAAGTGGCGCCCAGGACCCAAATGACGCCCCTCCAGACCCAAATGGTGCCTCCTGACCAAAAATGCCCCTCCCCTCATCGGGAATCCTATGATGTATCTGACTACCCATTCCCCTCCGTTGGCAGGTGTATCAAAATAATTCATCAAAGAAGCTACACAAATGATTAAAGTTTTTTCCGTTCCCATTACCTCTTGCCTCATCACGCTCCCTCACATGTTTGAAAGAAATTCCGGCATGAATAATTATATTTTGAGCCATTGTCATACCCAGTTATAAACAGATGAGTCGCCACTACCGCGGGCGACAGAGGGCTTCCCAGGATTACCTATGGAAAGGAAGCGCTTCAGTTAGAGGGGCGGCATTTAAGTTCCAAGGGGCGTCATTTGGGCCTGAGGGGGTGCCATTTTGGCCAAGGGCGCTAATTTTTAAAGCGTGACCTGTCCAAGTGGCGCCAAATGGAATCGCACCAACCAGTGCACTGTATCCGCCACAGCAGTGGCAGATACAAGGGGGCTAGGGGCTCAAGCCCCATGAAATTTCCGGGTGCTTTTAGTTAATGTATAGCCGGACGCAGTTCCAAGGCAATGGCGGGGGAAGTTCGAGCCCCTAGCCCCCCGTCCGAAATGAAGCCCTGCATTCGTCGCTGGCGCCAGCACTTGGGTCCTGGGGGTAGGCAGGGGTCTAAAAACTTGCCGATCTACCTACGCCGTCGGCGACCCTATCATCTTTTAGTTGGCGACCCAGCAACCGTCTCAAACTCTGATTCCATCTGTTTTCCCATGATTTTAGCTTCCACCATCCGCTCCTGCTTCTAAATATGGTTACCCTCTCCACTGTCTCCACGCGTCATCGGAATACACCCAGTGCCCATAAAAATCTATTGGATGAAGTCTGCCAGTTCCTTTAGCCAAGAATGGGCAGAATCTACTTCGACAAAGAGCCAAGTTAGCCTTCGTTTCCCGGCTTGTTTGGCGTTTCTGAAAGACAGCTTGGCTAAAACGGGGCATCTTTGGCCGATTACATCTGGCATCATCACCGCCCTTAGTTGCTGCTAGTCTTTGCTAGTTATGTTTCTTATTACAATTTTTGGTTCCAGTTTTATGAAAAGCGACTGAAATTACCTGGTACCTTAGCTGATGCCGTCTCCTTATACCGTATCTATGTATTATTTTTAAGTTCAAACTAGAATGTACTAGAATCCGTCACGAGTCGGTACCAAGTCGGTGATTTTCATTTTTTTCAATAGGCGACCAATGGGCGACCGAGTCGGCCGAAACCGCCGACTTGCGTGGTTGCCTGGTCGCAGGTGGTCGCCCTGGTACATTTTCGGTGTGTGCGGCCGTCAGAACGAGCGCGGCGTGGGCTGCCGCTAATATTTTTGTATTCTTGTTGGTGGGCGCCGTTTTTGACGACTGGTGTTCAATTTGTTAAATCCAAGGGGTTAAATCAAGATGTGCGTTTGTCATAGACGGTCCGTGCAATCTAGGTGGGTTTTGGAGTCTACTTGCAATGATGTTTCCTTGTTTTGCTTCTCCGCGAAAAGTCTCAGAAGGAAAAAAACTTGAATACCAGTGGTGCATGTTTTAACTCTCCAACCACAATCACACTGAAATGTCATCGTAAACATTGTTCTATAGTCACACATTCTCAAGGGCGTGGATATTCTGAACGATTTTTGTGGTGCCTAATTATGAGACTATCCATTACAAGTATACTATTTTTGATACCGCCATGTTCTTACCTTATAGCTGGACATATAACTGGGTGACCAAGTAGGCCTGTTATTTAACGATTTTAAAGTCCCTGAAATGAGAAATAGGACATTTTTTTAGGATGCTCTTAGTAGGCACAGAAATTAACATGAGCTTCCATTTGGGGTGCCACAGCAGTGACAGGTCCAAGGGATCCCTGAACTTGAGTTCAGGACCCCGTAAGTTTGAAAGGATTCAGGGCGGCCTGAAGAAAAGGGTACCCCAAAACTGATTAAACCAGATCTGCGAGGCAGAAAATACCTTGCTACTGCCCCCACCACTAGAATACAAATGATGGGGCTACAGATGGAGCTTTGAAGTTTAGAAGTTGTGTAAAATGGCATTAAAGGTGCTGAAAACAGGTTTTGTTATGCTAAGTTGGCTCGCATCATGTTCTGTATGGCCATATGTCTTGGTCTGTATATATTATTATCTCAAGTGGCAATATAAATCAAATATTTAAAAACTTTTTGTTGTTTTTCTAGATATCTATTAATTGATTTTGTATATGACTAGTGTTTTATTTACACAGATGCACCATGACATGTGAATGATTATAATAAACATGTTGAGCTTCAATATTTGAAGCAGGGTATAAAGTATGATTTCTTGTTTCTGCTTCAAAGATAAATGTCCTCTAAAATTTTAAGAACAGAAATAAGCCAGGTAGAAAGAACAAAAGTTTGTTTCATGGCCTAAAATATTGTTCTGGAAAATGGTCTCAAGCATTCCCATAATTGGGAATGGGTGTTCCCATCTATGGGTCAAGCATTCCCATTTATGGCACTGTTACCATTTTTAAGTCACACCAATTACAGTTTTCTCCCACTGATTGATGACGATAGCCACCCTTTTGGGTAAAGTGTGCCCTTTTGGTTGACAGGATGCAATCTCAGAGGGCTGCCCCCTACTAAAATCCTAGATCCATCACTTTGCATTGGTACCCCATAAGGGATATAAATGTGCATTCCTGCACAGCACAAAGATGTGAAAAACCATTTCCAATATGCCAGAAGACTCCACTGCAAGGACAATGGTCCAATCCAAGTCTGCCAAATGATCAGGGTGTGTGTGTATGTTTTTAACTGATTGATTATATGCATCCAAGTTTCTCGTAATATCTTGTATTTTTTGTCACAAGAAAGTTGACTCATTTTGTTTTCTCTAGCATGGATGAACTATGGAAGCACTGCCACAGAGGTACAGTAGAAATATCACAGATTGTGTCCACCACAAAAGAACAGGTTGCTGAAATGCAAACTGTTCTTCTCAGTACCCAATCCTGGTCCAAATGGGTCATCAGCAACTATTCTGGAAACTTTTTCAGTCCTGATTATTAATGCTAAAATGCATCAATTAAGAGCTTTGGAAATAGTTATCATGGGAATGATGTCATGCAAAGAAAATAAGGTTATTCCCAAGAGACAGCATTGCTATTGCTTTGAGTAGAACCATGTTCAACAATGGAGCAAAAATTGGGCCTCATCTTAGCAATGGTTGATATTTTCCACTGTACTTCTGAGGAAATGTTGCCAATGAATAATGTTTGAATTATTTATTTGAAATGTTACAGGAATTTATCTGATTTGTGGCGGCTCAAGGTGAAGAATGACAAGTATTTCATGACGCATGTATGTACATGAAAAATGTTTTTTCTCTAGTTAAATGAAACATCGGAACTGTTTCTGAGGCTCTTTTTTAAGGTGCTGCAAACCCTTTTATTTGTCTCTAAGATAAGGCCTAACAATTTTTCACATGGATGGACACAAAATAAAACCATTATTGATGAGAGAACAACAATGGTGAATCAATCATGGTTGTATCTTGCTTGGTATAGAAGTAATGGGCGAAAATTTTAATGCCCAGGGTGCTGCCACGGAATTTTTACAGGGGAACGGACCCGGGCTGGTGCTGGCCGGGGCAGGGGAATTGTGAGCATATTTGGTACCTGACAGCATTATTGACGATGAACCGAAAATTTTGGGAGATGTCCCCCCTGGTTGGCCAACAGGGGGATGCGTAGGTACCCCGTCCCACAGCTTTCGGCGCCCATTTGATTGCCCTTGTGTACGGACAGCGTATCATCTTTGACCTCGATTGACCTCCAAACAGACTTAACCTAAGCTCAGTGGGCACTATCGATACATATTCATGACTGCGTAGTGCGTATAAATGACTGATCACTATCCAACATTGGCTTTTAGGTCCGTCATATCACGCTGAAAGCGAGCGTTCTTCCTATTATAACTTGAAGCTACGTGATAACATCTCCAATATTCAGTGTCCTGTTGCGCCCTAGCCTTTGACCTGATATGAAAATGGATGTTGCCTTAGTGAAAGAGCTGGTCGGGCTCTGTCGAATAGCGTTGAGAAAGTGGTTCCGGCTATTTTGCGTACGGAGATAAGCCAGGTTTTATAGAGCACTGCATTTGATACATTTTGATGTATATGAATTTTTCCCCTCTGGTGACCACAGTATTGACCTTACGCAAAAATTCCAGGAGTAACGCCGATTGCATTTCCGGTGACCTTTCGATCGCTTTTTCCGCTTCTTTCTTTGTTTCCGAGATCGAGGGTGTCATTTTTAACCCCCTCCCACCAGGGGGGGTCATAGGTGATTCATGCTGGTCACTGGGGCTAGGGTTAAGGGCCAGCATGTATAGTTTTGTTGCTTTCAGATCATAACTTTGACTTTAATACTGAATTATAATCTCATGAAATCACTTAGGTAATGACTTGATTCTGGCTTAGGTCATCGATATCGAGAAACTCGATCTATATTTTATAGGTTTTTTATATCTATATTTTATTGGAACCATCCCCCTTGCACTCGCCAGTGCTTCCCTATAGCCATATTTATACCACTTTTAAGACCGATTTTGTAATACATGTAGCATTAGGTTCGGCGACCATCGAAGAAGCTTGGATTTTAGTCGGCGACCACAAGCTCACTTTTTTAGACCCCTGGGGGTAGGTGGGAAGCGACATCTCAGGGGAGCCGAGGCTGTTCCAGTGGGCGCCAGGGAAGGCAGTGTCGGAGTACTAACTCCCCTGGATCTGCTCCGGGTGTCTGACCGAACTGTGGACCATGCGACACGGGAGCACCGTGCTCTGCGGGACAGCATACCTACTGGCGGCAGGTGTTGTGCGGTACAGCCTATTTCCAGGCGAGATGTGTTCTGCGGTGCAGCATACCAGCGTCTACGCGCTCAGTGAGCACTGGTCAACCGCTCCGATGATCAGTGCAGGTAGCAACAGGGGTTTCAATAGTTTTCAGATATCAGATGAAGTTAGCCCAGGGCGTGAATTTTTCCAAATTTTAGGGTGCCAAAATGTGAACAAAGTTTCTATAACGACTACATTAAAGGGATAGTACATTATAAGCTGTGTTCTAGCGCCACTTGATATCGGCAGTTTGCACTTGATCAGCCTTTAAACTAGTCCACCGGTCCGTTGGCACCGCCCGAGGGCACGGCTTCGCCTCGTGTCACCGGAGCAGTCCACTGTTACGCCGGGCCCGTGAAATCTGGATAGCCTCACCGTGAAGAACGCTCGGGCCATACTTTCCCGCAAGGGTGACGCTAAACGGAAAACATTTGCGTGTACATACATAGATTTAGTATGCGTGCTCCTTTGTGTGGGTGCAAATACACAAATGTTACCTGGCAGGGGTGCGCGCTCATATATTAGTCTCTCTCTCTCTCTCTCTCTCTCTCTCTCTCTCTCTCTCTCTATATATATATATATATATATAATGTCATTTAAGTCTTGAAGCAGATCTGCCTGTCCCCTGGCAAGAGCCATTTTCCTTCCATTTCTGTGTGCTATATGTGTTATATATACCTGTTTGAAGTTAGCAAAGCGAAGAAGAGCTTCAAGCAAACAGTTTAAGATTCATTATTGCTGAAAACTCAAAATCTTGAGTTATTAACATTAAAACTACGCTGTGACGTTAGACTTAGCATTGAGCCACCATGGCAGAGGCATATTTTTTGGCATTATATTTTGCGTCCCGCACTTCATATCAGCCTCTGGGTTAAATTCCTGGTGTGAGGCCTGTTTACTGGCAGTTCCAAGGCGGACAATGGCAGAGCAGTGACGTCAGACGTTACCGGACCGACTTACAATAGGCGAGCAAGCTGCCTGGGCGTTCTCCTAACGCGATCAACGCCTTATTTGCTATTCTGGCTTACTGGGACGCATTTAGGCTGCACATTAGCCAGTGACCAGTGACAGCTCCAAGCAAACCAACGGGGGGAGAGCAGTTTCAGGAATGAGACATGATCAGCTCTGTAGGTAACAGTTTCAAAGAGGGGGAGCAGGCATTGGCGGACGCAGGGGGCATTCCAGCCATGGTTCCCCTCAAAACGCTGGAGGGGCCAAACCATATTTTGGCCCCCACAAAGGCCGGATCTTTTTTGAAAAAGGTGTTTAGACTAGGTCAGTCGAGCAAAAGAATATTCGATCCCACCCCCTCCCCCACGAGAGCGATCATTATACTAGATCTGTCGAGCGCCTAAATCGCACGTCCCCTCCAGGAGGAGAAGCAGACATGGGTTTGGCCGCCCAGAACTCAGTTCGACGTCCGCCCCTGAGAGCAAGTGAGCGCAATCCACCCCGGATCGAACCTCCGGCGCCCCCTGAAATGGTCACGGCGCCCTTTGAATTGTTAATGGCGCCCTCCACCCTGAAATGTCGTTTTCCATCCTCCCTCTTGTGCGAGTGCGAGTCGTGGACGCCCCCGCCATTGGATTTGGTGCCAACCTGATAGGATCTGCCAACCCCTCCGTTCCGAATGGGCGCCCCGTCTGACCATGTGCTCCCCTCCCACGATAAAAATCCTGGATCTGCCTAAGGTAGGTAATGAAAGGATGATGCAGAAGGTAAAAGACACCGGCCTAGAAAATACTGAACATGAAAACGGAGCAAGGCCCTCTTTTTGCAATGCTAGCTGTCTGAAGAACGCTGAGATTAATTTTTACCGGTGAAAAGAGCCGGATAGAGGCCTCATGCTGTCCTCTCGGCGAACATATTTGACCTCGGATTTGAAAATAAAGGACAGGTATAGACCCAGCCGAGCCGAGCTTGAGGAGGAGGCGGCAAACCCATGTCGGCAAGCAAAAGGGTCGAGTCATGGAGGCAGCGCCCCGCAGGATTAAACTGGTGGTGTGAATTAATTCTCATTTGCATCCGCCACACCCAAGCAATATCTTCAAATTCGGGCCCCCGTTAGATAACTCAAGAGTGCTATGAAAAAAAACATTTGCGCAACACAATAGGCACTTTGAAAGCCAATTGTGAGTGACAAAGGCCTTAGGGTTTTCTTCCTCTTAAGGGAGATTTCTTTCACATTCACATAGGTACTTTCCGAACGGACAGAAACGCTTAGAAGCTTATTTTTAACGAACACGTCGGCCCTTATTCAAAAGATCCTGTAAAACATTAGTTTTCTTGGGGGAGGAGAAAAATAGAGTTGGGCCTCCTCTATTTAATTTTGGAGGGACCGAGCCGGATAGCTCCCCCTGGATCCGCCTATGGTAACAGAAGGTGGCGACTCTATATTAGCCCTTTATCCTATTGCAGAGAGGAGATACTTGACAAGTGCTGTCCTCGGTGCAAAGCTCGCAGGCCTCTTTTTAAGCTTTTATAACAAAATGTCGCGAAACAGCTTGGAGCGCTCATTCTTTTAACACGCGCCCCGCTGGGTCCCTGGCATGACGCGCCCCGCTGGGGGGGCGTTTTTCGCCCCCCTCCGTATCTCGTTCCCCACGAAAGTTAAAGGAAAATTACAGGCGACGTTCGAAAGCTCTTGACAGGACGAAAAGATTTATGTAGAATAATTTTTTATGTCAGGTCAATATTGAGGTCAGCATAGGTCAAAGAAGGTTCCATAGGCTTACAACAGAGCAGTGTACGTTTCTCTTTCGAGATCTGCCCTCAGGGAAGCTAGAGCAAATATTTATGCATCATTGGATTCCTCTCATCGCAGCGAATCGAATTATGTTTAATATGACCTTACTAGGTTAAATAGTGAAAATGACCTGACCTCGAGCTAGGTCAGGGTCACAAAGTGACCTGGTATGGTCATGTTGCATATCAATCGACTCCCCGTGACAATATAAGCACAATGCAAGCAAAGTGGGAGCTTTATCTCAATTCAGTGAGAAGTTATTGGCAAAACAATCACTCTATGCTCACGTGACCTGATATGACCTTTGAGGGGTCAGATGCTCAAAAACTCAACTTTATGGTCAAGATCGTGGTAAGAATAGACGGTTTGAAGATTTTCAGCTTTATCTATCCAGTATTTACTGAAAACGAGCCCATTCTATTTTTCACCATAGACTTATAATGTGGTGACCAAAAAATTGACCCCACCTTAGGTCAAAAATATCAAAATTCCGAAGCAGCAGATTTTTAGACCCTAATGACCTTATTATATTGTGGAAGTTTCAAACTGATCGGTTCGCTGATGTTCCCTGGGCGCCGCTTCAAACTCGTGATTTTAGGTTTTGAGGTCGTGTCACTTGACCTTGAATAGCTCCTTGACCTGACATGACCTTAACTAAAAAATGTTAGTTATCATGGGGAACCAGGAGGGAACCAGTTTTTGAGCTATCTGAGGAAAACCAGGAGGGGGCAAATTTCGCCCCCCCCTGCGGGGCGAGTGTTTAAGCTCCAGGTGTGGCTTTGCGCCTGAAATTGACCCCTCGGCTGCGTAGCCTTAAGGCCAAGAAAAACCTTCCAAAAGACCAGATTCAGTAATTTTGGATTTATATTTATACAACTTATATGAATTCCGGATGTTTCGCAGTCCGATAGCTCAGAAGGAATGGCCGAAGACCCTAACAAGATGATGTTAGAAGGAAATAAAATCTGATACACAATAGAGACTGCTGTTCGGCAGGCCTTCTAAGGACTTTTCGGCTTCAATTCTTTCGAGGATATGCTAAAACTGCCCCAGTGTAATCGCCGTGCTGCCAACTGCCGTCTATTAATGCAGTGAACAAAAATTCATGTCTGATCTACAGACACATAAGGGCAAATGTGGTTTGCACGAACCGTTACAATTCATAGGCAGCAAACTCGTCGGCAAGGGCGGAAATTCGTCCACCAAAACTGGGATTAAATAATCGCTCAAAAATATAAAACCACAGAAAAAATATATCGCATGCATTAGCAACCGTTGTATTGTCTATCAACTTGGGTATGCTGGCCAGCTCTCTGTGAGACGAATTCACGACAGCGTCCCTCCTGCTGCACCGACATAAATTCCAGGTGCGGAATATCTGCCGTGGCCCCGTTCCCATTGATGGTGCTGAGATCGGGGCCGCTGCGTGCTGCAGCATCCGCGGCCCGGTATCAGCCGTGGCAAAACCGCGTCGGGTCACCGCCGGCCTCCGCAGTGGCACCAGGATCCAACACCACGCCGCCTGTCGGTGTCTGTGGAGGACCTGGGCTGGCGGCACACCGGCCGCTGGTGGCGAACTCAGGAGGGCTCCAGACAGGTGAGCGACTCTGGGTTAAACACAAGAGGAGCGTTATTAGTTGATTTTGGTAGTTTATGGCTAGCATGAATTACCCGTTTTCTCTCCCGTTTTGGTGAAATGTTTCTATTTTCTGTTACGCGTCAATAGATGTTCGCCCGGGAGATTTAGGGCATGGTCGTGTAATTCAGCTATAGCTGAGCAAATGAATCCGCCCTCGAAACAGCACCGAAGAAGGCAAATGAATGACTTTGATTTAGCCACCCACTTATGAGCACGTCAGGACTAATCTCGAGTAAATTGGTTTCCGCCGATCCGATTCGGCTGCGACTGAGAAGCCTATCTGGTAGTAAAACCGCGAGTGTGAGAAGAGCGCTACATCGAACAGCAAGACCATTCCGAGCCCTGCGGCTGCGTCTGTGAAGAGAGCTATCTGTCGACAGTTTCGCTAGATAACACTGTCATGGAACTGCTCTCTTTACCGCCTGCCGTCTCTCTTCAACGTGCGAAGCGCCATCTCTTCGCCTTCGACGCGCACCTGCCGACAAATGTGAAGGCTGCGGCTGCTGAGAGTCAGCGGCCAAGCAGCTAAAGCCAACACCACGGGAACCTGAAAAATATGAACAGACAGAAACATATTGCACATAAGTACAATTAACATGTACAAGCTCGTTGAAATTGATGCAAAATCACCGAGGTGGTTAGTAAATAATTATTTAAGTAAGTGTGTGTTTGAATCCAATGAGGAGTTACATCAAATATTTTTAATTGTTTAAGCTTTTAATCCAGTACACCAACCTGCTGTCCGAAAACTTATAACTTTGTTCTTTTAAATTACTATTCTAGCTTGATTATAGATCGGGTATCTTAACAGGTGTTCTCGTTCACGCGACCACAGCTGAAAATGAGGGGTGTTAAATACTTGAATGAGAAATTGATGGGACTTTAGATTACTACTGCCAATTCTTAGTCTAGACAAGATAGAATTTTCCTTTTTGGCCCAATGAATAGTATCTTGGGGACTGGGAAGCTCTAAAGAGATTGGCTACTTATTTTCGGAATACTTTATTGGAGGCCACATTTCTAATGCTATGCGAAAAACGATTCCACGCTTCAACAATACTGAGGAGGAATGCATTTTCTAAACGTAATGTTTTGTGCACAGGGTATGTCCTTTCACTATATTTCAGGGGTCTAGTCGTATCATTCTGCCTTGTTCAGGGTAAAGTAATTCTTATGTACAATGGAAGGTTTTGGTATTTTAAAATGTTGTGGAAAAAATAATTTGTGCATTTTTCCACTGGCGGATCGGGGGCCCAGGGCCATGGCCCCCAAAGCCCGAAATAGTATCTTTGCCCCCAAAACGACCGACTTTTGGCCGTTTTTTAAATCCTATGCTTTTGCGATTTTTTCGATTTGGCCCCCAAACGATGTTTTGCCCTAAAACTTTTTCTGATCCCAATGCATTTTTCTACCAACTTCTAAGCATTCCCGGACAAGATCTTGTTTGAATTTGCCAGATGGACTGCGAAAGTGAGTCCAAGTCACCAGTCTTGCGGCCCGGCTCTGTAGTCGTTCGAGTCTGAGCGCGTCATTCGTCATAATGTGTCCGTCGTAGTAGTCGAAGCAGGAGCGTAGCCAAGAGGGGGGCGGCAGAGACAGCCGCCCTCCTCCCCTCCCTGAGGGCCCGAAGGGCCCTCCTGAGTACACAATTCTGTAACAAGCAGGGCACTTTTTTACCCATCAGGGCCCTTTTGGCGCTGTCGCAGGGGCCCTTTTCGGGGCGCCCCGCCCCCTGATCGAAATCCTGGCTACGCCCCTGAGTCGAAGTGAGGGTTTCATGTAGGTCTTATAAATTTGATCCAGAACAGTCCTCGACAGGAATCGAGCAGCTGGGTAAACAGGACTAAGGGCTACGTTGACTTGTCTTATAATTTGGTTTGTATGCTCCTTGTACCTATCCAAGTCTTTCGAAAACGTTAAACCTAAATGCATGTGTTTATCGTTCACGAGTATTAATTGCCTGCCAAAGGCAAGCAGGTACCTACTTCTAGGTTTATGGGCTCTATATCTAGGACATGGATAACTGTACATTACCGTACAGTATAATATATAGTATAATATAATAATATGATAACTGTACAGTAGTCCATGTTTAGGACATAGTGAACCTTGGTCATACCTATTGTATGCCTTTGAAAATGACGGTACATTCTACCAACACATTTAAAGGGAATGTGGCACCTTGGTCGAATCCTGGAATTTATAGTGAAATTAGGCGTACTTTTAGCCAAAACTAATGAAACCACTCATGATTTCTCTGAAAAATGTTCAATAAGCTGAATATTTTGTTTTTAAAAATACTCCTCTAGGAAAATAAATAAATATCTGCCCGTGGATGATGTCTTGATCTGGCAACCACTACCATACTTGAAATGTTTCAAGGGTTTCGATTGGCTGATGGTCATCGTGACGTCAGCATATGTTATCACACCAGCAGCTCACAACAATGGCCGCCCGGCGAGGGGTTGATGAGGGGTTGGTGTCAGTTATGTTTTAGCTTTTTTCTACGGAAACATCGAGCTCCAAGACAAATGATATATGGAGTACCGGGTTTTCCGACTTGCTTTACAACTTGGCTATCTCAGTTAAAATCACGTTATGAAGGTACCACATTCCCTTTAAGTAGGTTCACGTAGGTACCTTATATGGGGAAAATCCCCCCAAAAAAAAAAAAAAAAACTAGCCGTCCCAGAGTTTTTGTTTGACATTCGCCGCGTCTCGCGAGTTAGGAGGGACGCGTCTCCCGTCCCTCCGCCTTCGACACCCATGGGAATTTTGATACGGAGAGTGCTCTGAAAACGTTGTGCTACTTCGCCGACTTTGTCGACCCACCAAAAATGATTTCTGTGTGCGCCGCTGAGCGTTTTGACTGGTTCTCTTTGACAGCTGAGGCGTGTTTCAGTCAGAGGACCAGCAGTGCGGGTTTTCCGACGGCCCTGTCCACATTGTTGTTTGCCCGTCACGTCTGAGGCCGGCCTGCGCACATGCCACGTCGCACAAACGCCCCACCTGTCCCTTCCGCCCCCTTTCCGCGGCGCCGAACAGAGGCGGTGGCAGGGTAGTTCAGAGGGGAGGGGGAGGAGACAGCAATTATAATGGGAACAGGGAGCCCATGTCGACTAATTGCCGTTTCCGAAGCCGTCTCACACACCTCTCTGTTTGAGCATCGCCGCTCGATTTGCCTATCCGCCACTGGCAGCACGGTCCAGGCTTTGTTGAACGTGCGGCTTAGCTCGCATGCATGGCGCTGTGTGGAGTCGCAGGACAGGTAACCCCTCCGCCCGAACCCCTGACGTCAGTCGGCAGGTACACGGCACACGGAGAGGGACCGTCTCCAGCCCACGGGACGTCACCGGTAGAACAGTGCCACGTCTCGGAGAGTTCCGACACCGCTGGTATCGAGCCGAGCCGGGCGCTCTGTCAACTGCGCAACATGGGAGCGACGGTGTGGCCTCTGGTGTTGCTGGCGCTCGCCTCCGCCGCCGGCACCGCGCGGGGTGAGTCACTCGCGGACGGTTTGTTGTGTTGGACTGCAGGTGACGGGTGGCTGTCGGGCCCTGCGAGTGCTGTCGTGCGTAAGGAAGTTTTCGATCAGTGTTTTTTGTGACGTGTGTTACGGGATTAGGTGGTGTGCTGGCTAGGAGAGGATGTTCCACTTTGGTAAGTCAGCGTGATGGGATTCGTGTAACTGAACCGGTTCAAAGCAGCTGACGAGGAAGTGTGCTATTGTGTCCTTTTCTTGTCTTCCATTGTTTTGTTTCAATGATGGGTTTGACATCTTGTAGAAGGTGCTCGTGTTGTGTTGTATAAGACTGAGCAAACCAACATTTTAGTCCCGTCACATGAAATAATAACTACATAATCATGCAAAATCACTTCCATACGACTGCCTATTTTGTTAAAATACCTATATTTTCATATCGTTGCGCGCTCAATCTTCGTGATCGTTATTTCAGAAAAAATGTTAACGAAACTTGTCTCAGAGGCCTCAATCCACATCCAAATAAGCGATTCTCATAATGACGAGGGAAGCCCCGCAGACCACAGGGAGCACCGCCGGCTGAGGTGACCTTTCTCGCGTCAGTTGTTAGCAGGCACACGCTGGGTGAATGTTTGAACACCGGAGCCCTCAGGAAATCGATCCTAAGCCTCTTCCATGCACTGATATTGGGGTTGAACAGCGGGCCGGGGAGCCCACGCCCATCAACTAGGCTCCCAGGCCACGCGTCATGATCTACAGAAGCTACGATGATAAGCACATCTTGTTACAGAAAAAAGACGAGGCACTCTTCCAAAATTTTCTCGGACGCTGCAGCTTAGAGGTGCATTCAGCCGAAGTGTGGGTACGGGTTTGTGGCTGAGTCAGCTTCTGGAATCGTCTGAACCGGTTTTTCGTCCCGGGAATTCCCAGCAGCGAGTCTGATCTCAGACCCCGAGTCTATCTAGTGCTTGTGTACTGTGCATCGGTGTTTTATCGGACATTCATCAGTGCTTAATCCCGTCCCATTCGGCTTCCGATCCACCTTAGTCCAAGTCTGCCTCTGTGTGTATGTGTGCGTGAGGGGGGGGACCGAACACTCACTCGATATAGGCTGTTATGCGAGATCACGAAAACACGTGATTCAGTCACTTTTTGGCGGAGTTTAATATTGAGGCCATGACCGGTCGGTAAACTATAGTCTATGCTGTACTATACTATTACTCTCTAGAATATACTATAGTCGCTATAGGGACAGCTTGCCTGCCTCCAGCTTTTGACTGGGCCAAGGCAGAACCGATTGTAGGCCTCATTAGATTCCTCTCCTACGGATAATCACATAGTGCTAAACATGATCATTCCAGGTCAAAATATAAAAATGGCCTGACCGAAGGTAAGGTCAAGACCTTTCTGACCTAAAACTTGTCATTATACATACAAATCTTCGGGTAAGGACAATTTTACACCCTGATATCGGATCAAAAACGATCACCATTACTTTCCATGTTATTAGGCAAGTCTGAAAATGTACTTAAATTAACTGGCTGGAGATGACGTCTAAGATATCACAGGTCAAATATTGAGAGGTGGAAGGGGATATGACCGTCACCTGACTGACAGTCACATGAACTTCCTGGGGCGGTTCATGCAGACCTCCAGACGACGACATACGATGAAAAAGACAGCCCGGGGGCCCATCAACGCCAATGGGTGATAGCTCGGGGGCCCATCAATCGGATCATGGCAAAGAATCATGGCACAAGTTTCAAATAAAAATAGAAGTGAAATATGCACAGATAAAAGAAAGTAAAGAAAATTTGTCTTGCCGAAGAGTTTCACTATGATAAGAAAAGTACAAATTTAAGTAAGTGTTTATGGTTATGAAACATTGCAAAATCTTAATGACTATATACTTTATTGCATTTTGGGAAGACGAAACTTACTGAGGGTTTTCCATATGCTCATTTGAATTTTCGTGAGATCAAAGTTTAGGTACTATTTTCATGGTCGCCTGTTTAAAATGTGTCTGCGAGAGTATAAGCAGATGAGTTAGCTAAACAACAAATGCAAGGGAAAGGTTTGTTTGCTACGAAACGGTCGCTTTGTCTACAAGCAATGGCAATGTTGGCTTCGTCTTCTGATATGTTATTTGGCATTCCTAACTCCCTGCGCCGGGTGTGAATATGAAAACCATAATCCGTAGAAGAACTATAAAACCATATAAGCACCATAACCATAGAACTATGTAAAAACCATATCAGAAAAAGCAGTATAAAATAACGTTGAAGAGTTAGGGGATGTTCCAATTTTAAAATTGATTTTGAAACGAGATATAAGTTTTATAGATCTTATAGAGAAACCACTATTGGCCTGTTTTGGCGGCGTTAAAACTGATTATCTGATAAGTTCTTTGTTTAGTCCTGAATTGATATAAGAAGAATGCATAAAAACATATTGATAGTTTGTTTTTTCATGAATTTGTTCATCAATCTCATCATCTATCAATTTGTTTTTATGCATTCTTACTAAATCAATTCAGGATTAAATGAAAAGACTTGGCAGGTAATGGTCCGGTTTAACACCACTTCAAAACTTGTAATTATTATTGTGCTGTGAAGATTGCTCCATCTACTAACTACACTATTGGCCTATTTTATTTTACCAAGACTCCCTGTATTAAATTTCCGCACAATTCAAAGTTCAGAATAAAGGGCACCAGGGCCCTTGTCCAACCATAACCAAACTTTCCATCTGGTTGCAGCAATTTCAGTGGTCTAAATCCGGAGCCCGTCCCTATGTCACGCAGGCCACGTGAGAAATATTAACGTTGATAGCGTTGAAAAATGTGAACATGTTGCGGGCGGCATCCTAGCGGCTAGCGTCGTAATTACAGGCAATGCTAAGGTGATCCACAAGTGAGCCACATACTGTTTTGATGAGATCATGAATTGTAAGAAAAGAACTGTTTTTTTCCGAGTAATTGAAATCTGAAATGAAATGTTGTTTCCTGATTTCTCTGGCTATTTTGTTCAAAATAGTCCTTTTGATAATTTTGACAAAGAGGATTATTCCCTTTCATGATTTGTCACAGAAAGCGTTGTTTAGTTTTGTTCAAAGAGCCAGCCTGTCTTGAACAGATGTCCTAAAATCAAGATGAGGTAATTCAACTGAATTAATTCAACTCTAACTTATAGATTTTAGAACTAGCTCTGATTTTGACTCAACTCGTCTGGTCGATCAATTGAGTCGACTCTGGCTCAATCAAAATTCAGAAGTGGGTGGACTCACCTCTGACTCAAGCAAATATTGAGTCTAATCAGAGCCTACTCTGACTCTGAGTAGTGAATCAAAAAGTTTGCTAATCTACCGGCTAACCGGGGCCGGCGATTCCGGAGAAACGTAACAGTGTGGAACTTCTCGGGAACATAGACTCGAGCACAATACTTGTTTGTTTTCCGTTAAGGTCCAAACTTGCAGAGGAAATATTTATAGAAAACTAGTGAATGTCGGAAAAAAATAAAGCAGGAAGTAACAGTTTAGCTCTGTAAACTTTTTTCAGAAATTGTGTGCCTAAGTTAACTAGTCTCCCGTATCTGGCCTGCAACGTCAGGAATGTTTTTATACTTTTCACCACCAGCAGCGCTATACAGAATGTACAACCTATCCGTGTGTAGGGAGGCACCTCAGTAGACTATATAGACAGGGCAGCCGGCACCATATTCTGTTCGAGAGCGACACAGATACGACTCCGCCTATCCAGTCTGAAGCGTGCCTGGGTGGCCGTTCGCAGGTCAGCCGGGTGGGGCGGGCGGCAGCAGCTTCAGCTTCAGCTCTGGCACCGGCACCGGCGGCTTCAGCAGCAGCAGCAGCAGTAGCAGCAGTAGCTCCGGCGGCGGGGCCAGCCACTCTGTCATCCAGCAGTCTCAGCCTGGGGGTCAGGTGGCCATGCAGTGCTCTTCTCCCGCCGGAGGCAACGTCGTTTGGTACAAGCAAGGTACGCACCGGTCAGCAGACTGCACCTGACTCCTCTGCTGTATCTTTCTTACTAGGAGTCTCCAATGTGCAACTTTGTCTAGCTAAGAATAAAATTTTGCCATAAAGCTCTCTCTTCACCTAAAATATTCATCACTGATCAATACTTTGGGAACTTTTTGTGGGGCATTCTGTTTTCATGAGCACCTATAGTACACGAAAATATACTGTGCTCGCGTGGCGATCCAATTTTACTGACTGGTCAAT
Source organism: Lepas anatifera (assembly GCA_034440635.1). Taxonomy (NCBI): domain Eukaryota; kingdom Metazoa; phylum Arthropoda; class Thecostraca; family Lepadidae; genus Lepas; species Lepas anatifera. Next base: position 101,921 of record JAOTON010000175.1, read on the forward strand.
GACTGGACTGCAGTATAACCTTGGGAGCATAAAAGGGACCTCTGTGTCGCCGTGGGGACTATCAGTTGCCTCTGGACATATTGGCCAGAGCATCACCATCATCATCATATGTTTGGGGTTTTGTGCGCTCCGACAACGCAGATCATAACCGTTTTGTGCACCTCCTGCAAATGCTCTGATCTTCCTCTGACTCACTAGCCTCTCTTGGTATGCACAAGTGATAACCTCCACTTTCACTTCTGGGACCCTATGGGGAAGCTTAGCGGGAAGCAGTCCCTATCTCGGTCAAAGTTGAGGGACCCGTTCCCTGTTACTCGGTGGCGGACGCCTCGGTCTTGTGCTCGACATATCCATTAATTGTGAGTTTGTCATAGGGTCCTTGCTTCTTTACTATGAACAAATTTATTACCAGCCATTACAAAATATTAAAATAATATGATGATATATCATCATCAAACAGATGCTTGCCCTTCGTGCTGAAGCTACAGAATTCACTCGATCTCTGTCGCGCCGGTACGACTGCTATGATTTGTCACGCGTGCATCCCGTTTTCCCGCGCTGCCGCAGAAGGGAGTCGACGGAGGGAGATCGCACGGGGCACCACGCTCAGCATCAGCGAGCCTCGGTTCCACCTCACCAGCCAGGGCTACAACAACGTCCTGACGGTACGCCGGCGCCGGTGGCGCCACCTCGGACCGCGGCGGTGCGGCTGTACAGTACTTAAGTTCCGAATTTGAGACAGTCGACCAGGACAGTTTGCGTGGTAATTCGGTGATAATGTTCAGTAATGAAACTAGAAATAAGCTGCAGGTGGTGCAGTCTAAAACGTCTGGGCTGGTGCGTGGTAGACCAATGCTAATCATTATAAGGGGAAGGAACAGTGTTTTTTTACGGATGGACCGGGGACCTTGCCCACCGGATGCTGCGCCGGCTCTGTGCTCAGGCTAATTTTCATTCAAAGTAAATCGGTAACAGTGGTATAAGTTTTATAATATGAACGCAAGAATGAGGAATCCCGTTTTTGACGAGGTTTCTCAATTCAATCGTTATGAACCTTTTCCTTCACATTCACAACCTGTTCGGAGACCATCCCTTGAACGAGACGGAAACGCTGTGTCGGAGGCAGCAGCAAGGCGGCTACAGCCACGAACCCAGCCTGAACAAGCCACCATGTGCTGGTACCCCGTGACGGGACCTAGTTACCGCTTTCTCGGCTCAGTACTGGTGCCAGGCGTCGTGCTGCGGCAGTCTGGCTGCTGATGCAGTCCATCGCTTTGCCGATTACCACAGGAAAGCGGCAGCAATCTCCATACTCAGCGCTGCATGTCATCGCTTATGCACACTTCTCTTTTGCTGCCATCAGATCCAGCCGACCAGGGAATCGGACTCCGGCCTCTACGAGTGCGAGTGGCGCCGCCGGTGGCGGAGTCTCAAAACACCAGTTCACGGTGAGTCCGCAGCAACATTTGGGGCCCCGAATCAATTATCAAGATGTTTCTGCAGGATAACTTTGCTTTAGTTAAGCTCCCACGTTCAGCGAGAACCTGGCTGCATTAAGCCTTATGGTAGTCTGGACAGGACGAATTTGACGGCTTATTCTGATAAGAATAGACCCTACATTACCCGGAGACCTGCAGCAAGCAAGCTGATAACTTCTTCTACATAGAGTTCGTTGTCCAGAGCTTTAGAGTGTGTCATACTGCGCTTTTTCGGCTTTATCTAACGCTAACAAAGACTGCTGTGGATTATGAAATACTTGAGGGATTATCAAGGGCCTCAACTGTTTCGGCGCAGCATTTGAACGTGACGCAATATTGCGTAGATCTTAGGGCGACACGAACGTAGTACCAACTACAAAAACTGCACCAACTACAAAAACGTCAAAACTGTCGAGTCACCCACAATTTGGAGACTCCCAGATAGCATGTTTATCGCTCCTGATGGCATGCGCTGATTAGAAGTTCCAAGGTTCATGGCGAGAGCTGCTTTTTCAATGTCCGTGAACGGAATACTGCAAACCATTAACGAGCGAGAAAACCGGCTGCAAGCTATTGCAGTGGTAGTAGTTCGAAGTTTAAGAGCTGGCACACTAGATGTAAAAAATGTCACCAGGCGACGAGACACATTATAACATTGACAAATGTGCCAGTCATATGTGGGGGCTTATGACACCTGTAAGTTTCGGCCGACGCGGTCGCTTAGGTTTACCTGTCACTCCCACAAACTTCAACCCGACGCCCACGACGCGACCGACCAACCATTCTAAATTACTCCATCTCTCGCAGGGGCCTGGATCAAACCATTGGGTTTAGCCAGCTCGCTGGCCGCAAACTCGTAGCTCTTTGCATACAGTACAGGGGATGGTCAAATGTGCAAGCCCACCCTGGGACACGCCCTAAACAAACCTAAAACAACTCTCTGTTTGTTTGTTTTTTATTAAACATGATCACCAACAGGCTGATTCCACTAACAGGTGAAGTCAGGTATTAAAACTTTCACCAGAACTAAAACTTTTCCCTTCTGACGTCATATTACATTGTTTTTGGTGCCTCGTAAAGCCACAAAAAAACAAATGCTTCGGATGTTTTCCATCGGCATCCGCTAGAAGTTAGAACCTCCGTTGACATGCCTTTAACGCCATCGCTGGTGGACGTCGGCTGAACTCTACTGATACCATTAGAGGGATTCACGACACCTTCTGTCGGTTTCAGCTGACGATCGACCGGCCTCCGCTGACACCCTCAGAGAGATTCACGACACTTTCTCCCAGTTTCAGCCGACGATTGGCTGACCTCCACTGATACCTTCAGAGAGATTCACGACACTTTCTCTCGGTTTCAGCTGACGATTGGCTGACCTCCACTGACACTCTCAGAGAAAGATTCACGACACTTTCTCTCGGTTTCAGCTGACCATCGGCCGCGGCCCGCCGGGAGGAGCCGGCAGAACCTTCGCGGCCGCCGGCGCCTTCCTCGGCACCCTGATGATGATGGCGTAGCCGAGTCAGCATCACCCTCGATGCGTGGATGGCGAGGCTGACGAACGATGCTGATGTAACCCTAAGATCAAAGTTGCTGGACGTGTGAATGCAGAGTCCGGCCAAAGAAGCAACGTCCTCTGTAGGCACTGGAGTGTTAACTGGCCAGTCACAATCAAGCTTTTTCTTATTCCGTAAAGGCACTTGATTTGTTCCATGTTTGCGTTGACTACTGTCCATTAGACAAGAGTAGACCCTAGAGTTAAAGCTCAGAAATAACTTTGTCGTTCAGGCAAGGCCAGATAGTTACATTCCTGAGCGGGGCTTGCTCAGTAACCTAGCCAGCTCGAAAGCTTTCCAAGACCTGGCGGATTGAAGTCAGTGTAGGTCACACTCCACGGAGGATCTTTTTCGCAAGAAGTATGGAGTTTGCTCCCGAATGTTCCGATTTTCAACGATAAAAGCTTTTATACGCCGAGAATATTCTGTCCTCTCCTGCAGGCTTACTAACTGGGTCCACCCTAGAACACTGTTAACAGAAAGAAGCAGACCTGGGCGGTACATCCGAGTCAAATCTTCTACATGTCCCAAACGACAGGTCAGGTGTTGTTTCGCTCATCCTAAGCAGCGCCGCGTGTAGCGGCTGTGACCACGTCAGAGCTTACCATACCAAAAACAGTGTGCATGAGACACGTTTTCATGTGGGCAGCGCGTTAACTAGGACATTGCTGGATACGACTTTGATTGCAGTGAGCTACTGTGTATTTTCAGGCGTCAGATATAGTCGCTGTGAGCACCGCTACCGACATATACTACCGCGTTGTGTAGGTCTTGGTCCTGTGCTGCTTCACTGGTGGATAATGGGCGGGCATTTCATGTTGTGCTTTAAATATACGGTTTCTTGTCACGGCTGGTACTTTTGACCCCTGTCCTGTATTTAACGGTTTTAGCAGGCTGTTGAAACTTTTCTTAAAAATAGTTTCTGACAGTTCTAGCACCCATCTCTCATACCTCACTCTTCTCTTGGTTTATTACGAGGGGCGGCACCTCCAGTGGGCATCACAACACCAAAAGTTGCTCTTCAATGTGAAACAATTGTTTATTCCTAGCAAAAAACAGCAGCCACTTCGGTGCCCCTCCCGGACAGGGCACTGCTCTGTAATTCTGAGAGGTCCGTGCCACTTTGCACCCCGTCGTGGGTCCGTCAGTGGCCTGCTCGATTCAATATCCGCCAAAGTGTCCGACCTTATGTGTACATTGCAGTCCTAAATTGATGGCAAACTATCAGCCTGAGATGTCGACAATAATCCTGGTCAAGAGGGGTGCATAAGTGGCGTGCGGTGTCGTTTCTGATAGGCACACTGCCTACACTCTGTTAGCTGTAATAGCAAACACGCCAAATTGCAGCACGATCAGGATAGCTGTGTTTGAGATATTGAAGAGGTGTCTGTGCGTGAGCATTTGCAGTTAGACCTTATTTCTAACCAAAGCAGTTTTGCCCTGGGAAGACCGTAGTCCATATGCAACATTTCAGCTCGATCGGATTTATTTGTGGTTGAGATATGTTATGTAGAAATATGTGGAGGGGCTACACAATGTTCATCCCTACCCCATGCAACTGCGCATCAGTTGTGTCGCCCGAGATCGAGATATATCCTACAGAGGATAAAAACCTGTCTCTGTTGGCTTAATACGTCGGCACATGATTCTGTGAAATAATCAAACTCAAGGGCATTAAATTTATTGGGTTTTCACACGCACATTGACGGGGGGGCGGGTACCCGTCCCTCGGTTTTTTCGGAGACAGCACAAAAACGACGGCGCGTAGCGCCGCCGTACTTAGCATACCTTTTCTTTTATCATTTTTACAACTTTTCCAAAATTTTGAGGTTAGATCGTCTCAGGTCAGGTCACCAGTACAGGTCGTGACCTGACCTAAAACAAAGATAGCATAAGTCGGAACAGGGTGAACTTATCCGATTAAAACTCATATCACATAATGGGCCCACCGAGTTCTCTAAAATGTGTTCCAGTATTTTGTATATCGATGACCTAAAGTCAGGAACGAGCCATGACCTCTCCATTGGAAACACATGGGAAAAATGGTTTTAACTGAATAACTTAGTAACGGACAGTGATAGAGCGTTAATTTTAATTGCATTAGATTTTCTTTGTCTTTGCGTTTCTAATCATTTGCATTTTAACAAATTTGACCTTGATCTGACCTCAGGTCAGGTCAAATCATTTTTCACCTAGCAAGGTCATATCATATGTCATCCGATCTGGTTTCTGCGAGGATTGCAACGGTCTAAATTGTTTTGCCCTATCTTTCCCTTGTTCAGATGTAATCACCGAAAACCTTCATTTACATTTTATCTATATGACGGCATGTTTTGACCTCTAGTGACCTTAAATGTTACCTGGAAAAAATGGTTCAGATATTTTCGATGGAGAAGCAGATGGGATACCCACCACCATTTACCGTTTTTCGCTACCTATATGGTTCCCGAGATCTTAGGGGGGCTGGTACCCCCGTCAAAGCGAAGGTGACTCAGACCCCGTCAGTGTGCGTGTTAATACATCATCCTTCAGTTATAAGGAGGGCAGTGCAGCTGTCTGAAAAGTTTTGTATTTCACCCAAATAATCGGTACACAAGAGGAAAATAACTGTAGCGGCTTGCTTCAGGTGTGCTGCCGAAGACTAAAAACCTCTCCCGGCCTCTACGATTAGCTAGCGTTTCCGTCGTTAGCGGAACAAGATAATATGTGTACCCCGCTGAGGTCTGGACGGCGCCAGCTTAACTGGGCGACCTCGTGGCGCTAAACTTGTCCTCGCGGGCCGGTGCTTCAAATTAGGCGATGTTAATATCATCTATGTTGCCGTGGTGGTTCAATGCACCATTAAGGTCATACTTGTGTTGTAGGTACAGTGCATGAGCATTGGCATGAATATTAATAGGCTCTCCAGGCGGAATTCAAGGTTCCGCTGCTTCTTCCTCCATCGCCCGTCGTTGTGAATATGTAGGACAAGGATGGGTGGTATGCATTAGAGGCCCTATACCTTTGTGGCACATGGGGTGCTCTCACAGTGGAGACACTGCCTACCCTCGATCTTCCCTCCGGTCATATACAGACGCAGACATTGCTGCATCGAACACTTGCTTGTCGTTTCAGGCATGGGCCCAGACAGGAGCAAGTATGCCTCCCACATGACCGCCTCTTTGCCGCAGTGTAGCGTTGACTTCGTACACCCCCAGAACGGGTTAGAGAAGAAAGATGGACGCTGATATTAAACTCAGCTATATAGTCTGATAAAAGGCTTACCTTTTTGGCTGGTGACCACCAAATCGGGATCAATTAATTCTGCCTTACTAACTAACCGAATTCCATTCCTTTCCGCTTTGTTTTGGATCAATTCTTGACTGGAATGAAGACGTGGTATAAAACAATATGGTCTAAACCTTTTTTATCGAAAAGGCTCGCTTGAACCGTTCCTTATAAATCCTCAAAATGCTGAGGCAGGCAATGCGTTCTTCCACTGCGATGCTTTGCTGTGCTTGTAATTTTCAACACCCTTTAATTTACCATCAACAACGCACTATTTCATGCACATAGCAGCTTTTTAACACCCACCCCGGTGGGCCTCCGAGCCACCTTTGCCCTGTTGGGGGGGATTCAAACACCCTCCTCCTCGAACTCGGCTCCTATGTCTTTGGATAGCTCATACAAATTCATGAAGAAACTAAATCGGTCACTTTTTGACTCAGGTCAATATTGAGGTCATGCCAGGTCAAAGAAGGTGTTATGTTAGGGTAGTGTTTTTGGGCTCTAACATCTGACAGAGTTGAGTTATAACCATTTTTAGGCACCATTAGCTTTCTCACGTCACGGCGAAACGAATGATGTATAATATGACTATGCTAGGTCAAAACATAAAAATTACCTGACCTTAGGACATGTCAAGGTCTTTTTCAACCTAGCATAGTCAATATGGATATCAATCGACTTGCAATAGCAATCCAAACGTAATGGCATCAAAATATAAGCTGTATCATCGTTTCCTACCAAGTTATTGACCCAACCCTGCTAAATGCTTTAATAGCCCCAGATGACCTCTCAGAGGTCACAGGTCACAAATTGCAGCATGAACCTGAGCAGGGGCCCAGTATACTACAATTTGGAGAATAGAAAGATATTCTCAGCTGTATCTACACAAATACATCCAATTTCCTGTTTTCCCATGTATTTCCAATGGAGAGGTCATGATCCGTATCTGACTCTAGGCCATCGATATGAAAAAATCCAAGGATATGTGTCGTAGCTTTCGGTGAGCCCATTATGTGGTAAAAGTTTCAATTCGATAGATTCACCCATTTCTTACTTTTGTCACCTTAAACATTGTTAGGGTGACACCTCACCTGCAAAAAAAACATTTTTGGAGATGAGGTCACTTGACCTGCACTGGTGACTGACCTGAGATGACCCAGCCATAAAATTTTGGAGAAAGTTGCGGAATTGATCAAGGATAAGGTGGGCCAAGTACGGCGGCGTTTTGCGCCGCCGTTTTTCGTGCCTCCGGAAAAACCCGAGGGGGTGTTCAAACACCCCCACAGGGGCGAGGGTTAAGGCATGTCATGGAAGCTTAGCGAAATGAATTGAGCAAAGATGGTTGGAACTTACGGGGGCCTAAAGAGTTTTTCGGAAAGAAATCGAGCCAGAAAGGGGAAAGATAAAGGCGGGGATGAACAGGGTGAAGCAGGGAAGGGTTACACAAGTTCATCGAAACCTCTCTCGACGCGATGTTTAAGTTAAGCGACAGTTTACCGTGCCGCAAATGAACAGGAATGATGGTGGTCGCACAGGTTTTAATAAATCCGTGATAGAGCCAGAGAACACGCCGTCCTACTCTGGAACGTTACGGATGAATACAAAAGGAGGACCCGGGACCTGGTTGTGACATTTCGATGATTCATACATGAATCTAAACACATATCCAAGCTATACAGATATAATTGGTCATAAGTTGATGTTGTCCGTCGTTCACCAAAGGTATCATCTGGCGGGGCCTCGGATCATCCCTGTTGGCAAGATGCATGACGTGGCCAAATGGTTTGGCCTTGACGACTCTTTTTCAATTGACACGTCTCTCAAAGACGTGCACAAAAAAACGTCATCACCTCAACAGGATAAGTGGTAGAATGATTGAGCCTAGAGGGAGTAATCGCTGCGACAGATGTATGTACTGAACGCAAGCCGCACAGGACTAGAGGATTGTTGCAAACGAAACGTACGCGGCGCAGTATGAAATTGTGTTTTTATTCGTACAAAACCGTCACGACACACGCTACACAAAACTGACCGCTTAATATCAAGTTTGAACGGTACATCACTAGCTAGCTTCAGCGCAATGGTGATCCATGCTAAAGTGAGTCATAAACAATACTAGCCATTAACACACACGATTTAAACACAGAAGGCTGGTGTCCAACCTTCGCCCTAGGCAAGTGTAATAACAGGTTACAACTGGTTTTTGCCAGTTTCAGTCAAAATATCTTGGTTGAATAAATGATGAAGGCGGAAACCAAGAACACTCCAAACGCGGTAAAGTCGGCGACGCCGTGTGATATTGGCAGTTAGTGTGTCATTAAACACCAGCAATAGGGCAGGGGGAAAATTTACGGATGGGTTCTGTGCTAGCCAACACACGCGGCTAAAACTGAACAATGCTGGCATGGAATACAACAAACGCTGAAGAGATTGTTGATTGATTGCCATCACATTCTCCTCCATATAGAAAAAAGCAGATCAGATTCACCAGACATCCGTCACACGTGCATATGACACCATCTAGTTCACAAATGACTAACACGACATTCAGGCGAGGTGCTGGCAGACTTTCTTGTTGAACACGTGCACCATTTTCTCGACCGCCGCCGCCCCAGCAGGCGTCAGCTTATCTCCCAAGACTTCCGTCAGGTACTCAATAAAGATCCGACCGAACTCCTGAAAAAGGAAGAAGGGGAATGGGTAAATATATGCATACTGATGAGGTAATGAGAACTTTAGACGGAATTTTAGTAGATGTTTCTAAACTTTTTACCTTTTCTAATGTGCTCAAAGGCTTTTGTTAACGAAGAAACTTGCAAGTTCGGCCGCTATACGGGATAGCGAAAAAACGCGAACGCCTTTGGATAGCTTGTACAAATTCACGAATAAACTTTATCAGTCACTTTTTGGCTCAGGTCAATATTGAGGTCATGACAGGTCAAATGAAAGTGGTATTTTGAGTGTAGTTTTTGGGCTCTAGCGTCTGAAAGAGTTGAGTTTGAATCATTTTTTTAAGCACCATTCGCTTCCTCTCGTCACGGCGAATCGAATGATGCATAATAGAACCATAATATAACCATAACCATAGGGCTGCCTCAAACAGTGTTTTAGGCAAGTATTATGTACTATATTATGATGTGTGTGTATTTGACTGATGACATCTGATATGCACGTGTAATGTATATGTGATGTGTATGTGAATGCATGTTTGATATACACCAGGAGTGTGAAACAAACATTATTATTATTATTATAATAGGATAAAACACACAAATGACCTGACCTCAGGTCAGTTCAAGGTCACTTTTAACCTAGCATAGTCAATATGCATATCAATAGACTCGAAATCTGAACGCAATGATATCGATATAAAATGCTGTATCATCGTTTCATGCAAAGTTATTGACCTAAGTCTCAAAACAACTGCTTAAATAGCCCCAGATGACCTATCAGAGGTCACAGGTCAAAAACTTCAATATGAACATGGAAAGAGGCCCAGGGCACTACAATTAGGGGAATATGAAGGTATTCTCAGCTGTATCTATACAAACACAGCCCAATTTCTGTTTTTCCAATGTATTTCCAATGGAGAGGTCATGGTCCATACTTGACCTTAGGTTATCGATATAAAAGTCCTGTTATGTTGTATATTTTTATATATATATTATATATATATATATATATATATATATATATATATATATATATCATATATATATATATATATATATATATATATATATATATATATATATGTTGTAGCACTTGGTAGGCCTAGTATGTGGTATAAGTTTCAATTCAATAGATTTACCCATTTCTTACTTATGCTACCTTAAACATTTTTCAGGTGGGGTCACTTGACCTGCACTGGTGACCTGACCTGAGATGAGCCAGCCATAAATTTTGGGAAAAGTTGCGGACTTGATCAAGGATAAGGTGTGCCAAGTACGGAGGCGCTTCGCGCCGCCGTTTTTTCGTGCCGCCGTAAAAACCCGAGGGGGTTATTCAAACACCCCGCCGGGTCGAGGGTTAAGGGAAGGGCTTTGCCCTAGCAAAGAATGGTAACACGAAATAAATAATCACCTAGACATTACATCCTACGGCCAGGATCGACTGAACCAGGTAAGGTTGAAATGTACCGGAGGCACATAACCTTTATTCTTAGTGCTCGCACTTTCTGTTGCTACCGCTTTCGACCTGAAAACACGCTCATCTGCCACAACTGTAGGCTGATGACGCCACCAAGGAACAGACGGAGGGTTTCAGGCCAGATTCCGTGTTGTTTTTAGGCGATATAACGGCTGTAGCCTGGGTTGATTTCTTCAGACAATCCAGCTTCAGTTTCCTAATCCTGTTGGCTAGATTTTGCCTGTTAGCCTAGATTTGATGCTGAGAGACTCCATAACCATATGACAAGAATAAACAAGAATGGAACATAAACTAAGGGGAAAACATAAACTAAGTCCATAATCATCAGGCTGGAATCTTCAGCTGCGTCAATAACTTTGGTTGCAAGGCATTTAAGCAGGACCGTTTTTAGCTCGCAATAACACCTACACCTATAATAACACCTATAATAACACCTAACACATAAGTGGAAAATAAAAAAACGTGCATTTAATTCGAATACAATGACAGATCCGTATAGTTTGTGCACTTTTTGTGCTTCAATGTACTATGGGGACGCAGCTTCTTGCATCCTGAAAAAAACATATTGGATGTATTGTATGCAATGTAATGTAAGTAATGCAATGTATGTAATTTGTGAGTTCAAATACATACATTTTTATCAGCCGAAATCGGCTAAAAATCGCGGCCTTGAGGTGAGCATGGCCAGATTAGCTCCACCTTCACCCATCCTTCCCCATATCATAATCAAACCTAGCCTTTTCGTAAGGCGTGCATCCGTGAAATCAACCCAGCTCTGAATAACTCATATTTACAGGAAAATTTCCGCCTGGCCAGACCAAACGCGCTATCAAAGAACGCGTGCCGCCATTGAACGCTGGCTCGCGTAATCCGAGACGACTGTCGGGCTGGGTTATCTCATAATCTCAAGGATATCAACAAAGACTAGAGCAGATCCAGATCTCAGATTCCAGGTATCGTCACAGCTATTTATTTTTGCGCTAGCTGACGTTGCAGTGCAAAGCTTGTGGTTGGACGACGTGCACAACTTACAAACGCCCCCGCACGCACGTTAGGGGTCGAGAGCAGGACTGGTCAATCTCAATCTCGAGCCCACTGTCAACAATGATGCAAGCCCAAATGGAGTACTAGTACTCAAAAACACTGATACCCTAGTTTTAAGTACATATCTTCGTTCTGCAAGAGCGGGGTGGGGGTTCGAAAAATTCTATTGGCAGCATGGTCCGAAGGTTGCAGTGCCCAAGTCCAGCACGGATGGGTAGTTGGCCAGTTAGCGGGGGTCAAGGATTGCGGTCGTATGATCATGCTATCGGCTGGTAACGGGGTGACCGCTAATGCTGACCATATAACCATAACAGGATCTTGTAATCTTTGACCTAGTGTAAACAGTCGGCTCCGCGCCCCAAAGACTCCTAGCTCGTAGTGCGATGAGTGAGCATCAGCTCTGTCTGACGTCATCAAACATCCCGCACATGGAACGCTAGGCTGAACTGTGCTATGCATAACAACTAACTTTGTGCATTCACTTGCGGTGATACATCTTATTCGTTTGCTCTGACAACATTAGTGGGCTAGTTAGATACTCGCACAGTTTAGTCCTCGAGGGTAGGCGATGCGGCTTAAGTAAATCTCGTAGTCGAGATGTGCTTACTGAGACAAAGGCGTAAGGAGCGATACCCACTGCCATGGACATCAAAAGCAGGGGGGTCCCCAGCTGGCAAATCAGGAAAGACGTCCCTCCAAAAAGACCAAAAGACTATCAGAGACATTCTACAGGTACCCCTTCACTCTCCAAAGTTGACCAAGAGATGCCCTCCAGTTGCGCGAGGAATCATTAGGTGGTTTTTCTTCGAAGACAACGCCGGCACCACCAATACGATTACCATTTTAAGATGCTCACCATACAAGATTTTAGAGGGACCTCACCAGTAAGTGTGCGGAGAACTACAACCAAGAATGATTTCAACAATATGGAAAAACTACACATATGTCCTGCTTGGTGCTCACTTGGCTTGGGGAACATTTAGAGGACCACCTGATCTCCCTCTGAGCCGGCGTCAACTGGACACTGCGCTGACTGGAACTTCACGATCCCTCGACCTTGTGAGGGTACTTGACGGGGTGCTTTACCAGACGGCTCCAAGACCATTGACAGAACTTAACCTTCGTCCTAGTAGAGGGAGGGGGTGTTTGAGCACCCTCCCACTAGTGAGAAGGTGGCTCAGTGGCCCACCGGGGCGGATGTTAACCAAGCGAACACAAGGCGGTCCGAGCCATCCCGACCCCGACATGTGGTCGCATAGCCAGAGAGGCCAAACGCCGCGCATAAGACTGTGCGTGACGCTAAAAAGGCAGCCATCTGACACACGTGTTCTCAAGAATGCATAAGGTGGAGCAAGGTGCTTGTTTGCAACGCGAATGGAAGTTCTTGAAACATTCTGTCGTTTGACACTTGTTTTATGAGCATTGGAAATTTATTACAGAAATTCTGACAAAAATGAAAGAGGTCATTTTTTTCGGACACCCGGTATCTGGTCCATTTTCTACCGCCTGTATCTATGTTTAATAAGTTAACAACAAGTTCGAAGCAACTGGATTATTAATTATTAATTAAGGTAAGACATTTTCTTGGAAGAGGACTACATTTTAGTTACAACCTATCGCATCAGAGCACTAGATATTCATCCGCGCACAAGGAAAAACACTTTCAGCGAACATAGCCGAGATGGTTTCCGTCAAATTTCTGAAAAAAGATACCAAAAATTAATTTATACAATTTTTTAGGGGACAACTATCCGTGAAAAGCCTCACCTCAAAGTGTTCGGCTGTGGCACCGTGCTCATAGTGGCTGTCTCCCAGCAGAAACACTGTCTCGTTCAGCAGCTCCTCATCACCTAGTTGGCTGATGACGGCACCCATCCCGGTCACCACGCGGGAGGCGTGTGCACGCATTCGAGCCGACTTCCTCATTACCTCCGGCTCTTTTGGTATTCGATGGAACAAGTCCTTGGTTTCCGGGACCTGATCAAATAACCTGTGAACAGAAAATAAGGCAGATATCGTATCAATATACCCGAATGCTCATTAACGAGCCTACATCAAGCTAATATTTAAGTTGGTCTTACATCAAGGTAAGATGCATATAAAAAATGATGACAACGGTACGCTAATATATAAATTCAAAAGCCCACAAAGAACGGAAACAAACATAAACTTAGTAGCAGAACACAGCTGAAAGCATGAAAGCCTCCTTCCTCTCCTATGACTCATAACCAATACACGACTTGACGTAAGCTTAGCCTTGTGATCCACCCTCCTTAAAAACGACTCAACACAGTGATATATACGAGTACGCACCTGACGAAGAGCTCGACACCGTGTCGGACCTGATCGGGCACCACCATCGCCCACACCGCCTGCACCTCTGCCACCTCCTCCGCCTCCATCGACATAGCCTGCTGGAGTTCCCCAAGGATCAAAACTATGTGCAACTCCGAACGACTTGGACAATCACGCGGGAGGACGGAGCAAATGTTTATTGAAACGCAATAGGACAAGCAAGGCATGGCCTCCCACAATTAAGCAATCTAAAACCAGCACATACGGCGAAACATGATCATTCCCGTGCAGAGTTGCAAAATTGTTAAATAAATGCAAATAAAAAATGCAGAAGTAAAACAAATCACAGCCTACAAACTCGCTGTAGATTCACAAATAAGACTATGTCATCTGCTGCAGTCAAGAAATCAATAATCAAACATAAGTAACAAAGGTTTATTTGCCTACAGGTTTCAACAACAATTTTCGTCCAAAGCAAACAATGAAAATCGATGGTAAAAAAGATTACGTATGTGAATATCATTAACATTGCCATACTAACGAAGAGACGTGAGTGTGTCGGCAAGTTTTAGTCAGTTTCCCTTTAGTTTATTTAATCATTAGTCGGCAGCTGTCGCCTTTCCTCGAGATAATTTTGCTACCATACGTGCATGTGTTTGTTCAACAAATATAAAAAACTACTGTAAACAATTGTGATCTATTTAGTTTTATTTGACGTATATACTGCCTTTGGTCTGTGTTGCATAGTCACACAGTCAACCGTTGCAAAACTATACTTGTACACATAAGCATCTATAAGGCTGTGTAAGTCTGCAGATTGAATCAGCTCCACTTCAAAGCGCCGAAACCAAACAACAAACCATAGGCCATGAGGGATTTGCTTGGCTAAAGATCTGGCAGACCACACAGAGGTTTGGATCAACACCGTTGTCGATCATACATCACCCATACTCTCAGCGCAGCCCCAGCTTCCTTAACCGGCAATTCAAGCCGGCCAGACTGAAGTCAGGTCTAGAGCACCCATTGTTCTCGTATAACTGCGGCGTTAAATTTCAACGTACCCGACTCAAACACCCCGATGGAGCGTCCAGGTTGAAAGGTCACGTCTGAAGTATTTACTACCCGGCACACTTCTTAACCCTCGCCCCGGTGGAGGGTGTTTGAACATCCCCTTCAGCTTTTTGCCGGCACGAAGCGCCGCCGTACTTGGCACACTTTATTATTGATCGATTTCGCAATTTCCCTAAAAATTTTAAGGTTTGGTCATCTCAAGTCAGATTACCAGTACAGGTCAAGTGACCTCACCTCCAAAAATGTTTTAGGTGGCATAAGTAAGAAATGGATAAATCTGTCGGATTGAAACTTATACCATATAGTGGCCCTACGGAGTGCTACACAATTTATTCCGGAATTTTTTTATATCGATGATCTAGGGTCGGGTACGGATTATAACCTCTCCATTGGAAATACATGGGGAAAACAGGAATTGAGCTGTATTTATGAAGACACAGCTAAGAATACCTTCATACTCTCAAAACCGTAGTATCCTGGGCCCCTTTCTAGGTTTATGTTAAGATTTTTTACATGTGATCGCTGGGAGGTCATCTGGGGTTACTTAAGCAGTTTTCAGACTTGGGTCAATAACTTTGCGGGAAATGATGATACAGCTTGTATTTTGAAACCATTAAGCTTGGATTGACATTGCAAGTCCATTGATATGTGTATTGACTATGTTATATCGGAAAATAACCTTGACCTGACCTGAGGTCAAGCCATTTTTGTGTTTTGACCTAGCATAGTCATAGAATACATCATTAGATTCGCCGTGATGAAGAGGAAAGAGCAAATAGTGCCTGCACAATGATTCTAACCTAACTCTGTCAGACGCTAGAGCCCGAAAACACTACCCTTATAGGTATGCAACTTTCTTTGGTCTGTCATGAACTCAATATTGGCATGAGCCAAAAAGTGACTGATGTACTTTCGACATGAATCTTCATGGGCTATCCACCAGCGTTCGCGTGTTTCACACACATAGGAGCCGAGTTGGAGGGGGGGGGCGTTTGAACTCCCCCCCAGCCAGGGCGAAGGTGGCTTGGAGGCCCACCGGGGCGGGTGTGAATGACGTTCTTTCGCTTATGTTTTTTCGTTTAGTAGAAAATTATGGGGAAAGTGGGGCACATGAGACCACGGGGGCACTTGAGACCACCACCCTTCCCGGCAACACCAACCTTTGTTTCTTCCCAAACACGCACAAACTACATTCGCCGCCTCGAGTCACGCCGCCAAGCGCCGTTTAGTCGGGATCGCACTACAGAGCGGGGCACCGGCGACAAAATATATTGTTTTTCTTGAATCCGATTTAGGGTAAGTGAGCTTTTGATGGCCAGATTTTGTGAATTTCTCGGGTTGTTAATAATTTTAACATACACTTACGGCTTTGTAATTATGATTTGGAATAGTTTCCGAGATAAACAGAATTCGGTCGTTAGGACGTCAGTTCGATAGTTCTATTCTGTGGTGCACATTGAGCCACCAGTGGTCTAAAGTAACCCTCTTGGAGAAACAAAAAATGTTAAACTAAAAAAATGTCAGTGATGGCGCTATATTGCCGATAATTCAAGAGACCCCAATCGGTGCAGTAATATATCCGCATCCCCCTCCCCCACTCGTCCCTGACTCTGTCCGGTTTCTGAGGGATCGCTGGCCCTCAGTTACATGTGTCCTGTTCCGAAAATCCCTTCCCGTCCCACCCCCGACACCGGAATATACTGTCTAAACACTGCTTGCCGAAAGTGTTCAGAGACTCGAGAGGTTAAACCCACCATCTTCGAGCGAGGAGGAGGTTGTATCGTGCACTTATTGTACGGGGGAATTCAGAAGTTTTGCTGCTGAAGAGGCTGGGCGATGTGTCATATGGGTAATAATTGGGCAGATAAAGCCCAAGAGATAGAAGCCACTTGCCAAGTGTTTCTATACGGACTACGTGTGCAGTAGCAAACGATCCGAGATATCAAAAGTTTACACAAACATGAATTTTTTCTCAACAGTCATCCAAAGGAAAGAGTAGGTACGGACAAGTCCAGATATGACGAATTCATACATTTATTATTGACTTTTGACCTGCAATAAACAAATCAATTGTCAATAAAACGTGCGTGGCTTAGCATTTATGCTTACAAACACGTGGATAACAATCACAACGTTAATATTGTAGTGGGTTACTTTATCCAATAGTGATCCAAAGGTACAGTACGATTTCGTTAAAACTCAGGCTTTGACTTTGCTCTTTATTTCAACAGAAAAATCCAAATCATTCCTTCCGCAAAAAACAAAACAAAAAACATATAAGTAAATTGCAAGAAACAGTAATGTTTTGGGGTATCTACCGCAAACGCTGATCAAAGACACATATCAAACTGACACAGCTATCGAACTTAAAAAATTTTTATCATGGTCCAAAGGAACTCACTTTCCTCTAAGAACTGTGAGGAGCCGTTCATGTGTTATTATACATGCCTAAGAACATTTGTAGCACCGAATTTGCTTTTCTCTCTCCATTTATCCAGTGATATCGTCAAAAGGGGGCGCCCCACTTACAGACGGAATCCATCCAAGCGATCAAGTAGTCAATCGAGGTGAAGAAGCCAATCCCACCTTTTTGGTCGATAACTCACTCATCTTTTTGGACTCATATTCAGATCAGATGGGGATGCAGAGGCTAATTGAGGTCGGAATGCGGGGTGCGAGGACGACATATAAAAATGTTAAGCATTCCTAAAGGGGAATGTGTTACCTTTATAATGGTGAGATAGCCAGGGGATAAGGCACACCGTAAAACCGCTCGTTTGGGCTTTCATTTGTCACAGAGCCTACACTGTTCTGGGATATTGGGTGAGCTGAGAGCGAATCCCTCCCTAAAGACCCTGCGCCAGCTCCAGCTATCAAAGGACAGCAGGCAGCGGCTGTTTATTTCGTACGGACAAAGGAGGAGTCGTGAGAGTAGGGCGTTCGAAAATAAATTACGTTCATCAAGTCAAACTAATTATATCGCAGCAGCGCTGCTGGAAGACAAACTGGCAGATCCAGGGGAGGGCAAAAAGGCATTTCCCCCAAACCTCCGATTTCACCGATTTTCTTAAAAACACGTTTTTCACGATTTTGGGCCCCGTTGCCCCCTCCCCCTAAACCATTGGCATGGACCCGGCACTGGTCCTCCACATACATTGGCGAATCCAGAACTGGCGTTTTGGGGTTAATCAGGACATTCAAGTGTTGTACTATCATAACACTCATAGAGAAAATGTATCATATGTAGGCCCTGCTACAAAGAAGGCAATGAGAAATAAAATGATTAAAAAACCAGACAGGTAGAAAAAACGAAGAATGTGAAGCATAACACCTCCTGCCATACGACAAACCTCCGGTAGAAACATGAGTTTGAACAAAATTTTCTGGCGTCTCGACTTCGATTTAGCAAAAGAAACCGCTTCTGTGAAAGATCCACCACTGGCTGTGCTGGTAACAAAGTCTGACTTCTACTCACCTATATCCCGAGAAAGCGCTGTCACACAGTCAGGTGTTGGCTTCTCGGACAGCGGCAGACTCTGCACCCCGCTGCGCCTGACTGCTAATCTGTTTACGGCGGCACAGTGCACCCGTTTATAATCTCCTGGCGACCGCGCCGAGGACAGGGGGCGTGGCCTAGTTACGCAATGCATCACGCAAAAGGCGCAGTAGCCGCTCTTCATCTTGGTAAACACAAAAGTAAATGAGGGGCTGAGAATGCTGCGATGTTTCATACGCGGATCCAGGGGGTAAAGGGGAGCACGTGCCCCCAGATCGACCTTCGCCGCTCCCTGAAATGGTCACGGCGCCCCCCTGCGAGGTAGATGGCACTCCCCCTCCCGAAAAAAATCGCTTCCCACCCCCTCCCCAGGATGCAAAAATTGGCGCCCACCGATAGGATTTTGCGCCCACCTGATAGGTTTTTCCGGTTAAAACTAGCGCCCCTGGTCCAGATGGCGCCCCCTGGTAAGTGCCCCCTCCCCGATCGGCAATTCTGGATCCACCTATGCAATGTTTACGGTGAGTGATCAGTCTAGCCAAAACAACAAAGCATCGATGAATCGTGAACATATTTCCGGTTTTACCTGTTCCTGCTAGCATCACACTTGAAAGACAAAAGTGTCGGGAGTAATTGCATTGCCGAGGCAAGGCAAGGACGGCTAACAAAGACCCGGGAAGCAACAAATGGAAAGAACCTTTTAAAGGCAGGCGTTACATATTCAGCAGCATAGGTGTTGGTAGTTATGTAAAACAGAATCCTATTTAGATATTCTGTTTTATTTTATCGATGTACTTTCATTGACATACTCTGCTGTATTAGGTTCCAGTTTTAAGTCTTATTTTTACACTTCCTTTTACATAATTTACTTTTCAATATTCTGAATTTAAGTCAAAGTAATCGATGCATGTATACACATACATACCTTATATAAGAGGCTCCATCGAGACGACGGAAGGATATGTTTCTATGTATGTTTTATGTAAATGTGTCGACTTGAGCTGTAACTGGGATCCCACAGCCTGTTGCTCATATAACAGAATACATTAAATGCAATTCGTTCCTAACACAACACACCCTTCGCCTACTCACTCGAAACATGGTTTTAAAATTAGAACAGTTTTTTCCATTCGCCGGTGGTATTTTAAAGGTACTGTTTTCAGTGCCAGATCCAAGGGGAGGGGACAAAAGGAATTCCCCAAACGGAAAGCTCGGGGTAAAGCTGTTTGCCCTCCCCCGAAAGCGGTCGACCTCGTTTTTGCCCCGACTCCTTTTTAGTTTATAAGCAATATTTTTTGTGCTTGAACTGTCAAGTTCAATCAGAACAGGGCAACTTCAGTGTTGGACCTTAGATATTTTATATAACAAAAACAAGCATCTTTTGCCCATATCTTTCACCCCGTTTTCTTTTTGCTTTTCAACTTGGGTACTGGCAAAACCTACCGCCAAGTGACATTGTGGCCAACTCCTGAACCGCGTGACATTTTTTCCTTTCCGACTTTGGCGTGCCCCTCCCCCCAACCGACCGACTAGATCTACCACTGACTGTTTCGTTGCATGTTCTAGGGAACTGGTCGCATTTCTCAACAAATTACCACGACACCCGTGACCTACCCAGGTTAAATAGGTATGTTTAGAAACAGCAGCTAATGGTTGCGTGCAGCACTGACCTCGGTTCCAAATAGGACAGCAACAACCGGAGACTGTGTTGGAAAACCGTTCAAGTCTAGCAGAATATCGCCAGGTTTGCCTTGACCAGGGAAAACGGAAATGGACAGAAACGGTAACAAACAATCGCTAGAAAATCAGATGGAAATCTGCGAAGGAAAATATAATCGTAAAATTGTTATATGCGACCAGAAAATATTAATGCCATATTTCATCAAATTTGTGTAACATGTGATCTTTTCACGTTTAATGATCGACAATGTTATTCTAGAGGGCCCACAACATTTATAACGCGTTCGTTTTGTAATATTCTTTACACGAGTTTGTCGCCAATTATACTCACGAAACAAAAAAGTAAGAAAATACATCAAATGTAGCCCTCACATGTCCATCAATCAATTACACAACGCGCACCTAACCACTTAAAACGAAGGCCCAACCGACGCGACGGTAAAAAACGCAACAATCTAATCTTCCTAGGTCTCATCGTCCTGCCCCGATTTGCAAATGAGCGCATGTCATCCCACGTGAGGAGATCGTAAGACCGGTCGCGCTTTCCAACCACCTGCTAACGACCATAGCAAACATCCACTTGTGCAGTTAAGGTCACCCAGACGTTCACAGACCTCTGGTCAAGCAGCAGCATGAAAAACGCCGACGGCGTCCTGATGACGTCACCGTTGTGATGACGTCACACCGCGCCAAAGTCCGTACAGGCAAGTAGCCCCATCAGGCGGGTGGTATCGTCGAGTAGGTGAATGGGCAGCGTTTTGGCGCCGGCAGAATGCTGATGCAACACCTTGGTTCCGGGGTGAGCACGTGGCGTTGGCTGACCCGGCCCTGCCCCGGACGGGCGTGACTCGGTTTAATGCCGGGCGGCGTCGGCGGCTGACGACACCGCGGCCAGCAGCGTCACACACGCTCATAATACACGCTCCTAGACTGCTCGCGATAACGCTGGTGGGACCTGTGAGTTTATGCAACATCTATCGATGCAACACTAGGCAATGGTTAAATCATATACTTGGTGAAGCCTGCAAACGCTTAACGACGGTGAAAATGTAACACAGCTTCTCGGCATTTGCTTCCACAGTTTGAAGAGCAAAACAGTTTTGTTCGCTTATTCATTTTACGGGCGATAACCCGGTACCACCTGGAGGGTCCAATCGGACTGCACTCCCCTGTCGGTTATTGCGAACAATTCTGAGCCGTTTTTAGGGGATGAGGGCCTTAGTGGATGTACCCTTGTTTCTAAGCACCGGTCCGGTGCCGGCGGAGCCTCGAATAAGTCGTTGATCAAATCCTTCTAAGGGTGGTGGCGAGCGTGACCCTGGCGTTGGTGGTCGTTAAACCAAATTATTATCTGAGCCGTTTTGAATGAGAAGCAGAGCAGGCCATTTTTACATCGATGGTGCAGCGTTTTCCAGTGATCTCGACATGATTTAACTTTTTACTGTTACAGTATGTCGCTACCCCACTCAACAAAGTCTATATTAATTAATGAATTATGAGTGATTTATAAAAATCACTTATTGATTCCAGCATTCTGTTTGAGCCTGTTTACATAACACCTTTGGACCGTCGATGGCATTATTTGACATTGACCTCAGGCTGATATGACTCTGTGTCTCACTAGAGTCATATCATCTCCCTACTCGTTACACAAAAGAAAAACAAAACATATTTATAATCTCAGCTTTTTAAAATGGCCAGCAATCGATGAGATCGCACAGGAGCATGACTTGACCACTATACACTATGCATTACACTTCTAAAATACGCCATGCAGCTTGCGTGGCCGTTGCACATATCGCGGGGAAGTCTCGGGCAGGCAAACCAGAGCCACCAACGCGGGTGATCTTCATCTACCACGCGTGCGAACCGATCATGCACGCTGGTTTTTCGGCTATCGGGTCACCTCAAAGTGAAACCTAGCCCCATCTAACGTGAAAGGCACGAATAGATCTCCACGAATAGGAATTTTGTTGTCATATGCCGTGATTGATACTTAAGTGCCACAGTCAGGATTCCAGGAATAAGAAGGGCTGGGCCACTGGTTCTCAGGTTATAAGCTATTACCGTTATTAGGAAAAATGAACAAGGTTTGACTTCCTGTGACGCCACAGGTCAGCATAAAACATTCAAAAAGCAGCTCCTAGGGTTATCTCTTTCGTATTTTCGATCAGTTGTTAATTAGCTTTTTCCCTCAGAGGGATTTCAGAGAACCCTCTGAGAACCCAATCTTAATTTTTTACCGCTTTATATGTTGCCACTGGGGCATTCATGGAGTAAATAACGCATTAGAGGCGGATCCGGGATTTCCCATCGGTAGGAGGGGGTGAGGGGTCATGGTCGGGGACGCCACTTTCAGGCGGCAAAATCTATCAGGTGGGCGCCATATTCCATCGCGGGGTGCTGATACTCGCACCGTGAGAGAAGGCGGTGTTTCAGGAGAGCGCCATCGACCTTTCAGCAGGCATTCAACCATCCAGGTAAATCGCCATCGAACATTCAGGGGGTCGATGGGAGGGGGAGGAGCAAGTACCCCCACTTGCCCCTTAAATCCAACTATGCAACACGTCATTTACAAAAGGCAAGACCAAATATATTACAACCAGGAATGGCACTGCAGCGTTGCATTTATTTATTTATCTGCATTTTTGCCAAAGGGATGACCCCAATCAAAGGCAAAGTACAGGAGATAAAAGATTCAACACTGAGATTCAACATTATGTACACCATAAAGGTGTAAGCACTACAAAACCTGAATAAAAATGTCCACAAAGGCACAGGCTTAACAGATGAAAATAGGAAAAACCATAAAAGCGATACAAGCCTGAAGAACAAAAAAAATCAATAAAAAAACATTCACAGCACAATATACAATCACTGGCTCATACACTAACTACAAAGAGGCGACATAGGCTTTCAATTTTTCCACGAAATGATTTGTAAGTATTTGTAAATAATTTGCAGCCGGGCACATTCATAAAAACATGTTCAGCTACCTCGGAAGCCTCGTCAAAAGACCTTTCTTTACAGTGCCAGCCCTTGCATAAGGCACACTCGGCAGGGTCCGTGGTTGCTAACGGGTGACACGAGTCGGAACATGCAAGTGGAAGGACCCGAGAAGAGATGAAGATGAGATTCGTCCTTTAAAATGTTTCGGATGAACATGAGATCGTGTCGTTGTCGCCTAGCGTCTACTGAAACAAGCCCAAAGTGCCTCAACAGGTCTGTGTAGGCCAGTGATGGGGATCGCTGGTGACTGTGCGCATTGAGCCACACTAAAAACTTAAGTTCCACGCGGCTCAGTCGATCAGTGTAGGATGCAGCCGCTCCATTCCACACAACGCTACAGTACTCCAAAGTCCACCGCACATGACAAAGTATGAGGTTACGCCAGACGAAACGCTGAGACATCATCGCGGGTTGGCTTTCTGAAATGATCTAATAAGAATGCCAAGCGCACGATTTGATTTATTTACCGTTTGATCAATGTGTGGTCTAAAGGTTAATTTTGTGTACAATCGAAAGCTGGTTGGTACCACATGAACGATACCTCTGTTGAGGAAGTACCGGCCGAGGAAGTGAAGAGGGCAACAGCATACATGTTTTGTTACGCCGCCAGAGAGGCTGTTTAGTTGTTGTTAAAGTAGTTTTCTCTCAATGTTTCAAATGTGTGGTACGAAGTTCAATGTTTGACCATGAACTTATGAAGTGCCCTCTACGGTTTTTCTTGGGTGTCTAAATACACATTTTGTGTCCAGGGTTATGCCTATATCACGAATGTGTTCCACTTGCTCTAGCATACTGTTTTCTATAATCTAATTTGTTACCAGTGGTTTTATTTTCGATGTTATCCGAAATGATTTACATTTAGTTGCGTGCAATCTCACTTAAGCGTTTCGCAAATGAAATTGAGACGTAGAGAATGATTTCTTTTCCTGCGTTTCATAATTTATCAGCTAAATGATTTATATTTAGCTACGTTAACCACATTTTTCTATTTTTAGTTATCAATGTTCACATTCACCTAACGTGCGTCTCATTTCATCATAGAGTTCTTTGGATTGGAGGACACCAGGTATATACTGCCAATTTTGATGTCGTGTTTTGCAAGTAATAAGGACGTCCTAGGGTTACTGAAAATAAGAAACCTCCAAAGTTGAAAAAATATGTTGGGCACTTTTCATATTTTTTAAACTGTTTTAAAAACTCTACAAACTTTCATCGCCATCAGCATGCTTCGTATTTCAGCTTACATTGACTGCGATGGTCATTTCGCACCCACCTCTTCAATGTTTCTTAACGATATAAACTCAGATAAAACGAAAGAGAAAACAAAGCGACGATTGGAAACTAAAAAAATGAAATGTTTCAATTTCATCTAAAGGTAATCTATAAACGTGCCACTGCACTTCAAAGAGATAAAGCTCCACCATGAGAGACAACATCCGAAACTACCTAATGAAGACTCGAGACTGCTGAAATGGAAAATAAACATCCGAGCGAAGACTACTAACGTCACCACAATGTCGGCGACGTCTTACAGTGTGAGTTCGGACCACATGACCCGGCCAAGGACTGGCCCCACTTGTCGGTGAGTACGCCCAGTAGGCAAACACTGCACGGTAATTGCACTCAGGATTCTGCGCATGTTCTTGAGCAGGACTGAGAGATGCAACCAATTAGCTCGGCAACCCGAAGGAGAAATCAGGGGTGAAAGCGTAGGTGTACCTGGTGACCCCGGGGTTATGGCACAATCAATAGATTTCGTCCATCTACTTGATTATCATGGATCAAATCATGAAAACAGCCGGCATTTGAAATTCATATTTATGCTGAAAAAGTGTTTGAAATGTTTAAGCAACCCTCTTCCTTTCAAGAACCCCATGTTCATTTCAGTGTTTCAAATTGGCTCTGTCTTAACCCATTAACGCCCAGCGGGAAAATGCATTTGTAAAATCCTAGGTTTTCATGGGATGATTTTGGTGGAAATTATTTTGGCGAGGTTTTGGTCAACGTGAGATAGCTTTCCAAATTTTGCTTCCTCACAATAACATATTGAAAGCCGAAAAGAGTTTGCATGCTTGATATTAACCCTCGCCCCACCGGGGAGGGGGGGCATCGATGCCCCCTAAGCTTCTTCCGGGATAGCAGAAAAACGACGAAGCGCAGCCCCGCGGTCGAGGGCTCTACCTCTCACCCCATCATTTTCCCACCATCCCTCCTGAAATTTTTACCCCGGGTCATCCAAGGTCAGGCCACCAGGCGAGGCCAACCAAGGTCACCTCACTTCAACTTCTGAGCTCTATAAGAGCTACAGTTCGAACTCGATCAATTTGAAACTTCCTACACTTCATGGCCCCTTCAGGGCCTACAAGATGTATATCCGGGATTTTTCGATTTCGTGACCTGAGGTCAGGTCACGAGGTGACCTCTCCCATTGAAAAAGCATGGGGAAAAGCCGTCTTATGATCTAAAAGTCAGAAAAACGATTTAAAATGCTCAGCTTGCTCAGAAAAGCGTTCCTGGACACCCTTTCACGGATCCCAGTGACCATTTGTGCCTTTTGACATCTCCAAGGTCATCCTAAGGTCACCAGGGGTCAAAAACAGTATTTTGACAATAAGTTTTGACCTAATTAAGCTACAGCGCTGAATCAAACACCATCGTGTATGTCTCGTCACTGGCTTTCATTTGATATACGGCAAGGTCACTTCCTGACCTTTCGTGACCTCAGGTCATATTAGGTCACGAGGTGACCTCTGGAGGTCAAACCACTGGCGGGAGGTCTTTACGTTCCACATAGCGGAAAAAGGTCTGGCATTTTCCTATCAAATGTACTTTACCAGATCTCAATAGCTCTAATGGCATAATAGTTATGCCCAGTTTGCTTAAGCATTGCATATTTGAGTGAAAATAGCCGATCTTGACCTAACTTGACCTCTGGAGGTCAAACCATTAACCTGAGCGCTTAAATATGCGAAGTAATTTCTTACTGAATTCACGCGAGCCTTCTAATGCACTTTGCAGATTTGCGCTAACCCACATGTTTTCGGAGTTAGAGGAGGGCCATCAATGGCCCCCGGTGGGGCGAAGGTGGCGCAGGACCCCCGGTAGGGCGCGGGTTAAGCCAAGACCACTAGGATTCAGATGGTAAAGAAACAGTAAGATTTGCTTGAACGTCTTTGCCATGGCTGTTGGCCGCCCCGGGCTCGTTGGTGAGCGTTGGGCTCCGGCCCGCTGCTGAAGAGCGGGGGCTGTCGGCTTGGATCGGTCCCCTGGACGCTCCGGCGCTCAGTTACCGACGTAGGTCGGCTGGCAACTGACTGGTGGAGGGTGACCTGGGGCGGCGTCCCTGTGCTGTGGACTTAACTTGCTCTAATACCCTTTGTGGAGTTGTCGTGTGTGGTGGTTCTGGTCCCTTGATGACTTTGGGGACCCACTAACAGTTTGACTTAAAATTTATAAAAAAGAGACATCATCAAATATGAAGCGGACAAAAATGACCCGCTGGGCGTTGCGGACATCTGCGGGACCGCTGAAAAGGAGGAAAAGGATGTGTCCTGTTCTCCCGTCTGGTGGGTTAGGTGCATAGTGTTACCTAGAGGGAAAGGAGGCATTGTGGGGCCTGCGAATTCAGGGTTGCCAGTTTATAGGTTTTTCATCAAATCTGAAGATTTTAAGTGCAATGCCGATACGTTTGGAAACTTTGAAGTTCATGAAATGCTTCCCAACGTTTTCGGGTCTGTCTTATTTTTAGAATGATTATCAAATATTTTTAACAAAACATGAAGGATGGTTCGGCTTTTCTGAAGGCGTTACCAAAGACAATTTTTCAGGGGTTTGAAACCTTATCGAAATATTAACAATGACTTCACTCTTAAACTAGCAGAGCCTTGTCTATTCCCCTTGATGGATTGTGTGTAGTGGATAGAGAGGATAGGGAAGAGTGGTGGATTGAGGACTTCATTGGGTAGGAGGAAGGGTTAGTGGTCTCGAGCCTCCCCCGCCATTGCCTCGGAACAGCCCTCAGCTATGCATTTACTATAGGCACACTGACATTTCGGTGGGGGGGGCTTGAGCCTTCCTAGTCCCCAATGTGTCCACCACTGATTGAAAGCCAATGACGAGCTGACAAAATGAGTTGGGAATTATCGCGGCCGCCGCGCTGGTTTGTTGTGACAAGATGGTGCAGTGTAAAACGTCCGGTGCAGTATAAAAGGGGCATAAGCGTGGGAAGTTTTATAACTTCTGTCTAAAACGCAATTAGTACCTTCTGTCGCGGCTTGGTACTAGTGAAGTGAAACAACCATGAGTGAACATCCCGGGGGTTAGGGGAGGGGTCAGGACTCAGGACCCCCTGGATTTTTGGTCTCCCACAGACTTTGTCTAGGGCTTGTATTGCAGTGCCAGCGTTGAACTATCCAGAACTCCTCCTGGATCGAGAAGAAATCTCCAGCCTTGGAGACATTAAATATATCGAAAGCATGGTTGTTAGCAATACCACAGATAAAATGTTTTTGCGGGAAAAGAAGCAAAATAGGTTGTTTTAAATGCGCAAGATAGCGGAGCGGATCAGGTGGATATCATGATCATGCCATCACAAAAATATATTAATCATGAGGATGAGAAAGATGATGCGCTGACCGGCGTTACAATGACCAGCGGTATGGCTGGAAATGTGGAGGTTCCATTGTGCACTGTGGGGCACGCCTTGCTCCAAGAACAGTTGGAAGATGGAAATGCACCCGTTTGGAGCTGGATTAATAGCTATGTGCCCGCGTGGGGAGCTAACGGATTGAGTTTAAACCTTACATCTGTTGCCGATATTGATTTCTCGTTGAAATCTCTGTGGCATGGTAAGTCCGATACAGGAGGGGACAAACGTTTTAACCTTGATTTCATCAATGTTCTTAAAATACTATAATTTTCACAATTTTAGTCCATCCCCCACAAGCCATCAGTCTAGGTTAACCACTATTGTATACTATACGCAAATATGCGATTAGTGTTGTTTATAATTAAACCTGGAGAGCATAAAACTGTCTAAACATTTTACAATGGCTAATATACAAGAGGAAATAAAAACACTTCACGAAACTGCAGTAAAAGCGATGCGCATCGGACCGCTCAGTGCGGTGACTGCGACACCCGGGAGCCGGCCACATCGTGCCAGCCGATGTCCCAAACGCCCAGCGGGTCATTTTTGTCCGGTGTCATATCTCAGAATCTAAAAGTGGTATCGGTTTAAGAATTTTGGAACATTTTATTTGACATCTTCTAAAAATCGGAAAACATTTGTTTCACTAATCTGAAAGCTGGAAGTAGGTGCGGGCGTTAATGGGTTAATAGCGAGTATTCATTAGTGATAACCGTATCTTATCGAGCAGCTATTGAAAAGCCTCATGGATGCCAATATACAATCGGGAAGCGCTTTTTGGGCATCACGACGAAAGATCTCCCAGCGCTAATTTTGAGGAGGTTTGGGGTTGGTTGTTTCAAGTTATTTTAGCACAGAAACGGATATGATTTCGTCTGAGGGGCACCACCAGCTGAAGGAGGCGGCCAGATAGACAGCGGTCTGGGACTGCCGATGGAGGGGCGGCTAACAAAGGGAGACTCAGGACAGAAGCTAAAATAAGCTTTCAGGCGCCTGTGAAGCAGAATTTTCGAAGTTTTACGTCGCAACTGAATACTTATAGTACAAACATTCATGATGGCGTTAACAGATGATACGACACCTAGAAAAATGTGAGCACCAGGCGTTAGATTTAGTGTATATCAGCAAATCGAATGTCAAAATGACGTATGGGATACGATTTTTATGGGGCACCATCGAACTTTCAGGGGGACACCGTGACTATTTCAGGGGGCACCGATGGTCGATGGGGGATTCCCCCATGGGGATGGGGGATGGGGATGGGGACTCCCCATCCCCCTTATTGAATTAGTGCCCCCTTGCCCTCTGTCTCCGCCTATGACCGGTAGGTAGGTACTATAATCGTGGTCATGTTAATGCTCAACACTATGGTCGCCCCAGGGGCGGATCTAGCGCGGTTCAGAGAAGGCTGGCTGCCCAAAAAATCTGTTTGGGGGCAGATCTTTTGGTGACGAAGCAGGCGCCATATGTCCGAGGGGAAGCCATTTCTTACCTTTCCACGTTTTTTGTTTACACTTTTTGCATCCAGCAACGTCTCAGATCAGACTGCATGGATGCGAGCCATTTTAATACGGTACTTAGCTAGTCCCCACTTTGACCATTCAACGAGCACCGACAATTGTCCTGAACTTTGGGAAAGCAATACAAATCGTTACTGCTGGACCTCCCGCTTAAGAGCGTCGCCCTTCCTGCCGCGAAAGGAAGAGGCTGAGCCGCCAACCCCGTCCGCCAAACCTCGGCTCGCCCCTGCCTCGCTAGAAGTAAACAATATACCGCGAACACATGTAACCAAGGGATAATTGATGGCAGCAACCAGTACCACCCGAATAAGATTTGCCAGATAAACGTAACCAATATCACGAGGACACACACAAACAAACAAATTACACCACGCGACAGCAAACAATACCAAGGGATGTCACCACGGAGGTTTGGAGGGGGTACTCTGGTCTAGCGACGAAAGGAAAAGCGGGCGAAGCCAAAACTCAATAACGGTCCGGGCAAGCGCTACCGTGGTAGTTTTCACCACAAACTAATTCGGGGATATTTTCGGAAGTTCGTGTTAATAAGTGCAAGTCCTCGATGAAGAGCCAGAACTTTTGAGGCCTCCTCTTGCTCGACCAGTGTGGGGGGGGCGTGTCCCCGTCTCCCCCGCTTTCGGCGCCCCGGCCAACACACACGAGCAGGAGCAGCCGGAGGAACTCTCGGTGACTGTCCGATTACCAGAAGTTAGAGCCAGCACATATAGAGCGCAGCACTGAACGCTCGGTAACACGGCAGGCCACTGGTTCTTCTGGGACCAGCTATCTGCTAAAATAAACATATTTTTGTTTCACCAGGAACACAACACACTTGGGCAAATCACTTCTCTAGAATTTTGACTGTTATGCACAGGGGCGGACCCAAGGGGGGCGATCGGCCCCCATCCCCTCCCTTGGACCGACCTTAAGCACCGGAAAGAAATGCCTCCCGCCGCAGACCCGCAAGTTGCCTTCTAAATGCCACCCGAAGGTAGGTCTAGGGGCCCCTTATAATGTACCTGGGGGCCCTGAAATCAACATCAGAGGCCCCAAGAGTTGTTTCCGGACCCCTGCCTCGGAGGTCCCACAAGCCCCGCGACCGGGCCCATTAAAACCGTCTCGGGGGCCCACTGCTGCCCAAGCTGGGCCCCTATTCTCAGCCGTTGTAGGTCCCCGGTATTCCACCCGGGCCCCTGTGGCTGCAGCTGGACCCCTGCGGTTCATCCGGGCCTCCTGAGGCCATCCGAGCAACCCCGACATTCTTCCGGGGCCCCATGCAGTCCACTTGAAACTGCTGATTCTACGATCGGGTCTTCAGAATTATCCCGGGCCCTCAAATGCCGAAACCGTGCCCCTGTTCTCAGCAGTTGAGGTGATTTCCCTGTATTCCACCTGGGCGCTCTGTGATCCCAGCCGGGCCCCCTGCGGTTCACCCAGGCCTCCTTGGCCACCGAGGCCTCCTGAAAATGCTTCCGGGCTCCTGTGGTTCACTTGCTACCTTTGTGTTCGCGACCGGGCCCCTCACGGTAATCTCAGACATATTGTGGCTACAGTCGGCCCCCTGCCTTGCTTGCGGGACTCCTTTGGTCTTGGGCCGTGCCTACAACATCAGCCCCTGCTTTAGAGTAGTAGGTATAATATCTTAAGCTCTTAATTCAAACAGACCCCAGAATATTGTAAGCTATCTGAGATGGTCTCCATCAGTGATCCTAGCCAAAATTTGGCCAGTCCCTGGATTTGTGGAAATCCAATCAAATGTTGAACGGACCTCAGGTATTTTAGGGCCAGCTCATAGTTTTGTGGGTGTTTGGAGTTCTCATAATTTTGCCCACCAAAACAGTGTTTAACGTGTTTTTGCTGGCAAACATGTCTTTATGTGTATGTACCTTTTTACTAAAATTTATACCTTGCACGGTCGGGCCCCCAAAAGCTATTTCAGGCCCCCTTCAAGGAGGCCAGGCCAGCCAGTCAGGGTTCACCCCGTACTTGAGCAATGTATGGATCCACCTCTGGTTAGGTAGACCAATAAAGGAACGGGCCATTTTTAGGGTTTAACGAGATACATTTAAACAGCAGAAATCATTATGTTTTCATTATAAGGCATGGATAACAGGCCAGCTTTTGTTCAACGATGAACAAACTGCTGTTATCTTCTCTGGGACGTCTTAGGCTTGTTAAACAAGGAACACACCGCTGTTATCTTCTGCGACGAAGTTAAAACGGTAATGCCCTGGAGCTTTTGTACCGCTTTTGCCGACTATCAGCTGATTTGTCGGCATTCGTGGTACCCCAGTCGGCATTTCTGGCTAACTATTGAGTCTACGTTGGCTGAAATAATGTGCACCAGAACTGCCGATGTAAGCCTCTGACCAATTGTCGATGACACCAGCCGGTGGCGACGACTGGGGAGGAAAGAGAGTGTCGGCGGCGGGGCGGCCATCCTGCACAGGAATTGCGTTGGATGCGATGATATATGTTGGAGGGGCGGATGGAGGGGATCTATTAGTTTTCTTAGCTCGTTTTTTCTTGCGTAGTCAGGAAGCATGCTTTAATTGGGAGTGCAACAGTGCCGTCGTGGGCGATTGGCTTAGTCAAGGAACACACCGCTGTTATCTTCTGCGACGAAGTCACAAACGGTAATGATCTGAAACACAAGAGAGCGAGAGCGAGAGAGAGAGAGAGAGAGAGAGAGAGAGAGAGAGAGACTGGCATAGGTAGTCTGGAATAGTCATACCCTCCTGTCCGTAGCCCTTCTGTTGTCTGCCCTAAAATTGCCCTAGTCAGACTTGCCTTCACTTTGACCTGCCCTAGCCTCTCTTCATCTGCCTTGCCATCCTCCCGTTGTTTGTCACGTTTTCCTTCTCGTGTGCCCTTTTTGTCCTTTAATCCACCGCTCCCTCCATCGTCTTGTCCTATAGGACAATACGAAAAGGCATGGTTGATTTTTTTAATAAAATACCTATATACCTAATACCCTATTTTTGCCTTCCCGAGCCCTCCTATCATCTCATCTACCCTACCTCGTCCTCCCTATAACAATCTGTTAAACCCACTATTTTCCACCCGGCAATGCGCTTCGCCTGCCCTGCATCACCCCAGCCCTACCCCTTCCTGGACTACCCTGCGCTTCCATTTTCTGTCTTGCCCTTCTTCTTGCCAACGCTGCCTTCGTTATGTCTTCCCTACAATCACGCTTTTTGACTGGCTCGCTTTGTTTACCTTTTCTTGACCTTGTCTCTCCTGGACCTTCCTTGTCTACCCTGCCCTTCCTCCGTTTGTGCTGCATTTATGTACTTGATCTGCCATCAAATTGGTTTGCCCCGTCCTCTATCCATCCACCCTGGGATCCCCCCCACTTTTCATGTCCTCTTATCTTCCCGTAATCCCCTCGTATGCCCTGAAATTGCACTCGTCTGCCCTTTCCTTTCGCTCTTTTACTCTACTCTGCTCTGCATCTGCCCTGCCTCTCCTCTCTTTCCCCATCGTTTGTTCTGTCTTGTCCCATCTATAATTTTTCTTTCTCTTGTCTACCCTGCACTTGGCTCCGTCTGATAACTCCATCACCCTCGCCCATTCTGCCCTGCTCCAAGTCTGCCATGTCGTTTTTGTCTGTACTGCTTCTGTCTTTTGGGATGTAAGGGTTGCCACTTAACATCTCGCTGGCAAGTATGACTACCCGCAGGTATCAGTAGCTCTTCAAATATTGAATTTTTATTGTACCTGAAAAGGTATTTACGACCGCTACATATTTTCGTTGAGAATATGTTACAAATTAAATAAAATTTCAAAAATATGTCTTTTAGCAAAGCTTGCGTTCGAAAGCCCACCAAATATGCCCAAATCGAGTGGTGGGCATGAACTATTGAAGATAAAGGGTTCGCTTTGGTACGCATCAAGTAGCGTAGTCAAGTCCCCCCCCCCCTGAGGCCGATCAAGACTGCAAAGGATTCTCTGATCAGGGGGGGTGCGCCTTGAGAACCAATCTCAGGAGCCCCGAGGGCTAATATGAGGGGCCCCGGGAGCCAGTCTCAGAGATGTTCTTGAGTGTTTATCTCATGGGCCCAGGGTTAGTCTCAGGAGTCTCCCGAGTACCAATATCAGGGGCCCGAGAGATAATCTCAGGAAGAATGGGTTGACAGTTGGTCCAGGGGCCCCCGAGAGTCAGTTTTAGGGACCTGTGAGTAATACTCTGGGTGCCTACAGAGTTAGTCTCAAGGGCCCCTGAGTCAGCCTCGGGGGGTGTCGCTGATAAGCAGTTTCAGGAACCCCGAGAGCTAATATTGGGTGGGGGGGGCGAGATTTAGCCTCAGAGGTGCCCACGAAAGTTGGTGTTAGGGCCCCGCCAGAGGTTTAACACGCGCATTGACGGGGGTCTGAGCCAACTTCGCTTGGCAGGGGGTACCCGCCCCCCCCACGATCTCGAGAACTACGCTAGATAGCGAAAAGCAGTAAAAAGCGTTGAGTAGCTCATCTACTTCTCTATAGAAAATATTTGTCCATTTTTTTCAGGTTACATTTAAGATCACTAGAGGTCAAGACATACCTTCATAGGGATAACATGTAAATTAAGGTTTTCGGTCAGTACATCTGGACAAGGTAAAGATAGAGCAAAACAATCTGTACCATTGGAATCCTCGCAGCACACCAAATCGAATGGCATATAATATGACCTTGCTGGGTCAAATCAGGTCAAATATGACATTTGACCTGACCTCAGGTCAGGTCAAGGTTTAAATTAGGTCAAACGCTTATCATTAGAACCGAAAAGACCAAGCCAATCTAATGAAGTTAAAATAAACGCCCCATCACCTTCCATTACTAAGTTATTCAGTTAAAACAATTTTTCCCATGTATTTCCAATTGAGAGGTCATGGCTCGTACCTGACCTTAGGTCATCGTTATCGAAAATACCGACACATATTTCAGAGACATATCTGAAACTGAGTTCCAATCGGATAAGGTCACCCTGTCCAGACTTATGCTATCTTAAACTTTTTTGAGCTCAGGTCACTTGACCTGTACCGGTGACTCGCCTGAGATGACCTAAACTAAAATTTTGGAAAAAAGTTGTACAATGATAAGAGAAAATATATACCAAGTACGGTGGCGTTACGCACTGCCGTTTTTATACTATCTCCAAAAGAACCGGAGGGGGCGGGTACCCACCCCCGTCAATGTGCGTGTTAAAAGAACCAGGATTAAAAACGTACCTAAACTCAGGCTGGATACCTTTTTTACCGTTTTCAATAAAAATCAATGAAGGCCCCTCCTTGACTCCACCCTCTTTTGTTCTGCTCTTTGATTGGCTGACAGGACCGTTAGCCCCGCCCCCGGCGCGTGGCGGCGGCAGGGGTGGTGCGGTCCGCACCACGATGGAGGCAATCAGAAGTGGCTGGACGCTGGCTGCAGGCTGGCGTGTTGAGGCAGAGAACTGTGCATCGGTCTACATTCAAAGATTCAAAGGTGAGTCCACCGACAGGAACCAGCGGGAAGGTATCAGCGCACAGGCGAGTACAACCACGAGTTATGGGTCCCAAACATTTCAGATTTGCACATTATTCTTTGCTATTCGCACCATCCTCGTTGGTTTTGAATGACCTTCTCCACCGGGCCAGATGAGAAAGGTAAGGCGATTCCTGTCGTAGGAGATTGAAGCCACGTTAAAGGGAGCGTCCAACTTTTATAATGGGTTTTGAACCGATAAAGCAGTTTTGTAAAGCGTGTCGAGAAACCACTCTTGCCCTATTTAATACCACCCAAAGCTCTCTGTATAACATTTTTGCAGGCTTTAAAGTTCAAAATAAAGGGGCTATCTTCCTTATTTCAAGCCATGAAACAATCCCTTTCCATCCCGAGCGCATGAAACGTGATAAATGTTAACAAATGGCATGGACACGCAACCTGACATGTCGCAAGCAGTCGCAAGCTGCCAGATTCGTGATGACATGCGATGCTTGGGTCAGCCCAGAGTAGTAAGACAAGCGGTGATATTTGTTCTGAGCGATTTGAGGTGGAAACAAAATGTGGCTTCCTAATTTTTACACCTATTTTGTACATACATTGCTTTTTAGAATTTCATCAAAGTGGTCTATTCCCTTTAATCCATGCCATCCCAGTCTGGACAGTAGCAATGAAGTCGCAAGGGAAACCACACCATATAGTACTGGTCCTACGTACTGTATTGTAAAACGTGACGAAGAAACATGGTGAAACGTGACTCGGAGATATACCTCGACCATATGCCCCATACATCCAAGGTTACTTAGCCACAAGCAACACATGCAGAGCCGCTGTATCCACAAAAACAGGGATCGGCAACTTCACCAGTTCTCGCTTTCTACCAGTTCTTATCCTACCGGTCCTGAAAGCAGTTCAGCGCACGATGATTTAACATTTCGTGAACGAAATTTCCTGTCTTTTTTGTTGTGAAGCAGCTGGACGCAAACAATGTTTTCAAGGCGCGTCGCGTGCAGGAGACTGAGGACAGAGTTTGAAAGGGTAGTTTATTATTAGTATTATTAAGGGTGGTTTATCTTAAGGTAAAATTCCTACACCACACACTAAAATGTGGTTTACACCACACAATATTTCCACACTATGTTCTGGCTGCCAGTGGTCGACCCCCATAAAGGTACAGAGACCTTCGCATGCCCTGCTGTTTGTTGAGGGGGCTATGTCCCGGATGTGAACTGCCTCCAGAACTTTTAATCTGCGAATATCCGCTACATTTCATGATGATCAATGTATGCCCGCCAGCATTTCTCTTGTTAGTTTCATGTTATGGTCCTGTGACAGTTGTTTCGAACAGGCTCCATCTTGTAAATGCATCGACATTCGTCTGATAGGGATGTTGTCGTGTGAGCTATGTAAGCTGAATTTGTATATCTTTTATAACCGGGATTGGTTTATAAAAAAATAACTGCGCTTATGATCCACTCCGCTCAGATATGGTAGAGTTATATAAAAAAGCTCAGCTTCCAGGACAGTAACCAATGTAGACTGAGTTTTCTTGATAGTATCTATAGACACATATATTTCCTTGTCACTGCATGATAAACGTGAGCTCCGTTTTGATAAGCTGCTTCAGAGATCATTTCGTGGGAAACGTCCTCTCCCAAACACAAGAAGAGCACTGTGAAGATCAGTGAGATGAAGCTCGCCGCAATCCGATCCCGATCACAGGGAAATCTCATTCTCAGGTGGATTAAATGTTAACGCAATTGGAAATCAGGTGACCAAAGGACTTCTCTCGTTCATGCAACACGTTGCAGTGCAATGCTAGTATCTGCATGATTTGAATCTCGCCATGACAAAGTAATGTCACGCTCGGAAGTGTTAGCGTCCCCACTGGTCTGCAAGTGAGGGTGAGGGTCTGTAAGCCTTCAAGTTGTCACTAACCCGAAATTACCACCATATCAACAAAAAGCCTCGAATTTATAGCAACTTAAAGTCTTGTTCTTAGCGCCACGACAAAAATTGAGATTTAGGGCCAGTTTTGGCTTAGATGAGGTAATCATAAAGTGATGAAGTGGAGAACTGGGGAAGGATCGAGGTCGCTAAGATTCTCGGTGATAAAATGTCTGCTTAGGAAACAGTATTTCTCTGTTTTGGGAAGGTGTAATAGAACAAAATATTTAAAGGCAATGTGACAGCTTGGGTCAATTCCGGACTGTGGTGGTCTTAGGGGCAGTCTATGCTGAAAATATTGGAAATAATGGATTTGGCGTCATTGCTGCTGGAAAATGGCTAAAAAGCCTAATATTTCGTCTTATCAATTTTCCTCTGCAAACGACAAAAATTCTCCACATTAGCCTCAGGTCAAATAATGCCCTGTGCCAGTTTGGACCTGTTTGATTTGAGCCAAAAATGATACGAATACACATATGCGTAGGAACAGGAGGAGGCGGGGGGGTGTAGGGGCCATGACCCTGCCAATTTTCAAGGTCTTAACCATTGACCCTTTGGTGTTGACCGGAAAGAAGCGACTTCCAAATACACCTTGGCCCCACAGTGTTCTGAACGTTCCTACACCTATATATCACGTGGCCACCAGCGGAGGACAGGGTCGATGGGGTAGATCTTTTTTCTCCATGAACGTAAATTCTGAGGCAAACGAAATAACGATCAAGGGGTTTCTCGGCATGCTCTATCCCGTGGCTATCTCAGTTTCAAATCCCATTATGAAGGTGCCACATTCCTTTTAAGATAAGTACAAACTTGGAACGTTTTTTCATCCCCCTTCCATGGGTTCCCAACCGTTCAGGTTGTCCTCTACTGCAGACGGGGACTTTTTCAGTCCTGCAGATCTGCGAAACTTTTCCTCGATGGGCAAGGACCATTACCACATCCGGCATCGAGCCATTATCGTCCCGTTATCGCCTCTTACTGACCATGCAAAACTACAAAAAATAGTATCTTACAAAGACAAAAAGATTACCTTTTAATTGTGTGCTTCTTTTGAGCCGTAAACGTTATCATGCAGCACAATTTTGCAACGAAAAAAACGTAATATAAATAAGAGGCGAGCGAGACATTACTGCACGAGTCGAACAGGGCTGAAGTAAACGGGTCTGGCGGACTGGAATAATTACAGGCGCCCGGCACCCTGCAGAACAGTATTAGCCCTACTGCAACGTAGTCAGCTTGTTTCCGTTACTTTCCAGCACGTTCTACCGCTTCCGCTACACCTGTCAGGACTGCGGGGAAGTCCGGACAAGAGCACGCATTTTACTGTCTGAATACATTCACGCCTCTCGCATATATCCGGCAAACTATTCTATAAGGTTGATATGGTGCCCAACCTGTTGCAAAATAAGGAAAATGCGGACAGTCATTTGTCCCTCACTTTTCAGCCAACCCCCTCTCTCTCGAAATAGATAAGTAAGAGTCGCTAGTCATGAATTAAAAAAGCAAAGCAGTGAGAAGTTGACTCATCTTCTGAGAAGGCACTCTCATTCCTGCCCAAATCGACGTCAGATGGAACACAAAGGCAACTGATACATTCCGCAAAAAATATTGCCTGATGAGCATTGCACGAGCAGCATGCAATGCATGAAAATGCTATCAGATGTTGGTGAGCCGAGGCCACAGTCGAAGTTTGAGGCCCACCTTAATGGGAGCGATGCCT
This sequence comes from Lepas anatifera, assembly GCA_034440635.1. Classification (NCBI taxonomy): domain Eukaryota; kingdom Metazoa; phylum Arthropoda; class Thecostraca; family Lepadidae; genus Lepas; species Lepas anatifera. The sequence goes on from JAOTON010000175.1 coordinate 140,264, forward strand.
CTCGATGGCCTGCTACGGGGGTGAGAGCGGGTGAATAATGATATTCAAGCGAAGGTTACAAGCGAAGCATTTTTGTTTCCTAGTCTAAACACACTAAATAAAATTCCATGGAAGGTGAAAGTTTTGGCAGCGGCGTCATTTAAACGTAGTGGATGCTGATAGAAAAACGGGAAGGCGGTGCCTCGCCTCTAATCTTAACCAGAACATCTCACACCGACTTGTAGTGCCCCAAATGTTCCTGGCCTTTTACGCAAAGCACCCTACAATCTCCCTCTAAGTTATAGCCTCAGGTGAATATGAACGTTGTCTTTTGATATACATCTGTGGTCCATTAGCTTCGAAGGAGACGCTTCCAGTCATTTTCATCCTTTAACGTGAATCCGCAGTTCCTTCCATTGAACTGGCGAAGAGGACATGGGCCAATCCACTTAATTTTCATTAAGAATTCAGGCTCAAGTCCACCGCATGGACCTATGAAAATATGTTAGTTAAGTACATCGTTGTTAGAGTTTTCAAACAGCCAATATGTTCCAAATTCGCCTCCCCGATCATCGCCAGTTCGGGGTCCGTACCGTCCAGTAAAAATTCCCTGGCAACGCCCATGAGCATAAGCACGTGCAAAATTTTGCAATGAATAGAAACAAGATAGCGCTCAATACCAAACAAAGGCTACGAAACTTGAATGACGACACTTATCACGAGGCCTTTTACGGAGGCTTGTCATCCATCCACGTACCAGAACCTATAAGGATATTCAGTCAGGTAGTTCCGGCAGAGAGAATATTGATCGTATCTTCCGCATTAGGACAAATGCTGCATGATTAGCTGAACTCATAGTCTACGTCACGAAACGGTTTAAAGGAGCTATAAAGCGGCGAGTCATGATATGGGTCACTAAAGCACGGTCAGCGTCCCCCGAGGCGGGGATCCCTGCAGTATTTACTGCGCTCCGTACAACAGACGGACCCGCCCCGACACCGCCAATTAGCCACACTTAGCCACTAGTTACGAGCCGACACCCTCCCGCCGCTCCTGTAACCAGAAGAGGGCGCGGACCCTGACAGGAGGCGGACGCCTTCCTGGTTACCGGCGGCGACCAAGAGGCCCTGCCCATATCAAAGCTCGTTATGTGAGATGATTACACTGGTCCCGGTATTGGGGAGCAGGTGTTTCTTCGGAAAGGTGGAGGGCATTGGGGTCACTCAGACCTGCTTGGGAGGGGCGCCAGCATCTTAATCTGCAGTCCGAGAACAAATGAGCTCAGTCGAGTCTACAGCTATTCAAAACATCTGAGGCAAAAGAAGGATGGAAAGGAGACGTACGGACGCCGTGTACGATAAAATTTGATACATAACAGATCAACCCAATTGATTTGAGCGACCGGGTTCTTCAGTGGAATTGCAGGAGCGGTCAAGCTCTACTGCATGGGACCTCCGTGGAGTATAATCGGCTTGGTCCAGCGTCTCCTCTAACCTCGTTGTTGAGGTTTTAGGGCGCTTCAGCAACTAGGTTATGTCGTCATCTAACCTCCTCGAGAAGAGGCAGAATACTCTATTAAATTATATCTACCGATAGAAAGCTAGATCAGAACGTTCTACTCGGAGGAGGTTGCAGAAGGCGCATGAACACACCCAACCCGCCCGAGTTGAGAAGGATTCGTCAAAGGCCGCGGTATCACGCAGCAGGAAGAGACCGACGGGGCACACGATTAAATATTCCCAGGGAGATCGCAACAGCGCTAGTGCTGGCCTGTATATACGGCAAGCAACAAGTTTCAGTACATGGGATGGTTCATTCCCGATTTTTTTAGGTAAGTTCGTTCATTGACAAATGTGATAGAGTAAGCCAGTCATACAAATTGCAAACCCAAGAGCGGGGAAGCAAGCCATGATGCTTCTACGGTCCAGCCCAGGGAAGATGACCACTGACACCGATACCGAGTCCTAGTCTTCACCGATTTCTGGACATGTTCGGCCCAGCTTTCCTGTCAAGACTCGTGAAGGGTGAAGAGAGTCTGTCTTGGAATATGTCAACGCCTTAAAATCCCTACTGAAAAGCGATACCATCGATATGACGACTGTCAAATGATGGCGGGTAAAGGGTTTGAATAGCCGTCTTACAAAGGCCATATGCAAAATATGCAGAATATGCATCAAAAGCTTGTATATGCATAACATTTTACAACAGTAGAATACGTCACAATACCCCAACTTGCAAGAAAATCACATAAACGTCAAAAATATACAACTAGCACTTATAAATCAAGCCCTATTCTAATCTCACTTAAGAAGTACAAACACATCGGCTTTCGACAAACGACGTTTTAATTATAACAGTGTTAGGCCACATATTCCTGTCCGTTTCGGCAACATTCGAGCCTAGCCAAGCGGGGGGCCCCTAACTGCACGTATACTTCAAGTTTACCATGAAGACAACACCAGCGGGGTAGAACACCGAAGCTGCAATAGGAGACCATTTCAACCCCAGCACAACTAGGACCTGCAAAGTTCCGATCTCAGAAGCGGAAGTGAACTCACGAGAGGCCCGGCGCCACCCGCTTCTGCTCTGGCTTCGGCTGAGGCCACCCTCCAGCCCATCAGACTCACAGCACGCACATTGCGTGAGCCCAGACGATGCAATTGCAGCTGGAAACCAGCCACCCCGCACCAGTGTCGGACCGGACCCGGCTCCGTCGCTAGCGCTGGCGGGCCGCCACAAAAGGCCTCTCTGGGAAATCCCGTCTCGCGTCGCGTCGCGCGCAGTTGCCGCGTCGTTAGATGTGTCGACAGTGAGGTTGTGTGACCCCGCCACCAGCACCGGTGCGTGAGGCCAGACGAGCAGCAAGCGGCGGCGAACTGCCGTAAAATCAGCTCTGATGGATCCAACTGGGCCAAAGGGTGTCAGCGTTGGCTATTACAATTACAGCCAGTTCTGTCGTGAACTGCACAGCTGCAAGTGTGCAACAGTGGGTCAAAGGTGTGGTGATCTTGATAAGATCACGTGGGGTTGAAATGCTCTGGGTGCCCCGCATAAAAAACCTCACATCATTAATAATGTTAAACCAAGTAAGCGGGCGATGAACCAGAAATGGCAGTTCTGTTCAATCAAGTTAAGCGAATTGCTAAAATAATATTTAAGCTATTGATTCATTACAAATCACATAACAGGCAGTACCCGTGACATGTATAAACATAGCCGTAGTGAGTTAAAATTGAGCCTGTGAATGAATGAATGAATGAATCAATGAATGAATGAGCTTGCTAATTCTTTAGGTGAGTGAGTGAATGAGATGTGATTGATTGAGTTCGGTGCAAGTGATTAAGGTATGAGTGAGCGAATGGGCAAGTTCAGTATAACTGTACAGCCTTGGCCGGCTTCGCCAGGACACTAAGACCTCTAGTCTCGAGTGCCCAGTGCCCAGTCCCGACAAGCGCGCTGACACGGGTCAAGGCCGTCACTTCGAGTACAGGGCGCCCCCAGACTGGTGAATTCCTGTGTATACTGACCAAACTGACGATGTTGATAATCGGAGTCTTAGGGCACTGCAGCTGCAGAGGCTATATGTGCCCATGTTGACCAAACCCGTGGTTCCAAAAGTAGCGGGCTGACTGGGAGTTTAGCCGGAGAGTTCAGCCGAGACGAAACCGTGCCAAGTTCGCCGACATCGGCTGGTAGACAGGAGAGGGCCCTGGCCTGCTGTGCAAATTCCTCACGTGAACGTTCTTTGCGCCAGGTGATGCGGCACGGCGGCAACATGGCAGCGTTGATGCTGCTGGTGGCGCTGGCCGGAGGGGCAGCATCCTCCTCCTGGCAGAGGCGCTGGCACCGCCGGCTCTCTCAACTGTCCCGTCATTCCACCAGGTAACCACGGATCTTCCGCTCGAGTGAGGGGAAACGGCCTTATGCGGAAATACGCTGTCATTCTAAGTTTATATTTTGCAATTAAGATTAGAGCTTATCGACGCAGCAGGGTGATCCAACGTTGTCACCACAGGGCAGCAGGAAGGGTGGAGTGGTGATTGCACGGGTAGAGCGAGAGGAGGCCGCTCCAAGGGTTCCATGTATGTGGTGGAGGAGGGAGACGACTATTCCATAAAAATAGTCATCATTTTATGTGAAATACTGCTAGGAATACCACATTGGCGTAGCCCAACACGTCTCCCAAACCAAGTCAACGATACAACAACAGAGAACACAGAAACACCTGACGAATCTCTCCAATCAAATGTCCTCCTCCACAGCCTGGACGAGCCGGACTCGTCGTCCAGCGGCGACTACAGCAGCAGCTCGGACTCGGGCTCAGGCCGCTCGCAGCTGAAGCAGCTGCTACACCGCCACCACTCGCAGCGGCAGCGCAAGACCTCGCCCAAGAACAAACGGCTCAACAGCCGCAACGGTGAGGAGTGCGGCCAGTGGTACACATTTAGCTGATGCTCGCCTAGGCCAAATATGTAAATTAGCTGCAATTTCAGCTACATCTGATTGCAGAGTGTGTGAGTGAGTGGCGAGGGCGTCCCGTTCCGATACATTTTGAATGACTTCTGAAGATGTTGCAATTTTTGGGAACTCTGCATAACAATGGCACATATCGAATGCCAGCCAGACTAGATAAGCCCAAGACGGAAAATAATACTGCTGTAATTGCCCAGGTGAAAAATGCACGTGAGGAAATATAATGTATCGATCACACGTTACTGCCGTCTAGTCACCGCCAGGAACTGTGTGATTTTAAAATATTTTCTCGAACTGAAACCATCAGCCATTCAGCCATCAGCCATTCTAAGAATTACTTCAAAGTCGATTGAGAAATTTCCTCTCCAACAGAGAGCAACGAGGCCATATCGAGAACAAAAAAACCGCATCCCATCATAGGACTCATAGATCTAGCAATAATCTGCTCCGATTTATAAAAACTCGTTGGTAATATAAGCTCTTTAGAGCTTACCTCAGTCCATCCAAGCTCATGGATGATATATTATCAAATGAAAGCGGTGGAGCAGGTCTGGTATCCCGTCTGTACGCTCCAACCATTTCCCACCGCTCAACAGCAGTCCAAGCATGAGACAGGGCTAATAGCTAAACAAAACCCAATCCCAGGCAAGCTGACATCACCACAATAACCTCACCTCACGAAAAACGGTTCCCTGGAACTTGTGAGGCAGCGTAATAAATCAGACAATTCATCTAAGACACTAGCCTATAAAAAAGTGCAAATTATAGTTCAGTTCCTTAAGGAAACAACGCGTTTTCACATGCTTTAAATGGCGTACCAGTGCTGTCAAAATAAATGTAGATCAAATCGCACGTCACGTACAACCGTATAGATCACCGACACAAATCGTCCAGAACGCATGCCTTTATTTCCCGCCCACTCCGTCACATTACCTAACTCCTTCCGAACGAGTCGTGTGCGTGAGCGAGCCGTGTTAGCATGCACCTAAGGCACAAACTGAGTGTGTTATGTATGTCCTATGCTGTAACCAACTCACCCAAAGCATCGGCTTCATGTTTAAAACAGAACATGTGTGCTTTCAGTACGGAGCGTCAATGCAGTTTTGTTATTGTTGCAGAAATCTGCTTGTTCAAAGCACTCCGGCGATGCGGGAACCAGCTGATAACGGACATTTCCGACAATCCCGACTTCGAGAACCGGTGCTCGACCAAAGAGGTAAGTCATTGCCGAAGCTTACTCCGTCTGAACCATTTCACTCTACAACCGGATGCCGTATTGGCTCCCATGCGTTGCACATGCATCGCTCTAGATTGCCTTGAATTAACCGTAACACTCGGTCGAGAATTTCCACACGTGCTCTTTTCCGCCTGTTGGATCTGTGCTCCCGGATCTAGAAAGCACGCCGGCATTCCCGCCATTTCGCTACTGACCGCGCCGCGTTCCCGTCACAGGAGTTTCTGGACTGTATGTCGCGCATGCAGCGCGGCGGATGTCGCGCCAAACATTCGCGCCACGGCCCGTCGCGCGCCCTGGTGGACCAGTACCAGCAGCGACTCAGACGGATCCTCCGGGCAACCCGCGGCTGCGTCATCGGCGTCGACCTCTCGGCGCAGCAGTAGTCCCGCGGCGTCGTCAGCGATGATATTGGCGCGCCGGCACGAAGAAGGCGTCATACGCGCCGCGTTTCGCGCGCGAACCGTTAAGCCGAGAGGTTGACATATTAGCTGGATGCACCATGTTTGGGGAACCCTCGCACACAATTTTTGCGTGCGTCCTAAGCCCCCGGTGGGAAGATTATTGAAATTCGTTATAGGATGATGCTCTAAAGAGTGGTGCGTGTAGCTATTTCTTGCCATGATATCATCTTCGAGTGCAGGAAGGATTCGTGTTGTAAGGCGTTTGTGCAGTTCCCTTGAATTCAAGTACGGCCCGTCTTACATGCATATGTTTGCATGTTTAGTATGAGCCATCTTTGTTACTACCGTGGGAAGACTAGTATCGTGGGTGGAAGGATGTTTCATTTTTTCACAATCTGAGCCTAGATAGAAAAGCCAGGCGGCCATATCGTACAGAGAAGCCACTGCTTATTTCTTCATACACAAGAAACACAATGTAAAATCATATAACGAGTCCCTCATTCATTTGCCTCAAGGCATCAAACTGCATGCCCTGAAGCCTTCTCCTCTGAACACCAGAACTTCCAGGCATACCCCTGCTGGGAAAGAACGGGATGTCACCTCCAAAAGTTTTACTTAGATTTCTTGCTTCAGTAATACAAATCATACGGTCCTCTTCTTTGTATCATATTTTTCAAGCTTGAGGTCACCAGGCAGCTATCTGCGGCATTCTAAAATGTGCATCGGATTCGAAAGCTATGTATGTGTGTATATCTGTAGAGGCACAGGACGCCCCCGCGATTTTAGCACCCGTTGTCTATATCGTGTACAGGACTACTCCTTGCGTGTTTGCGGTACTATGTTTTCAGATCTCAAGATGTGAGGGATTGCGAGCCCTCAATACATCTCCGCATGTTTTGTCTGCTTTGCTATAAGCGGGGAAAAGTGTAACTGTGTTCACGACTTTCAAATGAATTATGTTTTGATGCGGGAATGTGCAATGACCTGCCGGAACAGGAGTCGATACAGGGACACTGACAAAGTGCGACCATTTTGCGGAGGCGAGCTGGAATTACGGACATACAGAGATACAGGGTGTCCCGAAAATAAATGACGCAATTAGAACCACAGAATTTCCGAGGATATCGGCATACAATTAGCTGTTGTATTATGCGCAAGACAATTCCATTGCCAATTTCTCTCCGACATATGTGCTATAATGCTGCATTATGTTCCGACTTACAAATAAAAATAAATCAAGACCTTGGTCAGTGGCAGATCCAGGACTTCATTTCGGAGGGGGAGGCTAAGGGGCTCAAGTCTCCCCCGCCATTGCCTCGGAACAGTCTCCGGGCTTGAGTCCCCTAGCCCCCTTGAATTCGCCACTGACCTTTGTATATCTGACTACAAATACAATGTTCATTGCTGTCGACTAGAAGTGCTATGATGCAGCGACTGCAAGAAATTCTGGCCTGTCATGTAGATGAAAGTCCGGGACCTTATACAGCTAAAGTAATTACAGAAGGATGACTTGTCTTGCCACGACACAAAGCAAACGGCTGCTCAGCTCCAGGTGCCCCTGGAGGCTCACCTGGTTGCAGAATGTCCAGCGGTCAACAAGACTCCTTACTCATCATGCCTAAGTCAGAGGCGTGGATCTTTTAAATGATTTGGGGGCGTACAAATGTGAAACTGGGGCATTCCACGACAAATTGACCAAGTAATAACACCCTACATCTCAGATTTGGATGAAAATTTGTCTTAGAGGTTGTCCAGGGTGTAGATTAACGCTGAGATACTTTTATCTTCATTCATGCAGTGGTTTCCGAGTTATGGCCTCGGGCAGTTTTTGGACCCCATGAAAAACCTTACTTTCCCAATAGCCATATCTTCAAGAGTAATCATGATAATTATATAAAATCATAACTTCCCGGAATCGTCAAGACCTGAACAACAATTCGGTGGTGTCTGAATTTTATGATTTTCAAAAATTGATATAATGTTGTCGGTGACCTAGGTCCAGGTCGAGTGATTTGACAATGATGGCATTAAAAATCGAGATATCTTTCCCTTGTAAAAGTAAATTTGGGGTGTGAACACTGCGTTGTGAAACAATTAGAGACAGTTCTTCCCCAAAAATTGTTTGATTGCGTTTCTAAATTAGTCATACAAGCGCAGTGTGCCCAATCATTGTATCATATCCGTCCCAATAGCCCTCGATGGGCCTGTTATAAGAGTCAAATTGTCAGAGATGACCTTCAAAGAGTACAATAACTCATGAAATATCTCTTTCTTTCGATCTTTGTATATTTCAACACGCAGCTCCCGGGGGTTTCTCCCCCTCCTAATTTTCCAACAATAACGCAAAAGACAAAGAAATGTATCGTCGGTGATTAGAACTCGATCATTTATATCAATTACGCACCAACACAGAATCGCAAGCTGGGAAAATATGCCATAGCATTACACCCGTCAATTGGAGTAAGCCTGTGGAATTGTTGAGTTCATTTAACCGTTAGTGCCCTATGAAGCCTTTTCGGAAGAGCATGCACAATCTCAGTGCGTACAATTTCTGTACCGACCGTGGGAACGGACCAATATAGTCATATATCCGGATGCCTAGTAAGGTTTTGCCACTCAGTCTTAGTCCTTCTATAGAAGAGGGGCTTTCGGGTAAGTTAGTACCAGTAGTAAGCAGAGGAATCCAACAATAACAGCGTTGCAAAAATAACCACTTAATCGTACAGCCGCCTCGCGCCTTTGTGACGTTCGCGCGCTTAGACGTACCTCTTCATCCCCTCGGGTGAACAAAGACGCTGGGACACGTGTGTGATTTCATGGCCTTGTTTGTCATCTCTATCTCTCTGTGGATGCCCGGGCATCCACAGATTGTGAGTTCTTTCGAGACTCAACGTTCGTCTGCAAGAAATTCATGCATTTTATGCATTGCAAAGGCCATGATGATTGAAAGTACGCAATGCTCCGCTATAATGCGATTGCAGTAGTAGTTTCGAAATTAAATTAAACTAATTCAAGGAAAAAGCTGTCAACAATTTATTGGGTATAGAAACCTAATACCCCAAACTCAATTTTACCACAGAGAAAACTATATTTTTGTGCCGTCGGTATGCAATCATATGACCTGACCCTAGGTCACAGGTAAGCTTATGTTTTCGCTTTTGAACTTTGGATTTTGGTTCCAGGTAAATAGAAATGTTTTCGGGATATTAGTCTGGGTTATTTGATGAAAGTTTAAACTTCCGAATATTTCGAGTTTATTGATAGCTCTTTTTCAACGGAATGTCGTCATGAACAGCCAGTTTTTCAAACACAATGTTCTTCATCTTGAGTTCCCTTCCTACATACCTCTCATTTAAATGAAGTATATTACGTATTCTTGCATTCCCGCCGAACCATTAAACGCCTCTTCGCTAAACGGCACAAATAGTGACAATAACACGTTTTTGCATTCCCGCCGAACCATTAAACGCCTATTCGCTAAAGGCACAAATAATGACAAATAACTCGTTCTTATATACACGTTTCACTAGCTCGCCCCTACTATTGATTTTATTTTTCCTGATTTTGTCCAATCCTGTTGAATTCTTGTTACAATGATAATCCTAAGACTACTACAATCCTGCAGCCATGACGATACCCTACATGCTCTAAAACGGGGTCCCAATTGGGTTAGTGTAACGTTTCCTTCCCGATTTATATCTGCTTCCTTATTTAATTTCTATCGCTCCTAACAGACCTTTACGGATTTTGTCTACTGCAACATTTTAACATCACAGGGTTCGATCCTTCCGACAACTATATACATGACATGACCTGCTGATTTAGAAAACCTGCCGTTCCGAATATCCCATATGAACAGCCAAGTTTGAAAAACTTGGCTGTTGATCATTCCGTTGAAAAGGCTATCATAAACTCGAAATATTCGGAGTTTAACTTTCATCAAATAACCCGACCAATATCCCAAACATTCTAACTACTTGCAACGTTTCTAAAATTAACCTTAAAACGTTATAATTTTGGTTCCGTCACGTTATCCTTTAGTTCTTAAGAAATCTGGGGACGTATATTTCATACAAACATCATTATTAATTTTTTGGCATATCGCTATTAAACAATAAAGTTTTGCACCATATCGAAAAATGGCCGGAGGCAATAAGTCAGAAACCGCTGGTAGAATGAGGCTAAGAATTTCACAGCATGAATCAGCTCCCAAGAGAGCCCCTTACACAAAGTTTCATAAAAAATCAGAGATGTGGGGTGTTATTTTTATATTTTTGGGTCATATTGTCGTGGAATGTTCCAACCCCAAAATATGTAAAATAAGTAAAGGTACAATATGGTGTGTCTTAGCCTTTCAACAGGCCTGAAAAACTGCATAAATCATATTTAAAGTTCTTTAAACGGAAAGCGCGAAAACCTAAAGGGAATCTTTAAACACATATTGGATGTTTCATTCGGGGCGACTGGAAACCGCGAAAGATATAAATCCATGTCCCTGACCTAAGCCCCCTATTTCTATTTTATTTCGGGGCACCTGAAGAACCAGGTGCCACAACAAAACACCTGAGATTCATAATCATTCAAGTAAGCCATTACCAACGCGATCAACACGATCAACTCTACTCCATACTCTCCAGTAGCGAATGGGGTTCAGCAGCATGCACCTCCAGAAGTGAAGGTCAAGTGGAAAAACTGCTGGTGTGCTACCTTTACACCAATGCAGACCATGGAATAATCAATTTCCAGGGATCTATCCATCGTTTAGTGTTTATTTTGTTAGTCCATGATAGCGAATATTGTCATGGACTAAATAATAAACAATAATGACTTTTTATTAGGCGTTCTGTGAATGGTGCCTTAGCCTGCCTCCAAAAGAGTGTGTGGGATAATTTATAATTCTTAGGTGACGATGAGTTACGTCAATTTCCTGAAAACAATGGGGAGGTTACTTCAGCATGGGTCGCAAGATGTTTTTAACTTGCAAATAGATGGTCACGGCAACAGCACAAGGGTCCAGGCAGAACAAACCTTAATTTATACTAACTACCTTAAAGTTATTAATTTAAGGTATTTAAGGTATGTTGCGCTGGCATCAATAAATGTGGAAGGATTCACGAAGTACGAAAAACAAATGCATCAGTTACTTTTGTGACACCCTGAGTTTATAATTCAGAGGAGACAGTTGTGGTCAGGAATACCCACCCGAAGACAGGAAAATCACAACTCTCTCCACAGCGCTTCCAGTGAAGGAAAAAAGTAAAGGAAAAAAACTCATAGCTACGTCAGACATCAGTACGAGACCATGAGTTGGAAAACAAACTTCACTGGTTTTATTCATCACAGGCAAATAATAAAAATGGCTCTATCAAGTGTGTGATTCGACTGTCCCCATGCTGCTCAATGTCACCTGCAAAGCGGATCCAAACTTCAATGCACTGACAAACGCCAATCTCTCTGTGTGACTTGAAATGCCCAACATCTGAAGCGGTGCCACAATCCTTTGTTTGCTATTTCTACTCCTGTTATTCCGTCGTTTCGTGAGGTAGTGAAATGTGACGCTGCTGCGGGTAATTCCCACGAGGACAAGGACAAACGAATAAAATTGTGAATAAAAAGTGTGTGTAATGAGCAGATCACGTCCCTAAATCGGAGCTTAGTTGCTCCGAGCTTAGTAGTAGTTACTCAACATTTTGATATAACATGATAGAAAATGAAACCTCCAAAGCACACTAATATCACAGCTAGATTTCACAAGCCGTCAGCTAACAAAAAGCGCACGTGATGTACTGGAAGCGGAAGCTTTTGGAAATCGACGGCCTCCGTTCCCCAGTAACGGCGGTAGGACGATCACACCTCGTCCACATCAGAGGCTTCAACATCTTACGTGCGCTGCCACTGTTTGTTGCGGCGATTCTTCCCTGTCGGGATGTTCATTCATTGGCCCGGACGGATCACGACACCCAGACCAGCCGCAGTCGGTAATTCCAGCTAACCATGCTATTAAAACAATGCTACACCATTCTCGGGAAACACAATCCCCGTCTGAATCCCAGAAGCGCGGTCATCACGGCTAAATCTACCCACCATCATAAAGTCATGCCATGCGATCACCACCCTGCTCCAGAAATTCCAGTTCACCCTTCACCGCGCATCATCCTAGACTAATTAATCAGCCCGACCCTGAGTCTGATGCGGAGCTTTCAGCGCTCCATTGCCCCCGTTTCACCACCCTTCTCACTGTTCTCCGCTTCGCCACTCCTCAGATTTCGCGCGATCCCATTGAATCAGCTCCCGCGAATCGCGCTCCGGGAGCATAGCAACCAGTCATCACCCTTCAATGAGCCGTTAATTGTCTCGGGTGCGGAGCGAGTGCCGCCCGCGGCGGATCCGGCGCGGAAATCCCGGGCGGCGGCGAGCAGCGACGCAGTCACGCAGGCGGGCGCCACAGAACGCTTCCGTGGAACCGATTAGGGTGTCCCTGGGCCATCGGGCGAGCGCGACAGCACCTAATCATTTTGGCAGACAGGAGCCCGGAACACGGCCGCAAGCAATGCCGGAACCTCTCTTGGAAATGCCAAAGCTTGACAGTACTGGATGTGAGTTGGGGAAATGGATATTCCAGGACACATTGACAACGACGTCGCTCTCCCGATCTGCAGCGTATATAAATATTGGTGGGAGGGCCAACGCTGGTGCCGATTTCATACGCCGATCAAGGGGTCAAAGGTGATAGTAGTCATGCCACGAATGAAAATAAGAACTGCCATTAACCTCTAAAGTGTCCCCTTAAGATGAACGTAGTGGCGCCCAAGCACTGAGATTCGGAGCCGGCTCCCCCTTTGTCCAAATGGTCCGCTTCTGGAGTGTCACCAACCCATAATACATCCCGAATCCAAAGTCAACGGTTCACTTTCCACCCCAGCTCCGCCTTTTCGAAATTGAATACACCCAGGCTTTAATTCAGCTGGATCAGCTGGATTACCAGACAGCTGGACTCCTGTTTTGCACTCCACATACACTCGCGCTTGATGAAATATGTGGAGGCGAAAAAGCGAGAGTTGTACCCCTGCCTACCATGTCATGTTAGGGCACATCGACTCTATAGGAGTCCGATCAATCTCGTCGCGTCTGCCGTTTCCGTTGTTTCCCGGCGTGGGGCCGGACGACCCCTATATTTGTATGTATTTATTTCATCTCTCAGCATACATAAATTCAACACTCAACGGGCGCGATCGGCACAAAAGACGCGTAAGGGTCTTAAATCGCGGTGCCTATCGCTCGGTTTAATGTCATAAGCAGTAAGCATTGCTCCACCACCAACCAAAACGGGCTTCCACCATTCGCGACAAATCATACAACACTTGGGACAACTTATAATACAATCCACTCAGCGCCAATCATCTCAGACAACAGTTTCCACAAATGTAGACCGTACACCATTCCACTTTGAACGCCCCTTCCCTCCACCGAGTTCACAAGTTGAAACGCTTGGTTTGTATGCGTAAATTTTGAAATGCGTTGGCAATTGTTGACCCCTATATGGTGGCGCGCCCGGTCAACGGCAGCCGCGAGTCCCAGTTATACTGGGGCCGTCACAATCACAATGGCGAGTGGATTCTCGGCTGCTCAGATAGCTAGGAGCAGGGGTGTGAATTTATATCTCTTTAAGGGCGTACGGGCACCCTTAATGTATTGATTTAGTGTTAAGATGTCCTTTAAGGTTTGTGCCTTTCATTTCAATTATTTTGACCTGGCTTTGTGCTCTTCAGCAGACCTGTGAGAAGGCTAAAAATAAATTTATAGTACGTTATCGTCTTGGTTGTGGTGGTTAGTGACATTGTTTTCAACATTGGGCGTGGATTAAAAAAATGCACGCCCCGACTCAGGAGTCATGCAAAAATGTTGGGGACTGCCAATCTTCATTTAGCCTCCCATCTTCGAAGCACGCGTACCTCGATGTATGAACAACCTTGACTGACTGTCCAACATGATAACACTGGTAAAAAGGACAATGCAAAATAACGTGCAAAAAAAACGTTTAGAGCGAGTCATGCCATGATTTTATTCATGGGATGGCGACGTTTAAAGGATGTATGTACATTAGGCTGTGTCATTGGAAGGTTTTTTGTCTCAGAACACATTGCCCCTATGATTTTATCATGCCCTATAGATACAGAAACAATTCTACATTGCTACATTTTTCGTACCTGAAATCCCCAGCCTGCTCCGAGCCAAAGTGTATTTCCCCATACCTTTAACATTGGAACATTAGCGCCGCCAAGCGGAAATATCCTGAACTAAGCACTTTCTTACGCTTTGGCAACCTTATGATACACTTAAGACCTCTAAAAGAATTTCTAGAGAATATTAGCAGCTCTTAGGATATTTCAAAGCTTCTGACAGCAAAAACTAGGCACGTACTCAGGTGGTCTTTTGAGAGAATGGCCCTTGAAACAAAGGCGCCCAAATACACGCCATATTGAAATTTTTGGGGTTTAAGGGCGCACCAACAGCTGAGGTCATATGACATCGGAGGGGAAAGGGCAATGAGCTAGGCTTCAGCTAGGGCAGGGAACCAAATCCGGCCTCTTCGTGCGCTGGAACCCACGACACCATGGCTGACAGCTGCTGGCGATGTCTGAGGCGGCTGCAGCCATACCCGCGACGCTGACTCTTACCGACTATTTTCGAGGCATCCATCCTCTATTGTCTACCATCCTCTCTATTGTCCATGAAAGGTTCCAACTTTCAGCGGAACACTCCGAATCCTCTCGATGGCTTCATCACTGAGGCTCATGGCGAGCGAAGGATCGGTGATGGGCGTTTTATCTCAGCCGAATAGCTCAGTGAAGTCAGTTACGTCGATGTTAACACCCGGGAGCACTTCCGGCCAAATTTTCAGCTGGGTTTGCTACCGGCGCCCCTGGACAGCCAGCAAGACCCGATCGCGCAGCTGGGGCTCCCAATCCGAGGCCATCGCTAGCAAAACTGTCTCGAGGAGGCCCCGGTAGGCATTGTGCTGCGTTTTTTATCGTTAATCTGCCATAGCAGTTTCTACGAAACTGCCATGCTGCCAAAGTTGGACGCCTCTGGCGAGCCGGTAGAGCAGCAGCTAGCCCGTGCTTAGGTTGTGGCTAGTTTCTCTGGCGATGAGGGCACGATACGTGTTATCGATGTCCTAATCGACGTCAAGAGCGTGCTCTTCACTGTCGACTGAAATGCCCTCATTATCCGAGTCCTCATTAACCGCACCGTGTGCAGCTGTCTGAGGATCCGGAGATTAAAAACGACGCTTCTGAACACGCTGCCTCACGAGATAGTCCAGCCTCGCTGGTGGGCGGGTCAGTATTTATCAAGCCTGGCGAATGCCTGCTCCGCCGGCCGCTCATTCTCGTTCAGTATCGTCCTCCGGCACGCTGCTGATACAGGTCTCAACGTTTCGTTTTAGTCAACACCGCCCAAAAACATCCATCTAGATCCTCTCTGGTCCTTGAGGAATCTGTCCTCGGCTACCGGCACGCGGTTATCCCAAAGGCAGCTACAGTGGCTCAGGCATCTTCAATTGTCCAGGGCGAGGAAGCCGCCAGCCGTTTTGTGTTCCTGCCCGATCCATTGCGACATTTCTTTGGAACTGTGTTCGTGGCTTAAACTGTTTATGGCACTCAATGAGTTAATGTGAGGGATATGAATTGCATTTAGTCGATAGGAAGGCACGCTTTAGTCGATTAGCAGGTATAACAAGGGTGTTATTCAATAGCTTAGTCTGCTGGAGTCTTCACATGGCACCAAGCGTGGTATTGTTATGTGAATGTAAGTTATGATGCGTTATATCTATTCCCAATCAATGCTTATAAGGTCAATATTAAATCCAAACATTTCCGAAGGCATGTCCTGTGGTAAAGCTCATATACAGAGATCAAATTTGGCAGTCTATAAGACCGAAAGGGAAGCAGACATTTACCAGACATTCACAGTACCCGTCAACCGTGCCAGTGTTGTATCAGCGACTGAAGCTCTGGTCATCACGATGAATATACTGCTATTTAAGCATTTTCGATATTTGAAGGTCAGCCTTCGGCTCTTCCGAATAGCTCATCTTTTTTTCTTTTAGAGTGGATTTGAATAAAATTGGGATGTGTTAGGATCTAGTCCTGCAGGTTTATTATTCGGGAAAGCGGCACTGGCCGCCACACTGGTACCTAACGGGGAAGTCATGCTTTCGTTCTGGAGCTAGATCAGCCAAAGGAGGTGGATCATAATATAAAGATCATAGCTAAATGGAAGGTGCAGCATGCTTTTCAGAAGCTTTCTAGAACTAGTGGATGCGGTTAGACTCACTAATTGCTTTTTGTATCCATCAGTAATTAATCTAAAGCCAGACGATTACGACTGAGCCCTTAGTTTGCAATACAGCCACGGGGCAGCGCTAGTGTGCTAATGCTGAGAGATACCCCTATTTTCTCCGGCTACGAGCAGGCTGGAGTTTAAACTAAAGAAAAAATGAATAGTGCGGCATTGTTCCTAGACGTGAGGGGCATGATAAAATCATAGGGGCACCATGCTCTGCGATGGGTGACACAGCCTAATGTGCATACAATAGAAGTACAGGAAGGAAATAGATAGGATATCACGAACAATGAGGGGTCCTAAAGTGCCCCGGGAAATGTACCCCAGAAAGGACATACCATAGGCAATACTGAAATAAATTATACGGGAGCCACCTCTCGAATAGGGGGGGAGAGGGAGAGAGAGAGAGAGAGCAAGCGAGCGAGCAATTGCTCACATAATAATAGGGATACTATGTTATCCTTTTCCGAATAAAAAACTAACGAATCTTTTTCTATGCAGAACAGGAGATCGATAATACCGTATGTTTAGATAACAAAATGACTGCATCGATTTCGAGTGTGCTTCCGTTTGTCACTGAACATGTGTGCTCCGATCAGACAAAATGAGTCAATATTTCCACAGTTGTGTTCTTGAATGTTTCAGCGTCTGTAGCTTCCCACACGCGCTGTCAGGACAGTGTCTCGCACAAAATGTATGTTCGTTATGGCACTGGTGGTCATGGGCAGGTACAGTTATTTTTATAGCACAATGGTCAGCTGCCCACAACCATTGGCAACGAATTTTCGTAAACCAAATATTGCCACTTTTCATTTGCCTCACGAACTAAATCTGATAATTTATACATCCGCCACTGCAGGCTTAACCCACAGACAGAGCCAATTTATGGACTAGCTGGTAGTGCGCGTGCGCAACAAGGTGTGCTTGATGTGCTGAATGTGCTTTCTTAGAGACCTCTCGTGTTAGCGCTGATGTTCGTGTCGTCCTTATCGTGAGGTGGTTTTGTGGTAGTGAATGTGAAGTACATTCTTCCCATATCAGGATCGAACATTAATTTCTTTTGAATTCTGTGGGATTTTTGTGAGGCCGCGATAAGCACTGGAAAATTGGGAGCCCCTTTCAGTGTTTCTCAGAGAACATGAGGGCGGAAACGGCACCATTAAACGCACCTTTCCAAGCTGGAAAATATACAAGCAACAACATCTCGCCAACTCCAGCCAGTGCGGAATCACTCCTTCTCCAACCGAAGCCATCGTCTCATCGCACGACTCCACTAAACATTCTGCTGCCCGTCTTGTTATCAATATTCCTGCTTCTCACTGCTCTCGTTCCGTACATTCTGGGGGTGGCCCTGGGTCACACGATGCCGCTGTTCCCCATGGTGAGCGACGGTGGGGTGTGTCCGCCCGAGTCCTACGTCTTCATCACCCTGCTCGGCATCACAGCGTTATTCCTCGGTCTGACAGCCTGGCAACTCAGCCCCTATCTTCGTCCAGAACAGAGCGAGGCCGCCTGGCAGCACCGCGTCTACGTCGCCGTCCAAGCGATGGTGGTCCTGAGCGCCCTCGGAGGTTTAGGAGTGGCGGCATGGGACGAATCGTACCACGCTGCTGGCCACTACTTCTCAGCGGCTGTGGTCTTCCTCTCCAGCACCAGTCTTTGCTGGTGCTTGGCCCTGCTGACGTCTCACATCTGCCTGAGGCGGTTCCGCCTGCTGCTGGGGCTGCTGCAGACGCTGTGCTGTCTGGTGGTGGCGGGCTCGTTTATTAAACGGCTTATCGTGGGACAAAGTGCAACAGCGAGACTGAAGGGGCTTTGTAATGCAACAGGTGAGAGGATACAGAGAGACTGAAGCGGCTTTGTAATGTAACATGTGTGAGAGAGAGAGAGAGCGAGACAGAGAGACAGAGAGAGAGAGAGAGAGAGAGACAGAGAGACAAAGAGACAAAAGAGACAAAGAGACAAAGAGACAAAGAGACAAAGAGACAGACAAAGAGACAAAGAGACGAAGAGACAGACAAAGAGACAAAGAGACAAAGAGACAAAGAGACAAAGAGTCAAAGAGACAAAGAGACAAAGAGACAAAGAGACAAAGAGACAAAGAGACAAAGAGACAAGAGACAAAGAGACAAAGAGACAAAGAGACAAAGAGACAAAGAGACAAAGAGACAAAGAGACAAAGAGACAAAGAGACAAAGAGACAAAGAGACAGAGAGAGAGAGAGAGAGAGAGAGAGAGAGAGAGAGAGAGAGAGAGAGAGAGAGAGAGAGAGAGAGAGAGAGAGAGAGAGAGAGAGAGAGAGAGAGAGAGAGAGAGAGAGAGAGAGAGAGAGAGAGAGAGAGAGAGAGAGAGAGAGAGAGAGAGAGAGAGCGAGACCATTGGAGCAGGTGGTAGGGATGCATCAGGTAATTATCCAATTTTTGCACCCAAATGTTACACCCATCGTCAACCTAGCCGATAGCCGCGTGACATTCAACAATTACATAAGAAAATAACTTATTTTCACAGCACGTTGCGTCGGAACCAAGTGACCCTTTCCCACCTCGCTGTCCTTTCCAGAGGTGGAGCATCAGCTGCAGAACAACGGCACTCTGAGGACAAGTCAGCGCTTCGCAGCGGTGGAGTGGCTCCTGATGGTGCTGTTGGCCGCCATGGTGCTGACTTTGGCTGTGGAAGCTGGGATGACCGACACATACAACAAGAGATCCAGAAGGCAACTGAACGGCGACACGTGAAAACAGTGTGCTACGTGGTTTCATATCTGGGGAATAAGTGGTCAGAGAATGATGATGTAGTGTTATTGCGGTTTTGCGGATTGGAGTAAGTGCACGCGGAGAAAAAGTATTTCGCCGAGCAGAAAAAGCCAGACCCCGTTCAGTTGTTTGGCAGCATTACGTCATTGGCTGGGGGCACTACGTTACTATGCAGGGCATAGGAGAAATTGCACTTTTTCGAAGCTCTAAATAACCTATTTTAGACTGTATCAACAGAACTTATATGGTTGAACAGAAAGCTAAAAAAATTTATTTGTGAAACCATCAGACGTTTTGAAAACTCCAGTGAAGAATATTATTTTTAAAATTTTCCAGAGCGTGTCAAAATAAGGACGGTTCGACTAACAGCTGTTTGCAGTAAGACTAATCTCGATTTTGATTGGCTGTTGATTTCTGCCTTTGATTGGCTGTTGGTGGTACCTGCGCGAAGACAATAAACATCGGTGATCTCTTGAGCGAAGGTAAATTTATTTTCTCGGCTATTAAGTAGGCCTGAGTTGATCAAATAAATGTGCCCTTTACAATTCTTTGAAGTGTTATAATTTTTAATTAGTTTACGTAAATACGCTGCTCGCCGTTGAGATGGTTCTGTAATGGGTGAAACAGTTGTTTCGATTTATACTGATTGGTGCCAATACGCCCAACTTGGTATGTTCCGTGATCCTTCCAAAACTTGTGATCTCCTTAGTTGTGGAAGGGCGGTGACGTCTCTGGGGGACTTATTTGTAGGAACTTGGTTGTCCGGTTAAGCCTGGAAAAAGCTTGTGTTGGCGGAAAGAAGTGGTCTCATCCAATTGAGTTGAATTTGGCAGCGTCCAGGATATGATCGAAGGGCAACACACGTTCACAAGGACCAGGCAGCATAAGAAGTGCGGGAGCCAA
Organism: Lepas anatifera; assembly: GCA_034440635.1. NCBI lineage: Eukaryota > Metazoa > Arthropoda > Thecostraca > Lepadidae > Lepas > Lepas anatifera. The sequence goes on from JAOTON010000175.1 coordinate 160,357, forward strand.
CTCGTCTGAAAATGACAACGACTGGCCAGCTCACGCGTCGCCCGTTCGTGGCAATTTGTGTGAATATTGGGGTTTCAGGGTGATTCAGCTTCCAAGCCGGTGATTATTGAATAATTTTGTCAATGGACGGGTTAGAATGTTGAAGTCCAAGTGCCAGTAAAAGCCGGGGTATCACATCATGTATCCACGATCTTTAACTACAGAGGAGTACTAGTATCACGATATACTTCAGCAGGTACAGAACCCACGCAGAGGAGAGAAAATCGAGAGCAGCTCCATCCAAACACCTGAACGATTAAAATCCATTCAAGGCCAGCCAGCCGATCACAAACGAAGAGATCCTATAGACAGAGTTGTGCGTTTCAGAATTTTCTTGAGTCGACTCAACTCAACTCAAGTGCTGAGAGCGGTTGACTCAACTCCGACTCAACTCATGATCAAGAGTTCGGTGAGTCGACTCAGCTTTGACTGAAGGCTAAATTCATCCGACTCAACTCTGACTCAACTCACAACTCAACCCAACTCAAACTTCGACTCGTTTTCAAAAAAAATAAATGATAAATATATGTAAGTAATATTTAAAAATAAATAAATCAATCAATAAACCAGCAAAAAACAAGCTGTTCAAAAAGTCTGAGACCATGCGGAAGATTAATAAAAGCAAAATTAATTAATTGGCATTCAAACATTGGTTAACAATTAGCCAGCAACCATGAATAACTTTTTAATTCTTCCAGACTGTCACTGCCCAAAAAAGCTACCACATGTTGCAATTATTTCTAAAAGGAGCATTAAATAAAATGGAAAGGAACCTAAAAAAGCTAAGGTTACACCAGCACAGGCATAAATTGAGCCTCCATACTGTCAAAAAAGGTCCAAGCTAAAAAGCATGATATAAACTGTATTTGTAGGGATGGTATAGTTATTGTTTTTTATGTTAAAGAATGATGCTAGGTAAGTTTTATAAATTAAACATTACTATGCCATGAGTTTAATCAGAAGTTAAGCAATAATTAGGTACTAGAGTATCTAGTTGCATTTGCTTATTCTAAGAACTACAGCAATCCCTAAGTATACCATATATGACAAAGGACAATAGAAATGGAAATTCTATCAACGTGTTGGATTTTAATATATTCATATTTTAAACCCGATCCAATTTTAAGCTTGAGAACCTCCAATACAGTACATATCTATCGCTCTTCCATCCATGCAACGTATAGTGGTGCAACACACACATTGCCTTCTTCAAAATTGGAGCACGATTTCATAGAAAATTTATAATGTATAGCTTTCTAAATAAAATACGGACGCCAGGCGAGGGTCTCTGATTAGACAAAACCAGTAGCATGAAATAATTCCTCTGATTCTTGCGATAAAGGCGTCTCAATATTTATATCCAATCAAAGGTCCAATTTTTTCTATACTAATAACAGTATCTGCTTTTAATAGGTAAAATGAAAAGAGCGGCGGCAGACGGCGCATTTAGGACAAAAGAAACAATACAACATGTAGGTATACAAATATTTGCATGACTTTATGAATTATTAAGTGATATTTACACTTTTTGCCTTGAGGCTAATTAAGCTTGAACCTATACTCGGTTGAATTCGTTCTTCAAAGCCAGCAATGGCGCACACACTATTCTCAGACGACGACCACTGACGACAACAATCAGCGACGACGACGACGCGAGTTGTTGGAGTGGTTGAAGTAAATAAGTAATGTTAAATATTGAAGATGAGAAGTTTTGAGAAATTTGAAATGTATTTTGTGGTGCGTTCCACCACTTCAAATGTTTACGACAAGGCCAGTGATAGGAACGTGTTAAATTTTTTCGAGTATATGTATATTATTTGTGCTCAGGGATTTCTTCAGACCGGATGGGCCTTTAAAATACGCAATTGAACCATATAATTATTGATATATTGAAACAAAATGAAACTTTGATTTAAACAATTGAAATTCTGGAGGAAAAAGGTATTTAAAGGAGGTTAAAGGAGGTTTGCAAAAGGTAGGCAAATTCAAACACTTTTACTCGACATCAAGTTTACCTGTTGAGCCAACTTTTTCTCGTCCAACGCATTTGACTCGCTGTCTTCACAACTCAATTCTACTCACTTGCCAATTTGTTTTCGACTCAACTCAACTCAGAGTCGAATGAGTCGGAATTTGAGTTGAACTCCGACTCTGACTTGTGAGTTGCACAACTCTGCCTATAGGAACGAGGCAGGCAATCAGAACTCTTACTAAACACCCAATGACTCTTGACCATGATATCACGAAATAGTAAGATCAATCTTTGTAGACCTAAGCCGAGCAAGGGCGCCTAACACAGCCAGCACACAGCACTAAAGTTTAAGACCATTGCACAGCATAAACATATTTTTGCTTAGCTTCGTTTTGATTCACATCAAATGTATGGTTTGGGAAGACAAATAGCAAACTTTATTTCATTACCTGGGAAGCTGGTGGCGTCCCAATGCATCTCGTTGCAGATTGAACCCAAAAATGCACGAATGCAACGTGCGCCATTGGTAATAAAGTCGAAGCACTAGCTTGCTATTTTATGCGATGCCAGTTCTCGCTACTTTTCGAATACACGCTCTCCCTCTAAGCGAGTTCGGTGTATCTCTTCAAACACGAACTCCATCAGATCATCCCGTTCCCAACATTCATTTTGTTCACATTCACACCCCTCTCGTTTTCTGCAAGCTGAGGTGAAATTGCAAACCACCCCAAACAGGCTTGTCTGTGGAATGCCGTCTTGAGGCAGGATGCATGCACAAAGTTGGCTGGTGGAGAGTAATTATGCTTCAAACGGGCGAGGGAGGAGGAGTCGGGGGAGCTAGACAGCTCTATTATCGCCTTTTATAACACATTCCACAGATGAGCGGGGAAAGATAACATAAAAAGTCGATGAATCGAGCGCTATAAGCCTGTTCATATGAACACCCCTCTCCCGAACTTCAGCGAAGACGCGGGTTCCGCCCGGTTCATCCCCGTCTCACGCCATCGCGCCAGACCCACCCCACCCTGGCGCAGCCCTAAAACGCCGGTATGTTTGCACGATACAAACATGCAAGCATCATGCCTCTTACAAGCGCAGGTGCTCTGAGAAGTCCTGCAACGGCTCAGCCAAGCTATTCAATGGAGATAGTGTCCCGCCCACGATTCTTACAGGTTGGCTGCTCGAGGCTCAATCAAACAGACGTGTGCGAGTAAACTTCACGTATAAATAGCGTACCCTTTTACCACCCAGCCCCGCGAGAGCTGTAGGAAAAACTTATCATTGAGGACAGCGTGGCAGTGTGGTACAGGACGGCTCAGCAAATCAACTTGGTCACCTCAGAGGGCGAAAGATACATAGTTTGAAAGCTGAGGAGGAGCTTAGTTAGAAAACATCAAACCAAGATCAGATTTATTCGAACAAAATCCATTTCAGAGGGCTTTTCACATGTCCATGTCCAACTGTAAATAAAGAGTAAAAAGGGATCAACTTCTCACATTTTTATCGATGTAATGCTTATAACTAATGCGAACATATGTGGTTCCAAAGCCGGCGACTTATCTTTGCCGTTAGGAATGCTCCAACCCTCGTTTCACCCCGTCCAGCCCCAAGTCTGCCGCTGCAGTGGAGTGCTGCTCTACGGAGCATCCGCTAATCTACGCCTGTCTGCGGGCATATACGCTCACGGACAGAGGATGGGTGCATCAACAGGCCAATCAACCGCATTTTTCCGGGCCACTGAACAAATAACGGAAATATATTTACCACAAAATACAGATTTTTGGTTTTCAAACGTACCTATTGGTACCCATCCACTTCTTGGCAAGCCGATGCGAAAGGCACAAACTAGCGGGAACCAAATAACTCTGCAGACGACAAATATAAGAATGTCGGTCCAGGCTCGGTCCCCACGACTGACGTAAAAGCCAGCGCTGTATAAACACCATGCAGGTTGCGCCTCAATAACAGCGTTGAAACTCCTTCGCCTTTAAAGGGACGTGTGCATGAATTTCCATGAGACGCGATGATTAAGCTGAGACTTGTTTTGTCCTCAAAACCGTGAGCTTTTATCTAAAATGCAACACCTCATAGCTAATCACCCGGAATAATTATGAATCACTGGTCGAAGCTAAAAATCACAAAAATAGAAATTGTGAAAAAACATCGATGAACATATAAACAATATATATGTTTGGAATCGGCCCATTCCCAGTTTCCGAACGATATGTATTTTTGTCATTTGAGGAGACAAAGTTATTCTGGTAAAATCTCGACGGTTATGCTGTCTTGAACGTGTTTAACAAATAGCCCTTCCTTGTCGCGGCCAAAACGACTGTGTGCAAAGATAGCTTATGGTTGCATGAGTACAAATATGCCGAACAGACATCAATAACGTGATCCTCGAAACAACTTCATGTTCTTCTATGGCCCCGATGATATCACATGTGGTTTCGAACACCGGTTTAGCTTACTAGCAAGTCACGGACGATGGTAATATGAATCCAGCATTCACGAGCGATTGTTTTTTTTTCTCTAAAAAGAAGGTATCGTGCATCCACGGGAAACAAAGCGAGAGCTACCGTTATCAAAGCGCATTGGAGTAAAAGTGAATCATATAAGCAGATTTAGGCACTATACCTTATGCGCCAAGAGCAGGTAATACGGCTAATCTAAGCGAACTGAGAGGCCTATAAATACGGAATCAGGTCTCATTGCACAAAGAGAGACGCCCACGCAGTATTAATCTTGCATGACTTTGTGGTGGCCCAAAAATGGTTAAATAATCCGTCTCACGATGTCACTTAGCATTCTGCCACCCATATCCTGCCAGCCTCATAGTCGCCCCTATTAGCATTACCGGTGGGGAAAGTTTCATCCATGACGTCAACATTTGTTTCTTTTTGCAGATGGCATTAGTCTAATTTTTGATTAGATGATCACATATCAGAACTGCCCGCCATGGAAGAAAGCTCCGGACTGTGCTGCTTTGTTCTGAAATAAATCAATTAAAGTCATGGCACGTGCAAGGCGCTTTACCTTGCGCGCACACTGAAACAAGCCAGCGGTACAGACGAGCCCTGTCAGCATATTTACACTGACAGGATGCATTGTACCTTAAAAAAACAAAAAATAGCATCCAGGACTCTCACACATGCTCATTAAATAACTGAATTGGTATGATTGCTATACCACATGTGGCAATTTGGTAGGCAAGAAAAGCAGTTCACCTACCATGTTTCAAACACAGTGTCTCCCAAAATTTCGTGACGTATTTAGAATATAAGTATTTCCGATGGTATAAGCATGACATGAATCTTCTTGGTTTATGTGGAAGTACAAGTCATGAAAAGTTTTAGAGACACATACTGCAATGGTGCATTATATTCCGGCTCAGAAATGATCGAAATCAACCCGCATCCATTTCCACACAAAGAAATACACACCCAGATCCAACAACCACTAACTAGACATATGACCACGGTTTGTGCCACTTTGCCACAGGTGAACCCCTTGACACTGATCATTGAGAGAGCGGTTCGATTAGCAGGCACGCGTAGGTATTTGAATTATCATTTAGAGGGAAATCACCAACGAAAAAACTCACAAATAACTTAAATAAACATATTTCCCTCTCCTCGCGTGTGCAGGGAATTGACGGTAAAATAAAGTCAACACTACCGTGCCAACATTAAAGAAACAGCACATGCGACATTTGAACAAAATTGGGCTTGTAATGGCTGAGATAGCGTCCTTTAATGCGATGTTTTAGTGCGCATGCGCAGCAATCAGATGGAGACTATACTATCAGAATTGATACAATCGTGTATGGATGCCCTCCGTTGATGACCTGCCTTAAAATAAAATGACCCAGAGGCAGGATTTGGTGACCTGCCCTAGTCCAGCCCTCGTTTGTACCCCTCCTCCCACCTTCAACGCCAAATAACTTGCACTTGGTGCGCCGATAAGGTCCGAGAATAAGTCATACTGTATCAAACCAATGATTCCCTGCAGCACACAAGCATAGCGGTTCAGATGTAGTATGATGTCGTTTCTGATCATGTTTGGAGTTGCACTACTTGCAAAATTTGAGAAAAATCGACTCATGAATTCGCGATATAGCTTCTTTTACCATTACTCGAAATACACAAGAGCAGCGTATTTTCCGGTTAACTTCCACGGCTAGATTCAGAATCATCATGGTAAATTACCACCCGATGATATGATTTGATAGTGATCAAGGTATGCCATGCTGTTTTCAAGCAGATGCCCATTCCTTACCCATCTAATAACACAGGCAGCCAGCTTGAAACCTTAGGGCTTTACGATGCATCAACCGCTGAGATCCTGTTGTGATGCCAACTCTCACCCCGTTGGAAGGCCGAATTGGGAATCAGGAAGTAAACATTTCCACCCAGGATTCAAAAGTTCGTCACACTACCGCCGCGCCGCTGCATTCTCTAAACAGGCAATGAAGAGTGTTTCCATCGCGGAGGGCCTTTAGAGCCCGCTACAAGATACAGATGGCGCTTGCGTTTCTCTCTTCCAGAGAGGGAAAGCTAAGTTAAGAGTTGGGGGAGAGTTATATGTCATGGCGCTCGAAACAAAATTCACAGAAGAGGTTAGAATTAGGGCCAATAGAACGGGGCCTTATGTATAGCCAAATTACATTCCTCGAGTACGAATAAACGTATGTATGTACTTTATCATGTGGTCAGCTTAAAATGTCCAATCCTTCCCCGTTCTCGGGACCTAGGTCGAAACTATGGGCTTAGCGCAGAAACGGCATTTTTATACGCCTTCGTTTACGAGATCTTAGGGGGCCTTCCAGGCCCCCTCAAATGCGCGTTAGTGCCAGACTCCTCTCCAGTGTGGGTGTTGAAATTGGATGTGCTAAGAAATCCAAATTTTAAATTATTTGTAACCTTGAAGCCATACGTTTTGGAAAAAATTCTAAATCTAAAGTGATTTAGGAGATCGGCCAAAACTAACACACCCAATTAAGTTTCCGCTTAGTTTTTGGGTTCGCTCAGTTAGACATTGACTGTAAAAAAATCAATTTTACAGAGTAAGCGCCGTGTTTGGGAATATCTGGAATTCAAAACTCTCGTAATGGATGTCCCTTAAAATTCAACTTACTTCAAAATGTCCAAATCAATTTGGGGCCTAAATTAATATTTTTATCCATACATTTCGACGGACTAGAAACTTACTGACTTTCAAGAGTGAATTTGCCAAAAAGAGCACTAACAACATGCATGAAGTTTCAAGTCAGTGGTATACATTCAATTATAGAGATTGCTAAACTTTAGATTTTAACCCATTTTACCTTGCCAACGTCTTCTGACAAGACTGAATTCACTGTATCGTCCCATTTTCAAGCGGTACCTACTTTACTTCGATGCCATATCATCAGGTACATACATGCCCACATTTCGATATGACCAAACCGCTGAAAGGTCTCCAAAACTCATCCATTAGGTGCACATGCTCGGTATTCACCGAAATTTCGGTACATGCTGCGTCATATGGGGTTGACCCTTAGGCATTTCCATATCGCCAAAATATCATTCTGTTTTTGTTCAGTGTAGGAAAACCAGCGTGGAGCGGGTAAAGTGTTCAAGGCGGAGCTCACCTGTCTCAGAGCTTACATTTCATGTATTTCCCACTCCAAAATTGTCCCACCATTCCGACACCGAAGGGAGCATAACAATCACTCAGGGGCGACTCCAGGGGACGCACGGGGCGGTAATGCCTGACGTGAAGCTTCGCTAGACAAACATGGCACACTTAAACTTAAAAACACGTTTCTCAGATGATTTCTGCCCACTGTCAACTACGGCCCACCTATTCGACCTCAAACAGATAATCCCAGCGGCAGCGTCACTCCCTAAAAACCTCGATTCGTCTCTGAGGTCAAAGTGCAGCCAGCAAGAGTGAAGTATCTCTGAACGTGGCTGCGCTGCACGTGCCAAGCCAGTCCACAGATGTCACGCCCCGGTCTCGTGTCAAGGGGCGCTGGGCACGCTCCGCTGACGGCTGAGCCCAGTAAGCGGCTCGAACTAGAACTGCAACCCGGATGTGCCGGATATCATTCATTCCACGGAACGTGTGCCTTCTGAGAAGGCAGCTCCGCCGATAATGGCCTAGCATCTAATACACAAACAGCACCTGCAGCGGCACTCAGCACTCTAATGCTTTAAAAAACGCCAGCTATGCACTAGAATAGGGAAGCACACACTGACAAAGTGGCATAAAGGATACACGAAAAAAACAGTGAAATGGTCTTCAGGATGAGAAACTCCAGTCCTCGATCGGATTAATATGAGTATCAGTAGGGAAATACAATATTGCCGTTGAGCTGGCAGGATACAAGTTTAACAATAGGACAGACTCAGGAGCCCGCCAGCCTCAAGAGTGCAACGCAGAAAAGTAGCTCTCATATCCGTGACTGTTATTGTTTATCATCAACATAAAACAGAGTCGTATTTTCATTCGTAAGCTATAATAAAACCCACGTTGACACAATCTGACTTTCTTGTATCATCCCCACTGAATCAATGTTTGCTTCCAGAGCAACAAGTGCATGTGGGCTGGAAGCATGACTACGCACATGACGGAAGAGGTGGTTCCACGGAGAACCTACAGGTTCTTGTAAAACAGAGCTCAAAATACCACCCGCGACAAGAATAGATCTGGCATCACCTTTTGTCGGCACTTTACGCTTGCTGCTTGCGAAGGCCAATTCCGAGTTAACCACGGCCACACCACAAAGTTCAAACCACATTGTCATCCAAAATGCATGGTTTAACACACACCATAAGCCCAAATTTGCAGTTTCGCGGATACGATGAAGTGCACAGGGCGCCAACCTTTAAAATGGCTGCCAAAGTCCCGACAGGTTCCTTTTATTATATGATTGCCCCATAGGCAGATCCAGGGGGCAAGGGGCATTCCCCCATCGACACTCGGTGCCCCCTGAAATGAACACAGCCCCCCTCAGACTGCGAGTATCGGTGCCCTCGCGATACGATTTGGCGCCGACCTGAAATGTTATCCGTCCAACCGTTCAAAAGTAGTGCCCCCTGGTTCGGATGCCCCCCCCGACCAATCAGCAATCCTTGATCCGCCTATGGATTGCTCACAGTCTACTCCAGCAGGGACAGGCCTGGCAGCACCGGCCCACACAAATCCGCATTTTACACCTTGTACGGTCCGCTGCGATGATGCAGGGCTTCAGTACCACATCCCTGAAACTTTCACGCGCACTGCCGCTGCATTAGTGTCGCATTATCCTCTCGAAAGCGCGGAAGCCTACGGGTGACAGTAAAGTTCCACTCTTCACGATTTTCCTCCCAGATTTGCATTATTCGTCGCGAACTTTCCGAGCCATCCTGAAATTAACAGCGACTTCTAAGTTACCAACTCAGATTAGAATCGTTTGGATGATTTCGCCACCAACGCCGGACTGGGTTGAGAAAGGCTACGAACCTGGGTGTGGCGAAGGTGTGGATTGTCTGTCGTTAGACAGGACAAGACAGGACGAATACCCCCAAATGCTCTACTCTCTCTCCGATATGAGATTATGGAGCTTTGCGATACCCCCTCCAAAGACCTATAACAACCTCAAACACACGCGAGCCGAGAGAAAAGGTGGGCGCAATAATCCCGTACATCCCGTTGCGACAACTCAAACAGCATCCTTGAATTATAATACAGATCTCATGGGAACCCATCCCACCCGGGAGGAGGCTCGCCACAGTCCCCCCCTCCCCAAACCGGTATGCGACCCCCTCTCCAGCCGGTCTATCACGGAAACATTTCATATAAAAATCTGACGTACTCGCACAGGTCTCGCATGCCCATATATAACATGGATCCGACGACTCGGGATGGCGATTGCGTGACTTCAGGCTGAACGCCTGTATCTTGGCGCAGCAATGACTATTTTTACTGAAATTTATATCAGATAGGATTATTTCGCAAAGGTTCTTATAGTAAAAACACCTGGGCTTAGCTTCTGATACTGGGAGAGTTAATTCTTGCGTAAAATATTGTCAAAGTCGTGGTATTCAAACAGTGTATTACAAATGCATATTGCTGACATTGCTCCGGCCCACTCCTAAAAGAGCAACAGATTCTGTATCTACCCGAACAACATGAGTGAACGCTATGTAAGCGAGTGACATCTAATATGAAAATATTATGTTTGTAACAAATTGACTTCAACTCAGTGTTAATTAAAAGTCTGCACAGAACTCACCTTGCAAGCCGATATCATCGTTTAGTCCGAACCGTTTATGCCCGACTTAATTTTACAAATATCACATTCATGAAGAGTACAGCACGTGTTACTTACATGATAAACAGTTGGCACTTTAGCGGACTATAGACATCAACTAGCTAGCCAATGGACGAGCAAAACAATGCAAAAGCAGCCCATCGAGCACTCCGCTGTCGCCTGGCTAGGCACACTTTGGGGGGAGTCGAATGTTGGGAAACGCAAATGTATGTAGCGTATAACTAGGAAAAACAGCACAGCCTGACGCTTCACCTCGCTCGGCCACCGCAATATCACAATGTGTACAGAATGTATGTTACACGAGCTCCGACTGGCATCGGCAGAAGCGTCGTAAAAAAGCCACGATCAGAAGGCCTGGGGGGGTGCAACGGCGAATTATCCCGCAAACGCTGCAAAATGCAAATACACTTACCAGGCTCAAACTCCATCGCATGTCAAGAAAAAACAAAGAACTAAGAGTGTCGAGTCATTCTTACTTCTTATAATTTCGAACAGTGAGGATCGGGTGGAAGAAGGAAAATGGATCACCTGCGATAGAATGACTTAAGATAAAAATGTTTACCAAAACTGGTTAGAGTTTTGGAAGGTTTCACTCTTCATCAGCAGAAACACTGATAGCTAAAACAGTTCGAAGGCCCATTCGAACCCAGAGTGGTAAAGTGGACAAAACCGATCTTAAGTCTGAGCATAGCGGTAGTACCATCAGCCGCAAATTCATACTCCGAACACGTCTATAACCGAGTCGATTGCAATGTGACTGATTAAGGGCACGCGGTTACATATCCATTATCATTTATCACAATTTCCCCTAAAAATATCTTGAGAACCAACAGCGATCCCGACATCTCGGGGCAGCTCTACACTACTGGCAGCGAAAGCACTACAACTACCGCAACACTCACGCCCGGTAGACCACGCGCCAGCGCGTGGGCTGCGCACAGCCGGAACCCTCCCGGTCGCCACACAGGCGGTTAAACGTGCTCTCCGCCGGAAAGCCGAGAATCTCCCGCTCCTCCTGGATACGGAACGAGAAGGTCGACTCGAAGCTCCCGATGAAGTGTCTGCGGACGAAATAGGTCGACAATGTACCAACAGAAGGAATATGGAACCTAACCCCGGGAATTTCACACATTTTCCTAATGCCTAGTCATCTACAGAAAAAATGAATAAAAAAGGTTTTGATAAGTGTGTAAGTCTGTTCTAGCAGAGCAACACATTTTGCATAGAACTGATGACGACTGACACATTGAATGAAAAGCGAAGATGCCAAATTTCGGGAACCTACGATCAAGAAACGAGTTTGAAGCCTCATGAATCAATAGTAATCGAAAACATCGTTCACAGGCAGCGAAGTCACAAACTATTATACAAACGAACGGACGTCTCACTAACTCGACACCCATTAATTATAGATATTTAAAAAACAGATATTATAGAAAACAGATATACAGATAACAGATAAAAACAGATAAAACAGATATTAAAAAAATAAAAAAATTAACGGGAATGTCAAACCCTCAAAACGTGATTTTAACGGAGATAGCCAAGTTGTAAAGCAAGTCGGAAAACACGGTACTCCATATATCATTTGTCTTGGAACTCGATATTTCCGTAGAAAAAAGCTAAAACCTACCTGACACCCAACCCCTCATCAACCCCTCGCCGGGCGGCCATTGTTGTGAGCTGCTGGTGTGACGACATATGCTAACGTTACAATGAGCATCAGCCAATCGAAGCCCTTGAAGCATTTCAAGTATGGTAGTGGTTGCCAGATCATGACATCATCCACAGGCAGACATTTATTTATTTATTTTCCTAGAGGAGTTCTTTTAACAAAATATTGAGCTTATTGAACATTTTTTCAGAGAAATCATGAGTGGTTTCATTATTTTTGGCTAAAAGTACGCTCAATTTCACAAAATTCCAGGATTCGACCAAGGCGCCACATTCCCTTTAATGGCGTCGATCTAATCCAATGATCCGATGCGCGTCGTCTTGTCAGAAGTCGTTGATGAATAAGCGAGTTGAAGAGTAGTTACAGCAGTCTGAGCTGAGAAGTCACCGTCCCCTCAATATTTCTCCAATAATTATGAGCCAGTTTGAAAGAGAGGCGTCTCACTTTCCGTATCTGCAGTGCAATCCTCAACAACTTTGACCATAAATTGGTATCATTTCAGGTCAAGTTGACGAGTTATGACGTATACTCTAAGCCACTCGTTTACCATAGCAGCTTTGGATGTTCTAAAAGGTGGTAGGTCAGACTAGGATGTGAATACACCCTTAAAATATGTCTTGGACATAACCCAAAGACTCCGAAAGTTAAAGCGGCATGGCCCCGCCATTTTGAAATCAGGTCAATTATGGAGCTACCGGATGAAATCAGAGTTCACACTTATCGAAAGTGTTTCTGTCCACAACACCTAAATGGAACAAGACGAGACTACTATTTTTGTGCCATATTGAGCCCTCTATGACTCAAGGTTTCCAGCGTTATACAACATGACATTGGAATATCAGTGCTTGACTTGACTGGCTTAGTTGAGAAAAAGAAAACACATCGGTACATTAAGCTCTGCTCCAAGTCTGCTGTTCCCAAGTTGCAAGGGATTTTAAAAATCGACCTAAATTCGAGGTATTCTGACTGCCTGTGGCACCGTGTGTCAACGCAACGGATATGTTTTGAACATGACAAAATATTCAAAGACAGCCGGCCAGCCCCAGCTTTTACCGCTTCTCAACTGAGTCAAATAATAATAAGATGAGTCCAATTGAACCCCCCCACGCACCATTAGGTACGAAAATAGTTCAGGCTGTGCCGCGCTGAAGACGACAGAAACCCGGAACATTAAGTGGGCACTAAGCTAAGGATTCCAAGAATAACTCCGTTGCTTAAGATTTTAACACTGTCCGCCTGCTCATGCATTTTGAGTCCGATCAAGCGACAAGGTGGACTCTGGCTGGGCCAGGTGTCGAATTAGCCTGCCGTGGGTAGAAATCCGCCAACGTGGGAGGCATTAACTCGAATCGCACGTGCCCGCTAAGTGATCATCCCTAGAAGCTCCTATTTAATTTTCTAAACGGATACAGAACAGGCTTTGAATAAGCCTTAATAGCGGAGGTGCAGATCTTCCGAAATGCCGCGCAAGAGGAGATAGGGACTTATGTCAAAAGTGCATTGTGGGAGGCATTAACTCCATCGCACGTGCCCGCTAAGCAATCACGCCACTCCAGCACCCTGAAAACTCCCATTTGATCTTCTAAACGGGCACAGAAGAGGCTTCAAATGAGCTTTCAGAGCAGCATCGCGATTTTTCGCAAATAACTGCGCAAAAGCGGCTGAACTGATGTCAGAGGACCCCGGCGCAGCCTCAGCTGACGGGGGAGTGGTCGCGCCTGACCGAGTGGTCCACGACCTCTGGCTTCCACGATTCTTTAGGCGCAGTGGGCGCGCTCGTGCAGAGGCGACTTTACCTCTACCTCTATTACCCTGACCTCTATCACAGTGCTGCGTGGTCTGAGTGCTGATTATTCTAAAAAGTTTGTCACAAAACAGAGAATACAAATGTAGGCAACCGTTTTAAATATCACCAGAACTAAAAGGGTTTTAATATTCATGGGGTGTGAACTGAGCCACCCATCGCGCAGAACATGCCCAAAGCCTTCGGTTCAAACATCGTTTCTCTAAAACTCATGTTTTACGCAGCAACAGCGCTTCATCCGCGCACTACTTTTTTGCACGTACTTCTCTCACGCCTCCCGACCCTGATAACCGAACGGCTTCCAGCGGCTGTTCGGTGGCACCTGGGACCGCGGGCGGGGCCTGCGGCGAAATCAAATTCGAAACGATTTTTACGGTATGCTCAATCTCCACGCTATTACAGTTCAAATCTCATTATAAATGTGCCTCATCCCCTTTAACACGCGCATTGACGGGGGGGCGGGTAACCGCCCCCTCGGGTTTTTCGGAGATAGCAGAAAAACGGCGGCGCGTACGCGCCACCATGCTTGGTATACCTTTTCCCTCATCATTTTCACAACTTCTGTGGAAATTTTAAGGTTAGGTCATCCAAGGTCAGGTCACCAGTACAGGTCAAGTGACCCGACCTAAAAAAAAGTTTAAGATAGCATAAGTCGGAGCAGGGTGAACTTATCCGATTGAAACTCATATCACATAATGGCCACACCGAGTTCTCTAAAATATGTTCCGGTATTTTTGATATCGATGACCTAAGGTCAGGTACGAGGCATGACCTCTCCATTGGAAATACAAGGGAAAAATGTGTTTTTACGGAATAACTCAGTAACGGATGGTGATAGAGCATTTATTTTAGATTCATTAGACTCGCCTGGGCTTTGCAGTTCTAATGATATGCATTTTATATAATATGACCCTGACCTGACCTCAGGTCAGGTCAAATCCTGGATTTGACCTAGCAAGGTCAAATTATATATCATTCGATTTGGCTTGCTGAGAGGATTCATATAGCTCGTCGTTTTGCTCTATCTTTACTTGTTCAGATGTAATGGCTCAAAAACTGAATTTACATGTTATCCCTATGACGGCTGTTTTTGACCTCTCCTGACCTTAAATGTGACCTGACAAAAAAATGGTTCAAATTTTTTCGATGGAGAAGTGGATGAGCAACCCAACGCTGTTTACCGTTTTTCGCTACCTACCGTGGTTCTCGAGATCTTAGGGGGGTGGGTACCCGCCCCCCCCGTCAATGCGAAGGTGGCTCAGACCCCCGTCAATGCGCGTGTTAACACCGCCACAACAATGACGGTTTGTGATAACTCTCACTAACGAGGAATATATCTCAAAATACTGTTTGTAGTGTTTGACGCTTCCAAATGTGACAGATCCCGAGTTTAAAAAAACAAGAGCGCGGGGTTGTGTCGGTCACTAACGGAACTGATTGAAGCAGTGCAAATTCGGATGCTCACAACTGTCAGCATCATGCACATCCAGCATCCGTGCTAACCTATTGCTGGCAGTGACGGCGAAACGTCACGTCCAAATTTAAGGGGGGGACCATGGACTTTACAACCCATTTCTTTCCAGTCAACGCCATAGGGTTAATGTTAAAATTTCCGATTTAAAGGGGGGCACTGAGCCCCAGTGCCCCCACCCCCCACGCTTTAATTCCGCCGCCTGTGATTGCTGGTATTCCTGAGAGTGAGCTATTTATTATGAGAAAGACACAATAATCCAACACGCCTCCATAACTGAAGTATTCGTAACCAGGGACCATTCCGCCCCTTCTACTTCCCTCAAGCGGAACATAACCGAAGTCCTCGTAACCAGAGATCATTCCACCCCTCCCACTTTACTCTAGCGGAACATAACTGAAGTCCTCGTAACCAGAGACCATTCCGCCCCTTCTACTTCCCTTAAGCGGAACATAACCAAAGTCCTCGTGACCAGAGATCATTCCACCCCTCCCACTTCACTCTAGCGGAACATCACTGAACATCTTCGTATGTTGCGGTAGACCGTATTTGCCTGGGACATTTCAAGTTCGTCGAAAGCTCCGACAAATACATCCGAAATCCGACTGGTGTCTTGAAGAATTACTCAAAGAACTGAAGTCCTCGTACCCAGAGACCATTCCGCCTCTCCCTCTAGCGGAACATAACTGAACGTCTTGAACATCTACAGTCCTAACTCCCTGCTGGCACAGCTTACAAGGCCTACAAACATTGATACTAACGTCCTGATGGGTTGCCAAGAGCCTGCCTTGTTGGTGACTCCATGCGGGAGAATTGAGAGGAAAATTCCGGCCCCATGACTCGATCGCGTGATCACAAAATGGTGAGTCAGCTCTATCTTTGAGGTGGCCTGCCAAACCGCTTATTCCTTCAGTTCTGTAGGATTATACTTTGGCAACTAGCTTCCAAAGCCAAAACAGCTTTTCGAGTCAGTTGACTCAGATTAGGTGAGTCCGCGTGACTGAAATACATTTGGGCTCATGAAGTTAATTTTCTGCACGTGACTTAACATTGTGGGCGAAGCAAACTCAAATAAATACGAAGTTGAGTCACTTTCTTTCCGCTTACCAGAGACAAGCTGTGAGTTTACTCCAAACCACATCGGGCATCCTGGACTCAACTTCGTGAAAAGTCACGTTTTGTACCAGATTTCCACTGTATCACGCCATGCAGAACCCAGTTATAAGTAACAATTTTGCAACAACTATAAAAATATTCACGCTTCCATGGAAACGTCCACCGCGTTCTGCGGAAGATTCTGGGCCATCGATCTTCCCATTCTGCCCGTCTGTCTGGTGATTAATCTGACAGCTAGACGATATCTTGATAAGAGTTATAAGAAAATCATAGGCTCAGCCACTTTTTCGCTAGATGCCGATAGATAACTGTGTCTGTTACCTGGTACGAGAGCCCATCGGCGGATACAGGATTCTCGATGGGGGGGGGGGACATTCCACTCGGGGAAGGGAGACGATTTGGCAGCACAACCTGTCAAGAGAGAAGTGACATATTTTGTGAGAGGAAGTGGGTGCGAGAAGTGACATGTATTATGTAGATGGATGGGATGTGAGAAGTGACATGTACTCTGCAAAAGGGTGCGGGTGTGAAAAGTGGCATCATAACTGAGGGTTTAGGGTGCGCCGACAACGAAGGTCATGCGGCGTCCACAGTGGTCATGTGGAGAAGTGGCATTCACTGTGTAGGTAGAGGGGTGGGGTGTGAGAAGTGGCAATTAGTCTGTAGAGGGCTGGGGCTGTAAGAAATGGCAGGTATTCTGTAGAGGGGTGGGGTGTAAGAAGCGTCATTCATTCTGTAGAGGGACGGGGTGTGAGAGGTGGCATTCACTGTGTAGAGGGGTGGGATGTGAGAAGTGACATTCACTCTGTAGGTAGTGGGAATGAGTGTAAGAAGTGGAAATTAGTCTATAGAAGGTTGGGGCTGTAGAAGTGACATTAATTCTGCAGAGGGGTGGAGGTGTAAGAAGTGGTATTCACTCTGTAGGTAGAAGGAATGGGTGTAAGAGGTGGAAATTAGTCTATAGAAGGTTGGGGCTGTAAGAAATGGCAGGTATTCTGTGGAGGGGATGGGGTGTGAGAAGTGACATGCACAGAGAACATGTGACAAGTGATATGCACAGAGTACATGCGAGAAGTAACATGTACAGAGTACGTGTGAGGGTGTGAGAAATGGTATTCACTGTGTAGAAGGATGGAGGTGTGAGAAGTGACATTCACTGTGCAAAAGGATGGAGCGTGATAAGTGGCAGTTACTCTTTAGGAGGGGTCGGGGCGTAAGAAACGACATTTCAGGGAGTGCCAACGGTAGATCTGTGAATGGGCACCTGCACCCCTGTTCCCACGGGATCCACCTATGTGGGAATCAGGATCTTCGGAAACCAGACCGAATCTTTCTGGCGGAAGCACCAGAGCCACTGAGGCCTCACGCTACCGCCTATAAGCGTGCCTTTCCCGTAGCGGCTCAGCAAGAAACCGTTCAACGAGAAGGGAGGGGTCGGGCAGGCTGATCGAACCGCCCCGGCAGCCTGGATCATTCAGCGGAAGTCACACCTCCGAGATGAGACTCATGGACGGCCGCCTAAAACCAGACCACATGGCGCCGTCTCACGCCGGTCACAGTCATACTGATGAAGGAAAAATACAGTATGATACAAATATGATAAACATGATCACTATCCCTCCCTTCAGATTTCAGAAGATATAAAAAAGCCTGTTTTACAGCGGTGTGCACCTCTCCCACGTGTTCCAAGAGCGTGCGTGGTGTGAACGCGAGCTCCCGTCCTGTTCCCAGCAGGCGGTAATAGGCCCTGATGCTCGGGATCGGCGTGATGACTTGGCCACTCAGGATGGCCGACTGGGTGATGCAAAAGCAGTCGAACAACAGTGAATCAGCTCAACAAACCCTCAGATGGTCACTGCAGTCCCGGGATAATACACGACTGAGGTCGGAATACACGGGATATGAAAGGCACCAGGGCAGGCGGAGAACGCCATAGTTGTTCCTACGGAGGAATCGCTTCATCTCACCACAACCACTGTCAGGCTTGTCCCAAGAGCATTCAGTCCAGCGATGAAAGCAAGTGCAAGCAATCACACGCCATGGCAGTAGTGTCTGCCGTCCTGTGGGGCAGACGCTACTGCAACCAGTGCATCAGTATTGACAGGTGTTGAAATACAATGCCCCGTGGCAGAAGCAGCTCCTCTTGTGCATCGCTAGAAAGCGACAAGTGGTTAACATGTGGGAACAATGCAATGCGGATGTTTTTTTAATTGATACAGATGTTTCGTACGAGCCGATCCAAAATGCCACGAAATTATGATTTTTCCTGCAGTGGTGGATGATTAAAAACCGCGTAACTGTGATGCTCATTGAATGCTTTACAAGGAAAATTATTTTCGTTAACTTTTGCATGAGGAGAAGTTGAACGGGTTTATGGATTGCGCTACGCAGCCAATCCAATACGTACTTGCAGTACTATGCACTAATCAGCCAAGCATAAAACAACGTTTATAACTCCAATAAGCTAGGTTACAACTGGGTTGGCTTGAGGAGCTAAAGCCATAGGCCCTGCCAGTTTTCGAGTCGCTTCCCCTGTTCACAGATATCGCGATGAAAAACAGTGCGACAGAGGAGAGTACGCGCCCCCGCGTCGGACTCGGTGTTTTGGACCGGCGCGGGCCGGTTTTTGTGCGTCTCCGCGCGCATATGCGTGGCATTTCCGCCACGCGTGCAGGGTCAAACTTCTGAGCCGGGCGACTGATGGTGCAAGATGTGGAAACAAACGTCCACCGCCTGGGATGTCTGCTGACCGATTATCTGACCTAACAGCTGTTATAAGAAGGATAGTATTAGCTCCGGTAAAGCATCGTGGGCCAAAAGACTACTATATTTGGGTCAATTATCATAAGCAAATGATCAAAGTAATCATCCAAAGTCGGACCTTAGATAGCAAAGTTCCTGCGGTATGTACTGAGCCATTCTGTATACAAAGACCATGATTCCAGCCTTTCCAAAGAGAAACAACAACTAAAAACAACAATATTACTGTGTAATTCACGATTTCATCACCACAAAACGCTTAAAATGAGAACTAACCGGACATGGACATTCCTGTCCCCTCCCGTAATTCATCACCACGACATGATTACAACTTTCCGTCCATCCGCAATCCATCCACCAACTGCGCCGCAAATAACCCGATCCCAGCCTTGGCACCCCCAGCGCTTGGTCTGGTTACAAATCCCCACTCAGTCAGCGGTCATCTCCGGGCAGATTAGCAAGTTGGGACACATCTGGGCGTCCTCCGCGGCCCGGACGGATCCGGCCTGGTGCCGCATACCAGCCAGGCTCAGACCTACATACAGGGTGTACTCAGACGTACCACGGATGGCTGAACGCACTCACAGGTGCTTAGGCGATGTTAGATCGCGCTCCCAAACCCAGACGCACCACGTGTACAGCCAGCCAGACAGCCAGACGTCTTGAGAGGTGGCGGACGAGACTGAACAACCTCGTCAGCCACGCAATATGCGTGGCTGAATAGCTCCACATGTACCAAGCGTAGCTGCGCGGGCCCAAAGATGTCCTGAGACGTCCCTGGCGTAGATGAGATGTCTTGAGACGTACCTGGCGTTAGATAGATGTCCTGAGACGTACCTGGCGTTGGATAGATGTCCTGAGACGTACCTGGCGTTGATGGAGATGTCCTGAGACGTACCTGGCGTTAGATAGATGTCCTGAGACGTACCTGGCGTTGGATAGATGTCCTGAGACGTACCTGGCGCGGCTGCAGACGATCTGGTCGATGATAGCCTCCTCCCCGGCGAGAAAGTCAGATGACCGTCGCTGTTGGACCACTGTGTTTTGGGGCAGCAGCGAACGAAGCTGCGCCACTTCTGTCGACACAGGGCAATGTTTTATTTGAATTGAGGTGGAAATAAGACTTCTTCCGTCATCATGGCGCTTTATGTGACCGAGTAATAATGTTCTGACGGGACCGGCTGCTGACCAAAAAATGGCCGGTTCACGAGCGATGATACTTCATTAAGACGGTATAAAGCACCAAAATTATCAAACCGGTTTTCCGCATCTACACAATGCAGAAGAAAGGCTTCTAACCAGCAAGGATCGCAGGTGCCGTCTCATCAGACCAAATGTGACCAAAGCACAAAACTAAGACATAAAATGCCTTCACTGAGATTCAGGATCACCATCGCGCCAAACCAGAAACTATGTATGGCCAAGCTATGGACGCAATCCTAGGTACCAAATTTGGTAGGTAACTCAATGCAGGGTTCTTTATGTAAGCCGTAGAACACGATCCGTCATCATGGCAGCCATCATATATATTTAGTTAAAAGAAAAAGCCGATTATGATTAATGGCCATTAGTTTAACAAGTAAGATTCATTTAAGCCGAGACACGAGGATTCCGTACGGCTGGCAATGATATGAATCATTCAGTCACTGACGTAAAGGCTTCTAACGTTTCGACTGACTAAATCATACAAGTTTAATTACAAGCAAAATAAACAACAAATACAATATGACGTAAGCGCTATCACCGCGACGAGCAGATTCCATCTACCGATACTCCGCAGCAGTTCCAGCTAAGGGGGCCGCGCTTGTCGGGTATACTAGCAACCCACAACGGGATAACCCTTATCAAGGAACGAGTAGAGGAACTCCAGTCCCTGGTAGCTGCCTCCCTCATTTGTTTATTTATTAAGTTCAAATCAACAACAGATAATCATCCATTTATAGGTGAGGTGATAAAATAAAACAGAACACGTACATCACATATTCCCATCACACTGCTGCTTTAGGAACAAGACAAAGTTATAGGCAAGATGTTAAAATCCGACACATCGACAACAAAATGCAAAGAAATTTCAGAAACTATCCGCCGTATTCAAGTCTCTTACCTATGTTAAAACATGTTTTTTAAGTACTGATGGAGTAATGATAAAAGTAAACGCCACCAGAAACCCGTTGGCATTTCGCAGTATCCTACATAGTAGCCTGGAGGCGACTGTACCAACGCGGCCGCGGCGCTCAGCAAATACACGCAGGTTTTGGGAGGATGCGTCGCATCGTGAATTCCGCAACAATCAAACAGAGTTTCGGGGTTAATTTTGAGTGAAATAAATTGATTCATAAAAAGGAGACCGTGTCCATCTCCACGTGCAGCGAGAGAATCAATTCTGAAATGTCTTTAGAAGTGAGGTATGCCCATGTCAGTGTTACATGAACTTATACCTCATTCTCCCTGAAATCATACCCTGACAAACCCCTACAATTTACCGTAGCCGGGATACACCAGCGACTAAAAGAAGCCACGCAAGAAATATGACAATCGGTTTAGCAGCCCTAAAATATTGCGTCTCAAAAGCGGTCCCCTATTCGCAGCTGCCCAGAGGCGATTACAGCTGCCGGGATCCTCGTTCTGTTCTCGTGATGATGACTGACGTAACACATGTACGGAAGTTAGGCAGGTGAGTAGGATCCCATTAGGGTCCGGGACCAACCGTGGGTCCTGATTGCTATCTGGTGCTGTTTATGGCTGTGTTCTGCTGATATGTATAAGTAAGGTCGCTTTTTTAGTACACCAGTAATGAGCATGTATGGTCGTATTCCAAATTTTTAATAAGTACACAAATCCAAACAGTAAATATTACACAAAGACAATCAGCTGTCGGTGCGGTTGGGTGAAAAAAACAGGTGAATGTAGTTAGCATCCAGCTCCAGCCGGTTGCCTAGCAACTAACATCGAAATGCAAGTACAAATTTACGACGGAGCCCGCAGTCGCTAAGTGCAGCATCTCCTTACATGAGCGAGAAACCCCTCAACGATGCCATTACCAGTGGTGAAATCCGATACGGCCCCGCGCCGTCTGTCCCGGCGAATAATCGAACGAGAGAGCCGCGGCGCACTCAGCCGACCGGGGAGCGTTCGGAAACGGCTGGCTCAGCACTGATGACTCTTGGTGGAAACAGCCAACACCGGAGACGCCGGCGCACACGCTAGGGTTTCACACACTCGCCGGCCCCGGCATCAGCGTAATTAGGTTCGAGGTACCGGTCGGACGCTTGAACGGCCAGAAGGAATGGTTTACTTTGACTCGTTCATTGCTTTAACTGAGGCAAAAGGTAAGCAGGAGGATGATGAGTACCTCGTCTGGATGAAACAGACGACGCATAAGAGGGCTTGCATCACATCAATATAGAGGTGTTGACCAGGTTGGGCGGTGCGGTAGTGATGTTTTCAGTCAAGTTAAAATATAGCTGTTTTTTAGCATGCAGGATGCGGCAACTCACAGCTGTCACGAAATTCGCTTCCCCTTCTCTTGATGCTGTTTGCATGGAGACAGTTCCACAAAATAGCTTATTTTCCAGCGTTGTGACAAGTTGTTAGCAAAGAGAAACCTCTCTATCACCTTTCGAGCGATAACATCCCTTTCCAGAAGCAGAATTCCTGACCAATTGTTTTCACAAAAAAAAAACAATCTTCAATATGCACTATACCTGTTTCCGGTGCGTCTGTGGCCAGAAAGACCGTATCCAGCCCTAGTTTCTGCAACGCTCCAGAGATGGCGCTGGCGGCGTTCTTCAGCGACGGCACCGTTTTGGCGCGGCCGCTGACGAAATCGCGCCGTCGCAGGTGCACCGCCAGGTAAGGGCCTCCTCGCGCACTGTCCGACGCCGGCTGAGGAGCGGCAATGCAGTCAGATGGGATAACGGAAACGGGGGAGGGTAATGGCGGTCAGCTTGGACGGTGCGAAGGTAAGACCCGATGTTTTCGGTCCGTTCTAATTTGGATCTGCTGATTTATACCAATCAAGTACTTAATTACTACTCAAGTACTCAAGTACTTAATTTCCTGTGGAAAATTAGTAACTACGTCAAATCAATCACAAACCATGAAATTTTATTTCGCCAGCCGTTCGTCTTATCCCCATTTCAAAGAGCAACATTATACTCAGTAGCCGCAGAGCGCCCGGCTTCAGGGAGGGGGAACAATGGACTGCTCAACATATCTATCTCCAGTCAATGTCAATAAAGTCAATGTTACTATTTCTCATTTCAGGGGGCCACGGCACCCCGGTGCATCATGCCCCCTCCTCCACTTCCCGACCCGTGACTACAATTCCTCTGCTCAGGTTCATATACGAGTGCAGCGGTCGCGGCGCCAGTGGCCGGACGCGCCTCTGTGCTCTCCTCACCCAACTCACCCAGTGGCCTTGACCTGCGTTGTGCTTCTTTTTTCTTCTCTACAGCGACTGTGATATTCGACGATTGGGTGGATGATAGTGCGACTTGAGTGATTGTGGTACCTCGTGTTATAGACTCATTAGTATGTGAACAGGCCGGAAGTTCTCAACACTCCAACGGACACCATCGATAAGTACTTACTGGCTCAACCAGCAATTAATTTGCTGATCAACCTACTGACGAGTCTTATCATTTGGGCAACTCTGCTGCAGATATGCCTCATCGTGACATATTGCGCCAACTCGTGTTTCTCCTAGTTGTCCATGTTTTTGTCGACTTGCGTGCCCTGCACCGCAACCCTGGCCCGTCCGCCTGAAAATGCCCTCAGGGCATGGGCAGGAACAGCCAATCAGCGGAGCCCTCCATCCAGCGTCACCAGTGACGTCAGACCCACGTCATCTGACCTGGCTTCGCTGCCGCGCGGAGGAGCCGCATCTGAGGCTGGAGAAACCGGCAACCGGCGTACCCACCGAGGCAGGCGGTCACGTGTTAGAGGTCACAGAGGCGGGCTCAGATGGATTGGACCTAGGGGAGCCAGGACTGGCGAGCTCATGATAGGACAGCTGAACATCCAATCTATCAAATCGAAGATGCCCGAACTTAGGTGTGACGTACTTGATGTTCACCGCTTTCATCTACTTGCTCTTAGCGAGACGTGGCTGACACCTACCCTACCATCGCGCCTGCTACATATCGATGGCTACTCTATTCACCGTTGCGATCGCCCATGCACCAGTAAGCTTGCAAAGGTCATGGTGGAGTGGCTATACTGGCTTTGGATACACTTAACGTAGAAATACTGCCGACACCAACAACATGTAGGAGTCAAGATTCGAACCTGGAAATCATTTGGGGCTTAATTCGAAATCCCAATGCCAAGAACATATTATTCGCGTCTGCTTACCGCCACCCAACAGACCTAGTGCCGCAGGTGCGCTGACTTCGATGACTTAGAGGAGCAGATCCAACACTTCTCGGCTCTCCATCCTCGCGTGACTGTAGTTATCGCAGGAGACCTCAACGCGTGTCTTCTCAAGGATAATGCTGGTACCAACTCTCCCACTACCAGACTGAGACGACTAATACATGGATATGGATTGAACCCTGTCAACACGACTACCCCAACTTACAGAACGGGTTCACTACTTGACGTGATTCTCACCAATCGGCCGGAACTGACCATCAGAAGCGGAGTGTTTGAGTGCCATTTTGGCAGCACCCATGACTACACCAGGATGCTCATGCGGAACGGTGGAGGCCGTGGTGACCGACAGCGACCAACCATCGAAAAACGCAATCTGAACCGGGTCGACCAGACTGCTTTTAACATCCAGTTGGCCAATCACGACTGGCGGGAGATTTACTCCGCCGATGGACCTGCTGCTAAGTGGGACGCTTTTGTTCGCATTTTTACATCTCTGCTAGACACCGTGGCACCCGTTCGGCGAGTGCGTTTGCCACCACCAGCTGCCCCGCACGTGACTGGACCGACCCGTGAGCTGCTCAGCAGGCGCCGCGCCGCCCTGGCGGCCGGGCCGGCAGCCCGCCACGAGTACAAGGTCATCAATCGGCAGTGTCGGGCAGCTATACGTCGGGACTGCCGCAATGACCTGCTGCAGCGTGTGAACGAGGCCGGTCCGAGCAAGACATGGCAGGTCATTCGGCCGATTATCGGCAGTAAGAAAAGTACCACTTCTGTTCGAATGTTACACCAGACGCTCTTAATCAATTCTTTGTAAATGTTGGACCTCGCACCGCAGCTGGTGTTGCGCCGCCGCTCTCTAACTTACCAGTTAGGCTCCCGCGTGTACCTGCGTGTGGCTTGAAGATCGGACCAATTTCAGCTGACGACTTGTGCATTACTTTAGGTTCCATGAAACCCTCTACTTCTGTCGATGTTTCTGGTCTTAATATTGTGATTTTTCAGCGTTTTTACTTTGGCGTTCAAAACGTGTTACTTCATATCATTAACTCTAGTCTTGTGACCGGTTTAGTACCACGACAGTGGAAGCACGGCATGGTTGTTCCAATACTGAAAGGCGGAGACACAACCAAACCATCTAACTGGCGTCCTATCACTATTCTACCAGCAGTGACAAAAATTACCGAACGTATAGTCCACAACCAACTCAGTACGTATTTCACCAAAAACCATCTGCTTTCACACACGCAACACGGCTACCGGAAGAATCATTCCACCGAAACTGCGCTCACAGTAGTTACTGACCAGGCGTACCAAGCCATGGATAAGGGGCATATTTCAATACTAGTTCTTACGGATCTTTCAAAATGCTTCGATGTAATTAGTCACGAGAAATTGCTGGAAAAATTTGAGCAGTATGGTGTTGACGACCACTGGTTCAGGGATTACCTCCGTGATCACTATCAACAAGTCAAAATTACGAACGGTTTTAGCGGTGGCGCAACAACACAGGGGAATGGCAGTCCGAAACTCTCCAAATCACTCCAAAACTCGGTGGGCGTTTTCCAAGGCGGAAGTTTATCCTGTATCATGTTTTCAATCTTCGCAAACGACATGAATTTGTATATTAAGAATTCCACCATGGTTCAATTCTGTGACGACGTTCAGCTCATCATATCCGGCCCAAAACAGAACCTTGATACTATGGTATCATTGCTTGAGCATGACATAGCTGTACTTTTAGATTGGTTTTCTCAAAACGCCCTCAAAATCAACCCAGCAAAAACCCAGGTCATCGTACTTGGAACCCGTGCAATGCTCCAAAATTTGCCAAAAATTAGTATTCGGGTGGGCAATACAGTAGTAACAGAAACAAGGGAAGTTAAAAACCTAGGCGTGCATATGGACCGGAACCTGATGTTCGAATCGCATGTTGATAGCATCACTAGGAAATGTACTGGCATTCTCATTGGACTCATGCACATTCGGCACATCATTCCACAGTCAGTACTGAAACTATTAATACAGTCACTCGTCATATCTCACATCAGGTACTGTATTTCAATTTATGGGACTTGTGGAACAACTCAACTCCACCGAATTAAAAAAGTGATCAACTTCTGTGCTCGCGTCTTAACTGGGAAGAGAAAGTTTGAGCACATTTCTCGGGAAGTAGCCAGATTACGACTGCCTGACCCCGCACAGCTGCTTACCTACCACCGGTTGAGCATTGTTCATAGCGTGTTGATTACCGGTGAGCCGTGTGTGCTTGGTGAAATGTTTACCTTTACTGACCATAGCTACGGTACGCGACAGGCGGGACTTTTACGTCCCACCCGTGCTAGAAACAACGCAGGGAAGCGAAGATTATGCCATGCTGCCATTGCACAATATAATGACCTGCCACCTGATCTAAGAACCAATACCAGAATGTCAGGTTTCCGAAACTCACTGAGAAGTTTATTGGGCCTGTAAGTGTAAGCTCGCAGTATTTTATATCATATTACGTGTGTGATTGCATTTGAGTACTTGTGTTTTTACTGCCTGTATCGCTGACTTCACTGTTACTTTTACACTATCCACGACCCCTTCATTGAATTGACGATGGAACATGAAAAGCCTTGTATCGAGTGTA
>JAOTON010000175.1:192500-229876 GCA_034440635.1 Lepas anatifera
CTGGGGCCTATTTCCACCTGACCCTATAGGCTCAGTAGGCTCAGATGAGAGGAGTGAGGTGGCCAGCGAACCGCGGCACCTTTAGCGATCACATGGTCTATCATGTGTTGTTGGAGCAAAGCAAAGTTGCCTGCCAAGCAAAGTTGTTAAAAGACAGTTCCGTCTTTTTAGCAGCTGCAAAGAAGACGGGATTTACACACCCACCGGGTGATAAAGTTAGTCCTGCCAGTCGGGGGTGCGAACTTTCGTGTTGCCTGCCGAGGTTTTCCCTGACAAAATCTTTACTCACTCGACTGCAACCCTCGTCAGCCAATCTCTTACTTCGCCGCCCAGCCTAAACTGTTAATTTTTTTTGCAAAACATGACCTCACGATAGGGTGCAATCACTTCGGCATGTGCGTGTTACCTGCTCTGTTTGCAAACAATAAACATGTACGGTTTCAATTACACAAGAATTCGCAGGCCTTTAGCCTGAGCTCTTTCTTGAGGATCTGACGCACAGATGACTTGCTGATTTTCACTTTCTCAAGCAGGCGTCACAAGGAAATCCTCGGATCTTGGTCTTGGATAATTTTTGTGGTAACTTTTCCGATCTTTGCCGCGAATGGAAAGCCTAGTCTATCACCCCTCCAACCTGTATCAAGCACTGAGCCCTTCTGTCAAAAATGTATTCTTTAGCCTAGGAATTGAGTTCCTTGGTGTTTTTCTTTTTAGTAAAAAAAACAGCCAATTCCCTTTGGGCCAGAGCAACCGAACCTGTTTCTAGTTAGCATTGCAGGAGTTTGGTGTTTGTCCGCGACTCAGCCGGAGAGTTCTACATGATGATGATGAAACATATGTCAGAAAAATTTCCATGATGTTTTCATGTAGTATCAAAAACTTGATATTCACTCCAATATTTCTTGATACATTTCAGTTTTAAATGTGTCCTTTACCCCTCCTTTTTCCCCTTACTCATGATTGAATATATTTTAATATCAAGGCAGGACTGTAATGAAAAGTTACTAAAATGCTTATTGATCAATTGCTCTGGTCTCTTTATCAACATCCAATGAAGATGAATGTTGAACATAAGACCATGAATGTCAACATCATAAACACTTCTTAATACCTTTCAACCTAGACCAATGGCCTCATCTTGGCCCAAGTGTGAAGGTTGGTTAAATAAAGGAGTTATGCCCCACAACCTAATGGAAAGACAGGTTCTATCTGCATATTATGGCTTGTAAAAGTCTACAGTTACCAAAAAGATAAAACCAGGTTTTGGAATCTCCTAGTCAAAAATTTTGGCCAAAGAAACTATGTTACATATGCATATAGAAACACACCAGTGCACACCACATCTCTGAATTCAGATAACTATGTGTGAAAAGGTCATGCAGGTTGTAACCAGCATCTAATTTCCTTCATGAAAACCAGGTAAAGACTGTCTTTGTTGCAGCTCTTCTTTTCAGACTGAGAAGACAGCTTACAGCCTGTGGTAGCAGTCTGGTCTGAACAAGCCCTGGTGTAGCACATTTGCAAATTCCATTACAAATCTTAAAAAAACACCACACTCATTCACAATGCCTAAAAGGTTTCCTTCACTACTTAATTTTGTACCGAGACCTTTCAGTCAGTCCGAATGAGTGTGGTGATGGGTTATTTTTAAATATATGCAAAGAAATTTCAAAATGTGCTACCAGACCAGTGTGCAAAGTATGACATTTTTGATGATATCTTATCTGTGCAATTACCCTTGGAGACAGGAGTGAGTGGTTCAAATTTTATGACCTGGTGCAAATCTGTGATAGTGGGGTGAGAGAGGGGACACTGGAAACCAAAAAAATAATGAATGAATGGTTATAAAAGACACATAAGGGGGCTTATAAAACTATGTAACTAATAGGAGAGGTGGCATTGCATTGTGTGGGTGGGGAGGGGTGCATTTTTCACCCTGTTATATTGCAGATTGGTGCAAATTTTATGTGGCTGGTGGTACAAATTTTTACTATTCTAGATGACTGGTGTGACTTGTCTGACCTGCTGCCTTACTTTGCAGACTGGCTACCAGACTTGTTGATACTGTTTTCAAGCAAAATATTGTGTCAATTTTTTATTTTTGCAAACTTTAAGGCCTCACAATAAAATTATGTGGTGAAGGAGGCCCAGTGTGCAAAGTATGGCATTTTCGACGAGATCTCATTGGTGCGAGTGCCCTTGGAGACAGGGACCAAGTGGTGCAAATTTTATCAACTTGGTGCGAATTTGCGAGGTTAGTGACACTTAAACTAAACAAATAATGACTGAATGGCTATTAAGACACAGGAGAGGGCCTTATAAAAAGTCCTTAACTGACTGACTAATGATTGAGGTAGTATTGCATTGTAGGGGTAGGAATGGGTGCATTTTTTCCCTGGTATGTGGCAGATTGGTGCAAATTTTTGGAGGCTGGTGGTGCAAGAATTTTAGATGGCTGGTGTGACTCGTCTGGCCTGCTGTCATACTTTGCAGACTGGAAGGAGACCTTCTAGTCAGTCGGCACGAGCACAGTGGGTTTTTGTTAAGGACATGTAATGAAATTTAAAATTGTGCTACCAGACCTGTTGATACCTTACCTTACCTTACCTACAATTATCGGAAAATTTTGGAGGCCCTTGTGGCCTGCCGGTTCCGTTCTCTGACGAGCTCATTCATCCAAGGTCTTCACTCTCTCGTCCGGGCGTTCGCCCGAGTGGGGTTTCCCACGCAGTCGTGAGGTGTCAGTGACTGCGTCAGTCGGGGGTCTCATACATCAGGTGTGTCCAGTGGGAGTCCAGTCTTGCCTTAAACTGATCTATAGAGCGGGCTTCGACCACCGTTGTGGGTAAGGAGTTCCAGTCATTAACTATACGACAGCTGAATGCCGAGCGACGTGCTCTAGATGTCGCACTTGGTTTGACCAACTTCCACGCGTGGCCGCGGGTACGGGAGCCCCTATCTAAGCAGAGAAACTGGGAGGGGTCCTGGTCTATGGCCCCGTGCAGAAGTTGGAATACCTTAATCATGTCGCCACGGCGTCTCCTGTAATACAAAGACGGCATCCTGAGTCTAAGAAGCCTTTGCGAGTAGGGAAGCTCTCTGATAGAACTTATCATACGGGTGGCACGGCGCTGGACCCTTTCGAGCGATATCTCGTCGGCACGATTGAAAGGGCCCCATGACACGTTCCCATACTCAAGCAGAGGGCGAACTAGGGCTTTGTAAAGGAAGGGCAGCGTAAACGAGTCAATGTGAGCAAATGATTTACGGATGACCGCTAGAACACGTGTGGCTTTGGAGATTGCTGATGACGCGTGTTCCCTGAACTTCAGCTCACGGTCAACAAGAACTCCTAGGTCCCGCTCCACTTGTGTCGTGTTCAGTGGAATTCCCCCATGGTGTACGTGTGGTAGTTGTTGTTCCTGCCAATATGAAGGACAGCACACTTTTGGACATTAAAGCGGAGCTGCCACACTTCCGACCACTTGTGAACCCTATCGATGTCATCTTGGAGGGATTTGACAGAGTTAGGATTGTCAGCCGTGTTGTAGATTTTCGTGTCGTCAGCAAAGATTTTGACGCTGGACTGGACGTGGTTCGGAAGATCGTTAATATAAAGGAGGAACAGCAATGGTCCCAGAACCGATCCCTGTGGAACTCCGCTAGTTACCATGGTCCAGTCGGAGACCGAGCTGGCCACCGAAACACGTTGAAATCTGTCAGTCAGAAACGCTTTTATCCAGCCAAGTAGCTTACCCGTCACTCCATAACCCTCAATTTTGTGCAATAACCGTGCGTGTGGGACCTTGTCAAAAGCTTTCTGAAAGTCCAGGTATATAGAATCCACTGGATGGGACTGTTCGAGCAGCTGTGTCCAATCTTCCAACACTTCGAGGAGATGCGAGTCGCAAGAGCGCTTGGGTCGAAATCCATGTTGGCTATTTGACAAGAGTTGGTGCTGATGTAGGTGCTGCAGTATTGCATCCTTAACAATGGATTCGAGAACTTTGCAGGTCACAGATGTCAGGCTGACTGGACGGTAATTACTTGGGATTTGCTTGTCGCCTTTCTTGAAAATCGGTACAACACTACCGAGTTTCCACTTGCCTGGGATCACTCCCTCATCCATAGACTTTCTGAAGAGACGAGCAAGGGGCGTAGCTAGGGAAACTGCGGCGTCATGAAGAAGACGTGGGTGAACTAAGTCCGGACCAGGAGAGCTGGAGGTTTTTAGGCACACCAGTTTGGAATGAACTAACTGGGGGTGATAAGGATGTCATCGATGGAAGATTCCAAACTACGGTTGGGGAATGCAGGTATGTTGCTTGTGTCCTCCTCAGTGAACACCGAAGCAAAAAACGAGTTCAAAAGCTGAGCCTTTTCCTGGTCGTCAGATACAGAACAGATGCTGTTGTCAGTTGAATATTGTCTTGATTTTTGCTTGCTTTTTTATCTACCATCAATGTAGAATATACTGGCATGCTAATAATCAATATCTTCTTCATCTTTCTTAAAGTTGATGTACGACTTATTTAAATCCCCACAAGTCACTTACCAGTATTGGCATTAGCAGCCACATTCTCGAAATCGAAAAAAATTCAGCACGCTCAAAAATTCCTCACTGATTGATCAAAACAAAATTCAGTATTACCAATAATTGTATCTTTCTATCGCTCACAGACGCGAGATCAAAAAGGCAAATGTATCTTGAAATGGGAGGGCCATCAAGGATGGTGAAATACTGGAGCTTTTCTTAAGAGAGAAGCAGGAGATTGTTGTAAATGATGAATTTAGCATATAGTTAAATAATTTAGGTATTTTTTTCCATCTAATATTATATTTTATTTTGAATTTTCAAAGATTATTTTTTATATTATATAAAAATTGTTATATTTACATAATACTGCTACAAAGTAGCAAATTCAATATAATGTTGTCATTTTGAATCCTTCGCCACTTTCCACACCTTTACATGTGACTGTGGCGCACGAGTGTGCAAAATTATACAAGTTGTGGCGCACTTTTGTGTTGCACGTTGTGTAAAATTGAGTTGACACCAATCGGATTTAATGCCAAAGAATATAAAATAATTTAACTAGTCCGACCCACGATATTTTTAGAGAAGTGAGTGGACATTTAAAAAGCTGCATGGATGTCAACAATGATAATGTACTTGGAGCACTATGTGATAAGTAAAATTGCCCCACCTTGACCTGTACCTTACGTTTATGGTTTTGGTTAAGGGAATCCTATATTATTTGTGGCCTGCGTTGCTGAAACCCCTAAAGCTCCAACACAAGGATATAAAAACTGAGTGGGGTTGTTGTCTGTGCACCTGTGTCTCATGTTAATGAGTCTACACTTTTTGGCTAACCTTAAATAAGACGTCCACTTTCCCTAAAAATATTAGATAGAAATGATATATTTTCAGAATCAGCAAGACACCCTCTTTCCATGAAGTGAGGTCCCGTGAGTGCCACTCCCACTTCAACCCCCATTTTCAAGACATACTTAACCTTAACGTTGTAATCATGTGCCGTCCATCACTGTAAATAGACAAAACACCGGAATTGACAAAAACCATTGGCAGCTGATCGTCAGTCAGCTTATGGAAACCATCAGCTGACTGACGATTGGTACTTTTGTACCAGAGAAAAGACACAGTTGTGAAAGCGCACCAAATCTGGGCTCTGTGTGTCACAGGTCGGCTCGCTGAACTGAGACATAGTTAGGTTAGGTTAGGTGTGGTGCAAACTTGTGAATTTCTCTTCTTTTAATTTCTACCCATATATTCTACACCTAAAATCACGCAACTTCCTTTGGAATTATTGGTTCAGAGCGTATGGACGTTTCAATGCGGTAGTTATTGTTTACATTTTGATTAAGTTCGTCGAAGTGTGTGTTATACTTTGATTTGTGTCTTATTTCATAGCTAAAACATGAAGGAACACTCTACATTGAAAAATGAACCACCTTTTTGTGATTTTACACATTTTTGCAGTTAGACAGTTATATGTAGGTGCACTCTTTTTTGGCTTCCACAGTCAAAATGTGATCTGTATTGGACTGCCAATCTGGATATATCATGCACAACCGCTACAGATGGATTTGAGAATCAGGATCCTGTGATGCTGGTTTCCATGACATTTTGGCTTGGATACAGAAAGAGGTCTAATTGATCAAATACTGTTAAATTTCAATCTTTTCTCCATCTCTAGTGCACCATTGACATCTCCTTTCCCTCCCTTCACTTTCCCTTCACCTAAATGTCCAATGATATTTAAAGAATGATAGTTTTGTTTAAGAAACATTGTTTCATATATAGTCTTCTTTAATGTTTAATAAAATTTTATTTTGTCTATAATTTAGTTCAGTAACAAAGCTTCACCCTCTGCAGACTACTTTCCTTTACCTCTGCAGTGCAAGGAAAATCTTTACCATCATGCTGCCATGTGCTGCTAGCCCTGGCTGGATATGGATGGATGAGAATTGGATGGAAACTTGGTTTTCATTGCCCAAAACTCTATCTGTATCATAAATGCATCTGGATCCATTAGCAATCCTCAATGCCATTATGCATGGAAAACGGGTGAGTGAGTTGTCGAGTTCATCAAGTGCTATTTACTCAGCACCTTGGCACAAACTGTGCTATAGTGCTGGAAAAAACATGATGGATTTTGTAGGCAGTCCTATTCTGGTGGCATTTTGGCTATGGAGTGTAGGTCAATGTTACTTACGTGTAACATTTAAATTATTACTTTCCCTGGTCAAAATGTGATCTGGATTAGACCACCAATTAGGATACACTTCGAGTCATTGACTCCACCAACTGTTATTTATCTGAACTTCAGCACAGAGTGTTAATGTCAGGTCAGGTAAGTGTGAGGATAGTGTTTGGAAAATAGCATGTCATGGTCTTGATTAGCAGTCCAATTCAGATTGTATTTTGGCCAAAGAACTTAAGCCAGTTTGTATGCTATTTTTTATTTCATTTTTCAGCCTCGCTCTCATGTGTGATTTTTCTGACAATGAACCACAAATAAGTTAGTAATAAGTACCTCTTAAATTTTCTTCTCTTGACCCCAACTCAAGGTGTTTCAGAGATTTAAGTACATGTTACACTGCACATTTTTTAATCACGTTTTTGACGTTTTTCGTTTTTTTCGTCACTGCAAACAAGTTCGCGCCATTGAAATGTATTGGGCAAGCTTCACTGTGCAAAATAAGAAAACGTTAAAGTGAAAAACGCCATTAAAAGCGGAAGATCGTCCTCAGAAACGGGAGAGCGTCCTTCAGCGAAATAATGTCCGTGTGAATCAATAAAGCGTAGTTAAAAAGCGAGAAGGCGAAAAACGATAAAGGTTAGATCTGTAAACTTTGTTTTGTTTTTCGTCTATAATCATTGCTTATGGGTGTAAGGAAACGTTGTAATCATTGCTAGAGTAGTAGGTGGCAGTGTGGGGTGGTTGATTGAATATTGAAGCCATTTTGACGATTTTGTATGCTAGGGAGACCTAATTATGGCATTTGGCAATATCCACGCACCGTGCGCGGAAGCAGTGGTGGATCCAGGACTTCACTTTGAGGGGGCTAGGGGCTCAAGCACCACCCATGAACACCTCAGATCAGCCTCCGCCTGTGTATTAGCTATAGGCACTCAACATTTTGGGGGCTCGATCCCCCTAGTTCCCCCCTTGTATCCGCCACTGCACGCAAGCTATCAACTAGTGATGTGCAGATATTGCACTCAGATGGTATCTATGGTATGTTGATGCTGGGGATTTGATCATATTGCAGGTGCCTGAACCTTTACATTCTTTTTGTGGCCAAGCCAAACTTTTGTGCCCAAGCTTTACTGAGCTCATGTTAACATGCGGCTCATCACCCATTCTTAAATTGGTTCACCTAACTGGAGGCCCACAGAAAAATAAATTTCATTAAGAACAGGAATGAGGTATAATGTAGGACTACAGCCGACACCACCATCATCTAAACTGCCAACACAAGACCACCAAACCGAGAAATATCACACAAGAGATTCCCACATCGAACTTTCAGAATGTGGAACACACTGCCCGCCACATCAAGACACACCAAGAACACCTACAGTTTCAGACAGAAAATAAAAACTCATCTACTTCCAAAGCCACAGTCTTTGTTAGATACTGTGTTAATCCATAATCTGTAAAATTCATTTCATAATCAGAATAGTCTGTACTCTGTAATTCATAATGAGTGCAATCGGAATTAAGCCATAATCAGTGTCACTGATATGAGCGGTGTGTAAACGGAGATGTAGTAGTCGGACGACATGGGTATGTCTGAGAACGCAAATAAATATATTATGTCGATTCTGGTTGACATAGGCAGATTCAGGGGAAGGGGCACTTGCCCCCTCCGATCGGGTCTTGGCGCCTCCGGAAAGGTTGGTGGTGCCCCTGAAAGGTCGCTTCCCACCCGCTCCCCTTGGGATGCTAATATCGGCGTCCCGATTATAGGTTTAGCGCCCTTGATAAGTTGTGTCGTCCAAAACGGGCGCCCATTGGTCCGAATGGCGCCCCCTGACCGGGTGCCCCCACCCCCGATTGGAAATCTCGGATCTGTCCATGTCTCCTGGGAGTGCAGTTTGGTGGGTCACCAGGTCAATTCAGGGAGAAGGTGGGATGACCTGTTTCAGATTCCCTGATTGCACCCCTCTACTCTATGCCCGGCTGGTCGGATGCTGCATCATCCTTTCCTCTGTGTCTTCTACTACCCTGAATGCTCCATGCTCCATGCTGTTCCTTCTACTATCCTGAATGTGTCCTCCTTGTTCCATGAGCGGCCTTATCCCTTTGCTACTCTGCTTTGCTATTCATTTAGCTCAATTCTCCGAAATAAATCTTAGATTGACATTGATTTTGATATTGGCGTTGATATTGGCATTGATTGTCAAACAGCCTTAGCAAGAGACGTGATTAGAAAGTAAAAAATAAACAAAACTATGCAGCGAAGAAGCGAAAAAACGAAAAATAGGAACACTACGAAAAAACATAATTAAAGGTGAAAAAGAGGAAAACCCTAAAATGAGCATTTTAGCTTGACCTTTAGTTTTCACGGTCAAAATGTGATCCAGATCAGTCCACTGATCAGAATATGCTGAGGAGGCATCAAGCCCACCAAGTGTTATTTCACCAGCACTTTAGCACAGACTGCGCTATTGTGTTGGGGAAATAACACTTGATTGACTTAATTGGTAGTCCGATCCAGATCACATTTTGACCTTGGGACCTGAATGTCAGTCGAATTATTCTTAAAATATCATTTTGCTGTCAAATATGTTGGACGGACAACTCAAGGTACATCGTTGTTGCCCCAATTTATGTGATGAACTTCTATAAGGTGAAGAGATATCAACTTTAATTTCCCTAGGTGCCTACAATAGTTGTGTTTATTGCTCAGCATGGTGGTGAGTTACAGGTCGTTTTCCTCCCTTTTATTGAAATATCTATGTTCTCGTCATTTTGCATGGCTAAAGTTAAGTTGGTAATAGGAATAGTAGATAAACTAGTTGAATACTAGTTTAAAATAACACTAGTAGATAAAGCAAGTCATATGTTTTTCTTCAGTATCAAAGTCCTGTTTAGCATGTATATTTTAAACAAGTCCAAGCAAGAAAGATTTGTCCGTGCAGCACGCACGGGAGGGCCTGTGCAAAACTTCCAAGTTCACCTCGTACCATGTGATGACCCAGGGAAGAGGGGTTCGACAGAGGTGGTTTCCCCTTTTTCTATGCAAATGGTCAGTTGTGGGACAAATTAAATATTGATCAAATGGCTTCTTGACATGCCCTATCACATGCCATGTCAGTTTAGATCCCACGATCCCACTGTGAAGGTGCCAAATTCCCTTTTGCAGGCTGTCTGGCATTAGCGCCTTTAAGCTATTTAGTCTGCTACCTGCTACTTTTTGGTTATGGAAACCGCTACTTCTG
Organism: Lepas anatifera; assembly: GCA_034440635.1. Lineage (NCBI taxonomy): Eukaryota > Metazoa > Arthropoda > Thecostraca > Lepadidae > Lepas > Lepas anatifera. Next base: position 202,474 of record JAOTON010000175.1, read on the forward strand.
TGCCATTTGGAGAGTTTCTAAGTAGCGGAGTAGCGGGCTTAAGTAACGGATCGCCCGCCACTAGTAAATACCGGCAAGCAAAACCACCTGGTCGTTGTGTATTCCACAAAATAAAAATTGGTTCTCATCCATGTTTTTTGTTTCAGGTGATTGTAGCTGCACAGTGCCTTTTTGGCAAAGTTCGTCATGGGAATTCTCGAAAAGATTGCTGAGATTGAGCGGGAAATTGGTCGGACACAGAAAAATAAAGGTAAGTAGCTTTGCCTGAAGTAAAATAGGCTCTTGCTAAATTTCTTAATTTCTCAAAGCGCAGGCTTTCACATAACATTATTCATGTTACACAAAATGTGTGATTATGGTATTGATAAAGCCTCATTATATTTTATTTTTCAACTGCTAATCATTTTGCTTTCTTACCTTTTTTACTGCTTGATATTTGGAAAATGAACCAAATGGCGTGGTTGAGATGGGAAGATGGTCGGAGTGCACGATGATCTACCTGTATTTACAGATTGGAGGGAGGCAAAACTAAGAGTATGTTATTATTACTTTTATTGAACTTTACAGGGAAAATGTAGAATTATCCCTCATGCCGCAACATCTCCTTTGGAAGGGAACGCATGGACTCAGTTCTTTGCCGCCAAAATGCAGTGATACCTTTCCTATCTCTCTCAGCCACCGAGTACCACTTGGGTTTGCTGAAAGCCAAACTAGCCAAGTATCGGACTCAGCTTCTGGAGCCTCAGGGCAAGAAGGGTGAGAAGGGGGGAAGGCTTCGACGTACTGAAATCGGGAGATGCGCGGGTGGCGCTGATAGGATTTCCTCCGTCGGAAAGGTGAGAAACAGACTGGGTCGAAACTCATACTGCTGAACTTAGGCTCTAACCGGGAACCTATGTATACGTCGTTGACCTGTATTGTTGATAATATGCGTTTTAAAAGTCAGAAGCCGGTGACGAACGAAGTAGAAACGGCTTCTATTCTGAGTTTTCGGTCTCGTCGTCGTTGTTTTTCCTAGCATTATTATATGCGGAGCTACCATATGCTAATAACGTTGAAACAAATTTCAGGCAAGGTCCAAGAGGACGGCCAGCATTCATCGCCCTTGGCGTAAAAATCATCTTCCATTGACTCATCTAAGCACTTTCGGATCGCCCACTGAATTTGGTTTGTTACTTTGTGTTTTGCCACGTGCACCGAACCCACTGGCGTCATGTTCAGGTCACTCTAAACAATTGCTGAAACAATTGAAATATTATTGGTTCGTTAAAAAGAAACTGGAAGAGCCTCAAATTTTTCACAGGGAGTCAGCGCTTGCGTGTGTTCATGAGGCTGACCCTCGACGAAACGATGTTGGTACGCTCCAGAACCCCAGAGATGATGATGATGATCGCCGGAGAGCGGTAACCCATCACCCTAACCCGCCTCCGTCTCCAGTCGACGCTGCTGAGCACGCTGACCAAGACCCAGTCAGAGGCGGCCGGCTACGAGTTCACCACATTGACCTGCATCCCCGGCGTCATCGAATACAATGGCGCCAACATCCAGCTCCTCGATCTGCCCGGAATCATCGAGGGCGCCGCCCAGGGCAAGGGCAGAGGACGACAGGTAGAGGGGCCTGCGGGGCACGGTTGCGTAGTCAAGGGGCAGGAGTATGGTATTTGTATATGCATTTTGTAAAAGTCTGTCTTCATCCCTTTACATCACAAAAACTGGTCGCTGAAATGGTCCATTTAATCCTCTGAGCTGAAATGTAAACCTAGGAAAACTTTGTAGGAGGTTTCTGGAAAATAATATTTTTAGCTTTCTAAATGCGCCCTACGACTCACGGCGGATCACTCTGTGGAATACCGCCTTGCCACGGTCTGCTCCCCCTGTGACGCCGTGTGTCTGCCTCGTGCCCAAGTGATGGAATACCGCCTTGCCACGGTCTGCTCCCCCTGTGATGCCGTGTGACTGCCTCGTGCCCAGGTGATAGCGGTGGCGCGGACGGCCGACCTGGTCATCATCATGTTGGACGCCACGAAGTCGGAGGTGCAGCGGGAGCTGCTGGAGAAGGAGCTGGAGGCGGTCGGTATCCGACTGAACAAGCCCAAACCCGGCATCTACTTCAAGGTAACGGCACAACGGCGTGTGTTCACAAAGGGTGCTTATTAGCGAGCCACGGTTCTGGATGTGCGAGGCGGGCTGGTACTGGCTTTAGGGTATATGGCACCCCTGGTGCAATTCTAGTTTGGAGTGGTTTCAGGGGTATTTTTTATTGAAAATAATGAAAGCCGCCTTACTTCTGCTTAAAAATGGCTAAAGAGTCCAATATTTGGCAGTGTTTGATTTGCCTGTGCTGTAGGTAGAAAATCGCCACATCGATGTCACGTCCTGGCCTGGTACTGCTCATTTTGACTATGACCCTCTTCATTTGCACCACACAATAATACGAATATTAATGAAGTCTGTGTAGTTAAAAGAAGATATGATTAAAACCAAAAAGACACTTATCGATATCTGTCATTTTTTCTGAATATATCAAGCCATATTTCACGATCAGACTTAAAGCAAGTTATACACATTTGTAATCTCCAGTGCCAAAGTCGCGTTTAACAATAGGTTTTAAACAGGCCCGGGCGGAAATATTTGTCCGCGCGTCGGGGCTTGATCATTGCTTTACTTTGCCATGGCTACTTATCGTCAACTTACACCATCTGAAAACCCGAGGAGGGTGGGATTGATAGTGGATGGATTTTCTACCTATTTCTCCGTGAACGGCAAGTTCTAGGACAAATCAGGTATCGACCAAATGGACGTTTGGCGTGCTCTATCACACGACTATCTCCGTTGAAATCCCGTTATGAGGGTGCCACGTTCCCTTCAAAGACGCGTGTTGTTCGGCATCAGCGTGCTCTGAATTACTTATGCGATGATCCTTGGCCAGGATGGTGCGACACCGTTCAAAGTGGGTACGCACCGCAATCAATGTGTAGCGTGCACCCAATGTAACTATTTACTTTACTGATGTCAAGAACCCTTTTAACTGATCTTCGTGTGATTGGAAGCCTGGGACTGATCCTTCATTCACACGAGACATTCTGTACAAGTTCTGCTTATCAACATCGTAGTTTTGTTCATCGATTTGCCCTGGATACATGAGCAGTCTCAGTGCGCACTATTTCCGTACCGACCGTAGAAACGGACTAATGAACTCATGAAACCGGGTGTCTGGCGTGGTGATCCCACCCTGTCTCAGTCGTCTTGGGGAAGAAAGACTCTGGGGTGAGTTCGTTAGCAAGGAAACGAATGGACACTCGATCAAAACAAGGAGGGGCTACCCAAACCCGGCCGGACGTAAACGAGGAGTGAGCGCGCGACGGAACTGCGATGGATCGGCCGGGCACAGACAAGGCGGGAGAGGGCAGAGGAAAGTGCGCTTGATGTCATTGATACGTTTTGACTCATGTAGTCGGTTTTTATAGAACGGACTTGGTGGATAGTACGGTTTGTTCGCTAAACTGACCACTCTTGTATTCGGGGAAAAAAACTGAAAACTGTTGTAAACTTATGTATATGACTGATGCATAAAACTGAAAACTGATGTATATGATGGGACCGGGTTGCGAACTTCAACCTCGTAAATCAAACATCCTTTCTAAAGTGGGCATTATTTGCTTACATTTTAATATATACATGTACATTAATTAAAGCGTAGTTTTAATTTGTTTCTGTTTTGTTTTCAGCAAAAGAAGGCTGGTGGCATCCATTTCAATGCCACATGCGCCCTTACCAAGGTCGACGAGAAGCTAGTTCAAGTTATCTGCCACGAGTACAAGATATTCAATTGCGAGGTAAGTATCTGAACGCTGAGAAGGTAATTTTTCTCAACCCGTGCCGAGTTTTTATGTTTATTAAGAGTTTGTGAGTTGTGACACTGCAAAATTCAACCCATTTCTTTCCAGTCAACGCAATAGAGTTTGTGTTAAAATGTATCATTCCAAGGGCTCGGTGCACCCCCCTGTCCCGTCCCTAACTCCCTATGGCACTGCTTATAATGTCAGCTGCTTGTTCGCTAAAACTAGAGGACGGGAGATTTTGCGTACATTTTAGAGTACAGGAAATGGAAGATTGTTCTGTTGATATGGTCGGCGTATTTCTTTCCTCCGCTCATTAGAAGCCTCTCCGCCATCCATCTTTGATTTGTTGTTATTCCAATGCTATATACGGAAGAAAATCCGTATGGAGCTATTGAATAGTAGTGAATTTCTTATTCCCTAAACATGGAGGTTTTGGGACAAATGTCTCGTAATGAATGGACTAAAATTTAAGTTCCAGACCCACTGATACCCCATCGTTGCAATATTATTTGATTTCACACTTGGACAGGTGAATAACGATCCCGCTACTGTGCCTTTTTGGTAAGCACCTGACTTCAAACCCTCATAACGGGAAATCGCGCGCCGTACTACAAAAAGCTCCCAATTCCGTAGTGAGTGTGCGTCTCGGTTTGAGGTCAGCTTCTCCAGATGGCGCTGCCGATGACTTTTGGTGACTGGGACAGTCGCCCAGGGTGAAACCACTGACCGCCGTCGCTGCCGGTCACAGGTGATATTCCGTGAGGACTGCAGCGCAGATCAGCTGATAGACACAATCTCCGACAATCGGGTACACCTGCCGTGTCTCTACGTCTACAACAAGATCGACCAGGTCAGCATCGAGGAGGTGGACAGGCTGGCGCGACAGCCCAACTCGGTGGTGGTCAGGTGAGTAGAGAGACGGGGCTGGTGGTGGTCAGGTGAGTGGAGGGACGGGGGCTGGTGGTGGATCGGATGCTATTCCTGGCTTCTTGTGAAGCGATTTTTATCCACGGGGAGGCTGGCAGATGTATTGGTTGATGTGGAATAGTTTTACCAGTGTGCCTTTTGGTGGATTTGTTTGTTGTTGCCAGGGGCTGGCTGATTTTTTTAAAATCTGCTTGCTCTCTGAATGTATATATTTACTGGTAATTTTGAGACTGGAGTCAGGAATACTGGGTTGACCTTGTGGCCATTGGCCCGATGGTAAGCTTAAGTTCACTTTAAACTATGCTTTCTGGAAAGATTTTCACTACGATGCTGATCCAACAGCCGCTTGCCCGTGCGTGCAGCAACAGTGGAATTAACGCCGTGTCAGTGGGCGTCCTTGTTTGTGGTTTCATGGGCCTGATCGGCATTTAAAGTGATCCGTCGGTTTGATCTCTCGCCCGCGGCCCTGATGTGAGGGCTTTGCTTCTTCTTAACACAGGGGCTTGGGAAGACCGGAGCAGCATATGCGCCGCAGAATGCGGTGCCGCTGTCCTGTAAGGGTGCTGGAGAGTGGGAACTTTCGTTTCGTACATAGTGTGACTGCGCTACTGCTTACCCAAAGTTTTCCCGAGTAAAGGAATCGCAGAAATAAAAAAGTGTTTGTCCATTTTTGCCCGGTGGGATATATACTTAGTTTCCCAAAAATAAAATCCTTCGTTAACGTTTTTTGTGATATTTGGTGATATCGAATAATGAATGGTATTGCTATATTCCTCCTGTTCTAAAAGTCGACGAAGGCTCCGCGGATGAAGATTACACCTCAATGGCTTATCCACCACAACCACACTACGATCGCATAGCGCACTGCACCTCCCCCATATTACACGTCCTCCAGTCTCTGCACCTGGCTCACCGGTCGTCCTGCGGTAGTCGAGAAGGTCACCTCATCGTCATCAGTAGACAGTATGGCGTACTCCGCCCCCGCATCAGCCCGCACCAGGTCCTGCCCATCCCCAGTCCCGGCCACCAGCACATCGGCGGACCTGGTCTTCTGCCCCACGCCCCGAAACGCCGCCACCGCCCTCAGCTTGCCGCGAAGCATCTTGTCTACACGCTTTGAGACGCTGTTCTGTCGGCGTTTCCGCTCTGCGGGGTCGTAGCTCGCCAGAAGTGGACAGACGCTCCTCGCCGTTAGAAAACAGCAGCCCAGTGCGGCCAGGAAACACAGCGAGAGGAGCAGAGTAATTCCGGCCATGCCGAAGGAGTCTGGTTTGTCGGGAACAGTCTGTTCCACAGGTTTGGTTCCTGCGTCGTCGTCCTCATCTACGACCCCGTCCGCGTTGTCAGCCTCGTCCTGCGCCTCTGTCGCCGTCTCGGACGCGACCTCACCCAGACTGGCGGCGATCAGCCGCGCTCCCCGCTCGTCCTGCCATCTGACGAGATCAGCCGCAAGCTTGCTTTGTCCCAGCTCCTGCAAGGTGCCGTGGAGGGCGGGAATGCCGCCGTCTTCGCTGCGGCTCCACTGGCGGAGGAGTTTGAAGCAGGGCCGGTCGCTGCGTGGGCTGGAGTCGTCTGTCAGCCGCTGTAGCAACTCTATGCACCTGTTGCGGCTGATGTTGTCCGCTACCAACTGAAGCGCGTCGTCCGGTACCAGGGCCGACATTGGTGGCGTCATGCTGAGTGTAATGAGGACGCTGATGGTGGAGGACCGCGACCAGCAGGACGTCATGGTGGATGGTCGTGGAACTTCTAGCTGTTGGAGGATGCTGTTGGCGGGCAGAGATGGGAGGATCAAAACTGGTGGTAAAGCTTCGGTGTTCTTTGTCATCAAAATGTTTTTGCTGCACAGCTTAGTCCTGCTTTTATAGTTTTCGAGTGGATTTCAAAGCTCAAGACTGTCCTGAACCGCGCAGTGCTTTCTTTTTGTACGTTTGGCTGTTTCACTTCTTTCGATTCTTGTTACTCTAATTGGTGTTTAGTTCTGCGGAATTAAATGGCCCAGACAGATATCCAATTATCAGCTTGATGTGCGGAAATAATTTACACGTGACTTAATGAGCTTGTGGGCTTCACTGAATTCATTTGATCTCGATATTTATTTTGGAATATGAGGAACTAGCAGAAAACACACATTATCGCAACATATTGTGGAGAGAGTCCGGTTTTACCGTTTGATTAACGCAGTGAGGGTACTTCTCGAAGCACGACATCACTGTTCAAACTTCAGCCGATAAACTGTGTTCCCGACATTGTTTTGTATCTGGGATGAGTGGTTTATGCACTTTCTTTCCCTTTTCAACATCTTAAGAGACTCCTAAGATGTTTTCTCAGAGTGAAACAGACTGAACACGGTTCGCGTTTTACGGAGGGCACGTTTAACTTTTTTGCGAAGAGATAAAATCGAATGTAAAGAAATGCGACGAGGGTCGGATGTAATGGAATAATTAGAGGAATAGATTAGAGGAGCGCATTGCTGTAGAAAGCTTTTGTAGCGGAGCGATAATACTGAGGACTGTGGGAAGTATGATATTCTAATGGGTGGTATGAGAACGAATGGTAACGTTTCAGAAGCCTTATACCGTATGCATTCCGTTGCCATTTGTTCTCCTTGATCTTTTGTGCCCCAAATATACCTCACTACGAGATTTATAATTCGACAGGCCAGGATACTTCAACGCGAGTCGGGAGCTTTGAAGTCGAGATTTCCCACCAACCAAGCCAGGTTTTGATGATTCGATAAATAGTTACCTTGCGAGAGTGCGCCCGATTGGGGATATATGGTTACTAGCATATAATGAACATATCGATAGAGGAATTGGGCCTCGGGTCTCGTGCAAGAACATTATGAGGGTCTAGAATTGCAGTGGCTGCCCGTCAGCTGTTCACCGATTGGCAACGACGTCGTGCATTTTAATTTTTTCCTGGAAAATGATGAGACAGTGCGAAATCAGTTTAACGACACCTCGCACGGGCGTTATGTGCCCCTCGTTTTGAGAAGGACGCTGGGGGGTCAATAAAGCACCTCGTTAATAGAAAACTTAACGTGCCGCATTCTACATATGCTGGTGCTCTCCGGTTTAGACAAAATATGAGCAGTCGCGAATATTATTCGAGCTTCGGGCTCTCATCCAACGATTAATGTCAAAAACCAATTATTAGGAGATGAGGCCCCTCCAACCAGCGCGTAGCAACCTGTTTCATGTTTCATCTACTTGAAGTGTCTCTCGGCACGCGCTCGCTGTATTTGAGTGCGTAACAGACGTCATAGGGCTTTAGTGTCAACGCAAATTTCCAATATACGCTGACAAGTCCCCTCGATCCAACCCTAGAAATTGATTATACACTTTTTGGCACTAAACGGTCACTCGATGAAGTGTGCCGTGCCTCTTCTTCAGCAATAAGAGTTGGACAATCAAACGTGTTCGACCTGGTCGAAGGTGCCACGGCCCGATAGTGAGCGTGGGTTTCAGATGGGGCCGCCTGGAGAATGTGGGCTTTTTGGTACATTTTATGGGTTCTTGGTACAATTTCTTTCTCATGAACCACCCTAAAATCGACTTTTATGCGTACACATACTGCAAGTTAGGTCCTACCTGTTATGCTTTGTTCTGACTTTTCAGTCATAGAGCTATAAATAGTCTTGATTTTTCCCTCGTTTTGATTGGTTTAACGCTTCAGTTTCAGCTGACAATTGCCGAGATGAACGAATCAGTAATTTAGCATCGTGTTTATTCCGCTGTGAATCAGTTTTTTTAACATTGCCTCCGTTCGCTCGTTTGCGACACCGTTACCTATCCCCGGCAGCTGCAACATGAAGCTGAACTTGGACTACCTGCTGTTCAGTCTGTGGGACATGCTGGCGCTGATCCGGATCTATACCAAGAAGCCGGGCCGGCACCCTGAGTTCGACGACGCCATCATCATGCGGCGCGGCAGCTCTGTGGAGCACGTCTGCCACAGCATCCATCGCACCATCGTCGCCGTCTTCAAGTACGCCCTCGTCTGGGTGAGTCCGCGCGTGCGATGATTGTCTTTCAGCTCTGCATCTTTGAAGGACAGATACTTTAACTGCCAACGCACCGGAGAGGAACACAAGAGAGTTGATTGAAAGCGCAAGTCTTCAAGTGATGGAGCCTGTGAGGGCATGGCGCTCCCGTTGCTGAGATGGAGACAGACTAACGCTCGTAATAACTAGCGCTTTGACGTCGCATGGGAGAATGAGGCCGATATCCTTCCCTATATTTATTTCTATGTTTACGGTGGTCCATTATCTCAAGGTAGGTTTTGTGCCTCGGTTTGACAGGAAAAATGTACATTGAGATGTCCCATGAATGAGTGAAAAATGTCAATGTTAGTATAATACTCAGGAGACTTCTCCAGCATTGATGATGACCTTTTTCTTCTTTCTGCTAATTGAATTTTGGGTCCGAACGAAGTTCATCTCTTTGGGTTCCTTGAACTGGTTTTTTGTGTGTGTGTAAAAAGTGACTATTAGAGAGAAATTTGGAAATACTTATTGGAGCACAAAAGTGCTCAGAATTGGCGAGTGTCGGAGTGAGTAGGAAATCAAGTCTGAAACGCTGCTGAGTGAGTAAAAAATCACTCTTCCGAGTGTGGATTTCCACTCAAAACATTGGGTTTTCGGACGCCTCGGTCATAAGTGACGCCGCCGCTAAAAAACGAGGGGCCAGTCGATTTCAACCTGATGCTGACAAGAAACTTCCCGTCTACAACCAAAAGACATCCCGTTTGGATCCAGTGTTGTCTTTTGGACATGTTTCTAACAAACATTTCCTTGCCCCCCCATTCCCACGCCGATGGCCGTGGTGGTCTCTGTGCAGACTGCGTCACGATGATTACGGACGGCTGAATACGAACGCTGTAAAGACAACCGCAGAACAGGATTTTGTTGGTAGTTTTTCTATACGGTATATATGCGCATGCGCGTTCATTTTCTTCTGTTTTGTCGAATTCTCTAATATGACATAAGAGTCCCTCGTTAAATGCGAGAATAAGAGAAAAGTCGTTAAACCGTTAAATAAGAGATCTCTCAAAATGCGAGGCGGCCGTTAGTTGCGCGTCGACCTCCTGTGGTGGCTCCTCCAGGTTAGTCACTAATCTTACCCCCATTCACCCCAGGGCCGGAGTACCAAGTTCAGCCCCCAGCGCGTGGGACTGGCACACGTCGTGGAGGATGAGGATGTCATTCAAGTGGTCAAGAAATAATGTCGGGTGGTCACTGCACGAATGTCATTCAGGTGGTCAAGAAATAATGTCGGGTGGTCACTGCTGCTGTGCGGGGATGGGCTATGACGTCACCTAGCGCGGTCAAGACATAATGTCAGGTGGTCACTGCACGAATGTCATTCAGGTGGTCAAGAAATAATGTCGGGTGGTCACTGCTGCTGTGCGGGGATGGGCTATGACGTCACCTCACGCGGTCAAGAAATAATGTCGGGTGGTCACTGCTGCTGTGCGGGAGCTTTCTATGACGTAACGTGATGACGTCATACCTGTGCTCGTCTGTTTACGCCCGCCGCGGCTGTGATCGGGCCTAACGGCGAATAGGATCACGTGCAAGTGGACTCCAAATGAATTTTTATCGGTGTTGTTATGATGCTGGAGTATGGTAGGCTTGAACCAATATACTTGGTATGGTTTTGCTGAGAGCTAGTGTTTTAGTGCCGAGAAACATGGATAGCGCTCAATTACATTTTAACAGAAACCTCGCATGACATGCGAAGCAAGGACAACAATAACAAGCATTAGCAGGGAAACTACCTACCGAGTAGGTACCTATTAGTGTTGCTTGTGGTTGATTGCCATGCTGCGGAATTATATTTAAAACCTGCCCTGATACCCTGTCACAGATCTATCCAATAAGAAACAGATGGAGTTAAGTGGTGGGACCGATACAGTCTAGATACAGATTTCTGTGATTATTCCCACAGATTTGCGTGGCCCCCTGGTTCAGGATTTGGTCTGATACCTCGCTGGCTTCAGTTAGTTTATTCTGTGCCCCTATCTGACTCTGCTAATCTTGGGCTGGGGTGGAATTTGTCTACCTTTAGGTAGAATCCCGTAGTCTATGTTCTCCTTCCATATCCGTGCTGCGCCGGGCTGACCTTACTTTCGCAAGCAGCGATACCCTCAGAAACTAACAGAAAATACATGTTGCAGGAAATAACAACTATTTTGTGGGCAACAGCTTACACTTTCAACGGACCCCAAGCTAGATAAAGTGAATTCATCAAATGACAAAAAGACGTGAAAGCCGAGCAAAAAGTTAATGACAGTAATCTGACAACTGCGCAGCACTCTTGTCGGGCATTGCTGAGCACTGCCTGCGGAGAAGGATGATCAGAGTATTTTATTACCGGTAATACAGATACACTTTCACGTCAGCGCGCCGTGCCGGGCTGGCGCAAATGAGGAACTGCCACTCGCCTGGCAGCCCCCGCCAGCGCCAGATATTCAATTAACGCACTCTCCGCAAAAGAAGCAGCACGTGGGCAGAAACCGTTCTTTATTGATGACGAACAAAAGGCACTTGCATAACACACGCAATGAGCATGCCTTATCTCAAATCAAGCGGGAAGCATATGTCATAAAACTATAGAAGGTGAATCTCTCGCGTAAGAAACAGACGTCTGATAAAGCATTTGATCATCGCGAATCACTTCCAGCCGGCTCGCGTCACAGCAGAGCTCTAATAACGATAAAAAACTGCTTAAACATAGATAACACAGGCGCTTTCTCGCCGGATGAAAGTAAAGCTGGCGTTTGCAAAGGTTTCCCGCCCGCGTGATTGGCTTCTATATTGGTCCCTCTGATGCCAGAATGCCTTCAGAAGATCTTCAGGCCCGCCATGCCCGACTGGAGCGACTGAAACAAACGAAATCGAGAGCTGAAACAGTAGCAGCGGCCGCAGGAGACGGCCGTGCATTTGACTTGTACATACACGCAGAGGTAAAGCTCTGCTCTCCGTCAGACGAGTTTTCAAAATCTCTTAGTGAAAGGTGCGACTGCTATTAACCGCTCGAGCTCGTGTTATTTTAGTAACTTAAGACCATACAGATTAACTATTACCCAAAACTATTTCCAAATACTGAAACATGTTGAGCATTTTATCGTGCATTTAAAAACACATCATTAACGATACTATTTAATGACTAAGATCAAAGTCAAGAGAAAGTCCTACCGAGCTTTCATATCACATTCGTTTATTGCAGGCTTGATATTCTCCTGTTACACCATTGCTGAGGTTCGCTAGTTTCGCTATCTACCTCCATTAATTGACATTACACGGGGCATCACGCTGAAACCAACGCATAATGCTACACGATGCAGGCAGACGCGCGGCTAATTATGTTCCCATGGCAACTTCCTCCTCGTAGCTATATAGAAGAGCATCCTCATAAGCAACGTTGCTTCGGAAACATTCGCTTGAGAGAGTCAGATGGCCATGAAAAGCTAATTCCGACATGCATAATCTACCATTTCTTTCTGAAGCCGAGATTTGCGTGGTAGGCTTTATGCAAAAAGTAGAACTAGGCGAAATGACGCTGTGAAATCCGCCAGACACACTGAAACTGGCATTACAACCTAATTATCTTCAGGTACCAGAGCGATTGGCGGACAACTAGCCTGAGCCCTCCACCAGCAATCTCCACCGGCCCGTCAGAAGACATGGGGGGGGGCGAATATCCACCCGAACATAACAGCAATGAATTCATACCCGGCGCATGAACCCCTAGCCAGCCCATCTGCCATTCGGCATGCGTCTATGGCGAGGTTACCCGGCGTTACGACTGTCCGTACAGCCCAGACGAGAGAACGCGGCATGAGTAAACGGGGGCGACGAATGCATGTAATTTCCACGTCAGCTAGCGGGGCAACAGTTACCAGGTGTTGCCATGGTTACCTGTACATCGTACATGAGCAACGTCACAACTGACCTAGAACAAATCTCGGAATAAGACCATACAAATCAGATTTTGATAGAATTTCGTCTAGGGGGTTTCTCTAGGGCGTAGAATTATACAGTGCCGGTTCTTGCCCTTACAGAGGTGTGGTGCAACCTCAACGAGGTTTTTGGGTGTGGTCCAACCACACATGCAGTGGTGTGTGCGCTGCTCGGCAGAGCTTTTGGGAAATTCATCGTGCATCTTTTGATATAAAATAACGTTAAGTTTACGTCCCATCGGCGAGCTATGGGGTAACCTTTGCATAAATTTACGGTTTTTTCAGCTATGAGCCATGTTCCACTGACCGAAGCCACAGTGAAAGGCACGCTATGACCTCAATTGGCCTTCTGCAACCTTTCGGAACTTCTGGTGTCCACTACTAACCTGCATGATATTTTGTCACATGAATGTGGGCCTTGCCAATTCAACTCCTTATGTTAAAGGCAATGTGGCATTTTGGTGCAATTTTAGCCTGGAGTAGTTAACGGCTATTTGTGTGGAAAATGATGAATTTGGCTGAATTTGGCTATATTTCTGTTAAAAAATGGCGAATCAGCCCAACATTTCGAATTATACAATTGTCTTTTGCAAGGTGTCACATGCATTTAAAGTCCCCAGTACCAAAGTCGGGTTTAGCACTTAGTTTAAAAATTACCGGCAAGAAAAATGTATCGGCGCAGCGGTACATTCACATAACGCAGTACATTCACTGCGCATTTCATCACCTTCACAAGGTCGCCTCATACCACGGGACCGCACATAGGCCCTAAACGCCTCCGTCCGTGGCCAATATTACGAAAATGCAACTTTTTCTAAATCATTTCCTGAGCACATATACTGATAGAGAATTTTCACCAAACAGTGGTATGGCAATACCAATGTTTTGTGAGCCCTTTGCAATGGGTTTTGGTATAAAATAATGCAAAAATAGTTTTGATAACTATTTTATAGACCATTCTCTCAGCATACTGCATATCTCAAAAACTGTTCGATTTACAAATACAAAGAGAGGGATTTAAAACTTGGCCAGCACCGGCCCAGCATAAGACTACCATCAAACGATTCCCCAAGATGTGCTCTACAAGGGTAAGTCAAAATATCTTGCGTCCACTTGCAGCCCCGCGTTCCAGATGACATATAATAACTGAGGTTGTGGCTCCAACCAGGCCGCTGCGGTGCTAACGCAACGCCGTGGGTTACCGAATAGAGGCATGGACCGGCCAAGAATGAGCAATATGAGTGAACTATCAGAGAACGATGCTATAAGAAATGCCGAGAAGTGCTAAAATTAGTTTATACAATTTCAAAGCACTATAACCGCCCAAATTTGTGTATTGACTGCTGTGTTGACTGTTATCCAAATACCCGGAGGGACTGCCGACAACGAACCTTTTATTGCATGAGAAATGTTCCTGCTAGGTATGTCAATATCAGGATTGGGATCCCGCTATTTTCAAAAAGCCCCAATAACGGGATTAAGCCTCTCGTGATCCTGCGATTCAGACATTTATTATAACACCTTCAAGCAATGCCGGGACAGCAAAAAACGATACCTAAGAATCCTGTTTTGCTGCATATCACACGTTAAACCACATATGGTGAATACCAGTCATACCTTTTCCTCCAAATGAACGGTCGCCGTAACCATCGGAGTCCCGAGGTGTCCTAGGGATTCAATCGGGAATCGAATTTCCTCGCCGTTCCCACTGTCACGAGCTGACGCAAGATGACGCTCGGGCTGCTCAGGTGACCTACGTCCCATATTTGGCGATACCGCGATATCATATGTAGCGGAGGGTGGGCGGGGGGGGAGGCGGAGAGAAACGTACTGACCTTCACGGACTGATATTTTGATATGCCTTGTTGAGGAAACACAAGGTAGGTATATATTCTACCCCTTTCTTCTACTCTGCGTGTTAACACGCGCACTGGAGGGGCCTCGGATACTCTCCCAACTACTTTTTTTCCGGGATGACCGGAGAACCGCTCGTAGCCAAAACACGGGAATCGGTCGCATTTGAGAAAATTTAACAGCGCGTTGAATAGTGAAATAATTTTGAAAATTTGTCGAAAATTGTTTGATTTATACGCTTCTAAAGTCAGACCTACATTTTGAAATCGCCGCCACCGCGCAGTCGAACCGGTTTGCTTGCATTGGAGACTAAGTGGTGACGTCACAGTGTCATATAGACGGGATGATATGTCAAGGTCACCCTCACGTGAAGGTCGAGGTCAAAGTTCAAAGTCATACCAGCAATTTCAAGGTCATTGACCCCGGTGCTTTACGTGTCCTAGTCTGACGTATATTATGCTATGACGTCATAGTAAAGGTAACCCAGTTGTAAGTTCAAGGTCAAAGGTCAAGGTTAAAGATCATGGGTAAAGGTCAATCCTCCTTTCCAGCACAAGGTTTGCCATAGTGCTACTTTAAGTGTGCATAATAGGGAATATACCATGTTTTGACGTCATAGGTCGATGACCTTGAATGACCTAGACCTCAAAAATGAAGGAAAGATTCTTTGCGACACAACCTCTATGACCGTGGTCCGGCTTTAGCTTACTCCCGGCTTTTTCCACGCATTATCAGGGCATTTCCCAACAGGTCCCAAATATGGCCAAAATTTGACCTTTATGACCTCGTTTGACCTTGACAATATAGACCTAGGTGAATGAAAATTAGTTATGATGTGGATCACCATAGCCCCCACCCACCCCCAATCGGAATTTCTTAAGCCTCTAAGTTTCCGATATCTCAGGGGGCTTACCCGCCCCCCATCCTGTGCGCGTTAATGTCGGACCCCTCTCCAGTGTGGTTGTTAATAATCACTCGAATACCAGTTATAATAGAAAATTCCCATGCAGAAAACGAGTTACAATTATACCAAAAAGCTAGCTTAGAAAGAAAAACCAAGCTCAAATACACATTTATGATGCCTCCCGTTTTGTTGTTCGTGGTGACGCTTATGAATTTATGGCACACCAAGATTGCTGTATCGTTGTTCATGGATTACATGTTTATTGTTTGCAGTGTTTCAAACTACAATTCGGTCACAATTCATGGCGCAACGACAACATCTGAAAAATATTTTACGGACACGTTGGGCTGGATTAAGTTGCCCCAATTGCCCCTCTTTTCACTGTCCTGATTACGCCTATGTAAAATAAAACCTATATGTCGAATGCAAGTTTTATGCGCTGTTCAATTATCTGTCAAATGAGCTCCTTTGTCCAAAAATCGGGGGGAATTTGCGGTATTGCGAAGAAGTTTTCCACGAAATGTAATATTGGCCACGGACGGAGGCATTTAGGGCCTATGTGGACCGCCACGGCAGGACGAGGTCGATAGACGGCGGATTTTTCCCATTTTTTTCTCAGCGTACGTTAAATTTTGGGACAAATGAAACATCGAATCAAAGTGGTTTCTCGACATGCTCTATCCCATGGCTATCTCAGTTCAAATCCCAGTATCAATGTGCCACATTCCCTTTAATCAACTAGATGTAGCATAATTATTTGGGAACATCATTCAGCATCCCGTGTGCTAACAGGTTTTTTCCAAGCCAACCAGTACCTAACGATCAGCGATGATTCAATATTTAGCCAATTCCAGTGGCAAACCCCTAAAACAATGACACTATCGATGGGTTTACAGTAAGATAACTCCAGTATCAATTACCAGAACAGGCGACGAAGACAGACAAAGACTCGAGCACACTGATCATCCAAGTTTTGGGGGCGCAGTGCCCAACATAATTCCGGGGCGTGGTAGACTATAATCAGAGTTAAGCAAAAATTACTAAGCTATCCATCCGAAAGTTCGCCAGCGTAATTGCTACCCCATTTGCTTTGGTAACTTCCTCATATTCATGTTCTTTTTCATGGGGAGGAGGTGGCAGAACATTCTACCAAGTTCATGGTGTGGGAAGATCCTTACATGACTCAAGTTCATGGTGTGGAAGGATGCTTACGCTAAATCGTGCCATTGAATTGCAACACCAAAGGGAGTGTCACACCTTGGTGCAATTCCAGACTGGCGTGGCTTTGTGGGCATGTATTATCGGAAATAATCAACTCAGCCTTCTTTCCGCTGACAAATGGCTAAAAAGTCCCAAATTTCGTGTTATTTAATTTTCCTTTGTCGGAGGCAAAAAGCATCCATATCCACGTACCGCGATGATGAAATGAAGGATGGCATGACTTGGTCGATCTGTCGCTGAACTGCCCAAACAGAGGAGCGCGGCAGCAGTTCCTGAGCGTTGCCATGGTTACCTGTACGTCCCAGATGACCAGCTGGCCGCCGGCGCGGTGGTGTTGCCATGGTTACCTGTACGTCCCAGATGACCAGCTGGCCGTCGGCGCGGTGGTGTTGCCATGGTTACCTGTACGTCCCAGATGACCAGCTGGCCGTCGGCGCCGCTGGTGCTGAGTTTGCGGCCGCCGGCGCGGTGGTGTTGCCATGGTTACCTATACTTCCCAGATGACCAGCTGGCCGTCGGCGCGGTGGTGTTGCCATGGTTACCTGTAAGTCCCAGATGACCAGTTGGCCGTCGGCGCCGCTGGTGCTGAGTTTGCGGCCGCCGGCGCGGTAGTGTTGCCATGGTTACCTATACTTCCCAGATGACCAGCTGGCCGTCGGCGCGGTGGTGTTGCCATGGTTACCTGTAAGTCCCAGATGACCAGTTGGCCGTCGGCGCCGCTGGTGCTGAGTTTGCGGCCGCCGGCGCGG
Organism: Lepas anatifera; assembly: GCA_034440635.1. Lineage (NCBI taxonomy): Eukaryota > Metazoa > Arthropoda > Thecostraca > Lepadidae > Lepas > Lepas anatifera. The sequence goes on from JAOTON010000175.1 coordinate 219,936, forward strand.
TAGTGTTGCCATGGTTACCTATACTTCCCAGATGACCAGCTGGCCGTCGGCGCGGTGGTGTTGCCATGGTTACCTGTACGTCCCAGATGACCAGTTGGCCGTCGGCGCCGCTGGTGTTGAGTTTGCGGCCGCCGGCGCGGTGGTGTTGCCATGGTTACCTATACTTCCCGGATGACCAGCTGGCCGCCGGCGCGGTGGTGTTGTCATGGTTACCTGTACGTCCCAGATGACCAGCTGGCCGTCGGCGCCGCTGGTGCTGAGTTTGCGGCCGCCGGCGCGGTCTCCCTCCATCAGGCGCGCCACGCTGACGCTGTTCTGGTGGACGGTGGGCAGAGCCGTGTCGTCCGCCTCCGAGCGCGACTGCTTGTCCAGCGACTGGAACTTCCGCATCGCACTGCAGACGGGGACAGGAGGTTACGGCGGGGTCGAGAGGTGCAGCGTCCCAATATCCAGGGTTTCGGGTGGAGGGCCACGCCCAGGCGAGTTCGGTTCTTCGCTCACTCACCATGGCCGAGAGATTCAGCTTCCATTCACTTATCACGACTGAGAGCTGCTTACTCCCCCCTGCCCTGTATGGCACGGAGATATTTTGTCACATAAGCGATATCAAGTCAAGGTGAAATATATATGAAGGCTCCAGTCTCGTTCCAAACTTTATCAGAAATTCAAATGAGACATTTGTGTCACACAGAGATCTCAGATTCAGAAATTTTATCTACGGTCTGCATCGATAAATTTGGATTTTCCGCTCCTCCACTGGACATTTTGGCGTTAATTTTCCGGACCTAATTAAATGATCCTGGGTGCAGCAGCAATGAGCCCAATTGCATTACTGTTGCGCCTCTTGCTACGGACACCAGGATGTGCCCAGGTCATTGATGGTGGACATACTGGCGGTAGACCCCAGTATAACATCCGTATTACACGGCAGGCTGATTGGTGGGATTTACCAAACACATCATTGGCCTTAGGTGCCCAATACCCAGGTGCCGTGATTTTCCCAGATAAAACTTGTCACAGAATAAGGCCCAATAACTCGGCACACTTTCTTATGCGCGTTGGTCAGTTTGCGCTGCGCACTTCATTAGCATCCTAGTTTTTCCACACAAAAAAAAACAGCGCGAGCCGCAGTCTGCACGAAAAATATTCTTATATGAAGTGCCATAAAGCAAACCGAGAGGCGATGTATAAAAAACCAAATGACAATATATGAATGATTCCCCGACCTAATACCCAACACGGCACTCCCAGAACAACAGTCAATGGGAATTACTGGGCGGCGGCGTCTTTCAATCAACGCCCAATACATGTAGAAGGGAATGCCATCCATTCGCCTCCGCTGCCTTCCGGTCTGATTCCAGACAGACTCTACAGCGCACTGCTCCGTAATCAAACGCAAGGGCCATCTTTCAATCACTGCCATCGTTGGAGCATGAAGCTTTCACAATAGAAGCAGCATCCAAAGGCCTTTAATGTTACCAGCTAGATTCACATCCCGCTGGTTCCAAACGAAGCCGTATCAATGCCAGCGCTTCACGTAGGACAAAATGCCGCCGCCCCCAGCTGGAAACCAACGGTCTAAATCAATTAACTCTGTGCCAACAACAGATTGAAAACTAATCTTGAACAGCTTGATCAGAAGATCAATTCGAGTGTGGAAAACATTCTCCATCATTTGCAGGCAGCTCAGATGACATATTTTGAAGTCGAGAACAGGCTAGTTCGAAGAAATTCTGTACCTATTGAGTAGCAGTTGATCATCTGTCACTTAAATCCCTCGATCCTTGAAAACGCCAAAATTGTTTGAACCTAACTTTGCAACCGTTCTAGAAATCCGTCAGCAGTCCACACAACTCCCTCACTAACCTGACTCCGCCGCCCTCCTTCTTCTGGCTCTGGTCAAGCTTGGCAGCCATGCGCAGCGCGCCGGCCTCCAGCACGTACAGCAGGGGGGCAGCAGTTGTATCCGGCGGCCACCAGGGCGGCCGGCCCAACCCAGCTGACGCTGCGGAACGGAAGCTGGTCCGTCCGCAAGGTGATCACGCTGGCGGCGGAAAGGACCGGTTATAGAACCACGCTGGCGGCGGAAAGTGGTGGTTATGGAACCAGGCTGGCGGCGGAAATGACAGGTTATAGAACCAGGCTGGCGCCGGAAAGGGTTATAGAACCACGCTGGCGGCGGAAATGGGTGGTTATAGAACCACGCTGGCGGCGGAAATGGGTGAGTATAGAACCATGCTGGCGACGGAAAAGGCCAGTTACAGAACCACGCTGGCGGAGGAAAGGGTCGATTATAGAACCACGCTGTGGGCGGAAAGGACCGGTTAAAGAACCACGCTGGCGGCGGAAAGGAACGGTTATAGAACAACGCTAGTGGCGGAAAGGGGTGGTTATAGAACCAAGCTGGCGGCGGAAAGGGGTGGTTATAGAACCACGCTGGCGGTGGAAATGGGTGGGTATAGAACCACGCTGGCTGCGGAAAAAGGCCGATTATAGAACCACGCTGTGGGCGGAAAGGACCGGTTATAGAACCACGCTGGCGGCGGAAAGGAACGGTTAAAGAACTACGCTGGTGGCGGAAAGGGGTGGTAATTGGGTGGCGGAAAGGGTTTGTAAATGATATGTTCTGAACATGAAATATATGTCAGAGCCGCATGACGAAATCCATGGAGCGAAGCGCATTGAGATTTCTCAAGCGGCTCTATTCTGGCCGCTCAGACGGGTCTCGTCGTGGTCTGTTGTTGTTGTTGGCGTCTGTCAGTCCTGAGAATTGATGTCAGAGCTCTGGAATTTTGTAGGGTGATAGCCCTTCTGCTCCAGACACCCAAACTGAAGCCCCGAGTTGAAATCCAAAATAGTTTTTGAGAAATTTTGGCTCAAACTTTTTCTGTTTTATATTTTTCTAATTTTTACTTCTTAAGTTACGAACTTGAAATTTATGTCCTTTTCAATGGATAACAAGGGCCAGCTAGGGGGAAAAAATTGAGCTGATCCAACAATATTTATTGCGCGAAAACGCGGCATTTCTCACGCGCGCAAAAAACCTGCTAAAAGTTGATGGCCGACTTGTGCGCTCGAAATGTCAGAAGGCAGGCCTCAGTTAGCTGAAAGGCAGTTACCTAGGGGTAGCTAGGCAAATTTTGTAGTGCTTAGGCATAGTTTTGAGTGCAAAACGTAAAATTTTGACCTACTTTTTACAGTTCTTCCGGAAGACTGAATTTTGGTTCATTTCATTTCAACGTTAATATCTCACAATCTAATTGACCGATTTGAGTTTCCATTTCAAATAATGAAAGAACATTGCTTCCGCCTGATAATATTTGGAGATGGAAATTGTGAATGTGAAATTCTTTGTTTTATAGGCATAAATAGAAATTGAGTCAAAAAACTTTTTATTTGCATCTTCCTGGCTCCAAGCTCATGTCACTCACAAACTCAGAACTGACATGGCTGAATAGGAAAGTTACTTGCGGTCATTTCGCTCACTTATACTACCCACCTATCTCTAATGGCTTTCGAGTAATTAGTCCAAAATGTATTACAAGATGCTAAATTTCTCGGACCACCTTTGCTTCTCACCATGGTTTCAAGTCCTTAAAATGGATGGAAGTGGAAGAAATTTGGCATGAAGCTAGCTTAAGATCCTAGCTCGACGATACAAGTAATTTCAGCCCAAAAGAATGCTTGGTTCGTCTTCTAGAAGCACCTTTATATCGTGCCTTTTCGGGACAAGCACAGCACCCGGCGCCAGCGGCCCGGCATATTCGGCGGAGTTGTACCAGCCAGTGACCTCCTGACGGGTCACAGCTGTTCAGCTAGTGGGAGGGTGAGTGGTGTGGCACGGTGGTCTAGTGGTTAGAGGCCCTGGCTCTTGATCAGGTAGGTCCGGTTCGAATCCGGGGGTGACCACGTACTCTTTATTGGTTATTTCAAAGAAAAGAATGATAAAACTGACTTGCAGGCGTATGAAGAGATACATTTAGAACGAAATATGGTTTGCTTTCGGCACATTGTCATGCGGCTCTCCTGCGCCGGTGGGGCGTTAGCCCAGGCCGCAGGCCGAGGTTGTTGTTGTTGTTGTTGTTGTTGTTGTTGGTTATAGAACCAGGCTGGCGGCGGAAATGGGTGGTTATAGAACCAGGCTGCCGGCGGAAAGGGTCGGTTAAAGAACCAGGCTGGCGGCGGAAAGGAGCGATTATAGAACCACGCTGGCGGTGGAAAGAGGTGGTTATAGAACCACGCAGTCCGCAGAAAGGGCTGGTTATTGAACCACGCTGGCAGCGCAAAGGGACGGTTATAGAACCACGCTGACGGCGGAAAGGGGTGGTTATAGAACCACGCTGGCGGTGGAAAGGAACGGTTATAGAACCACGCTGGCGGCGGAAAGGGGTGGTTACAGAACCACGCGGTCAGCAGAGAGCGATTAAATAGCCACGCTGTGGGCAGGCGAGTATGTTTATAGAGCGAGATAGGAAACGGTTTCAGAGACGCTCGATTTTACATTTAGCCTGTTTGATAACTATTCTTGGCATATAAATATTCGAACAGGTAAATATTAATACATATTTGAACCATCGTAACTATGACATGGAAGCCAAAGTAATATCCTTTTCCGTTTGCATGAAAATTTATCTTGAGCAATACAAATTACTATTTAAAATGTAAGCACTTCACGAGCCTGAAGATCTCTCGATGCAAGGCCCGGAATGGGTTACCACTGACGCGGTAATACAAACGCTGTGGAGGTCCTGACCCCCGCCCCTCCCCACCCCATCTCCTCCTGGGAAACATCACGACCATTTTCCCAAAAACCCTCGAACCTTGGCGTTTCGCAGCCGGAGAGGCCAGGACGGGCCGTGAGGCACCGGCTCTGACCTGTTGCTGTCGGCGGCGTCCATCACGCTGATGGAGGAGTCGTGGGCGCACCAGGCCAGCTGCTGCCCAGACGCCGAGAACTGGACATCGTGCACCCAGCCCCCGCCGCCGGCAGACGCCGCGCTGGTCTGTGGGGAGAGGGAGGAGCGTACAGATGATAACCAGAGAAAGAGAGAAAGAGAGAAAGAGAGAAAGAGAGAAAGAGAGAAAGAGAGAAAGAGAGAAAGAGAGAAAGAGAGAAAGAAAGAGAGAAAGAAAGAGAGAAAGAAAGAGAGAAAGAAAGAGAGAAAGAAAGAGAGAAAGAAAGAGGGAAAGAAAGAGAGAAAAAGAAAGAGAGAGAAAGAGAGAGAGAGAGAGAGAGAGAGAGAGAGAGAGAGAGAGAGAGAGAGAGAGAGAGAGAGAGAGAGAGAGAGAGAGAGAGAGAGAGAGAGAGAGAGAGAGAGAGAGAGAGAGAGAGAGAGAGAGAGAGAGAGAGAGAGAGAGAGAGAGAGAGAGAGAGAGAGAGAGAGAGAGAGAGAGAGAGAGAGAGAGAGAGAGAGAGAGAGAGAGAGAGAGAGAGAGAGAGAGAGAGAGAGAGAGAGAGAGAGAGAGAGAGAGAGAGAGAGAGAGAGAGAGAGAGAGAGAGAGAGAGAGAGAGAGAGAGAGAGAGAGAGAGAGAGAGAGAGAGAGAGAGAGAGAGAGAGAGAGAGAGATAGGTATATAGAGGTCCACATGCACGAAAAGAACCGGTAGACACACATTGAAACAGAGAGCCGACTGACCTCGGTCATGAGCTGTCCCAGCGGCATTTTGGCGCCCCAGCAGGTGGCCGTGGGCTTGCTTTCGATGTCCTTGATGTAGGCCGAGAACACGCGCACCTGGGGACGTACACCACAGGTCAGGGCACCACCAGCGATACCGCAGCTACACCTCTCCGCAGCGGAGGACACAGCACCCGCCCGGCACCGGCTCCAGGCCTGACGACGCACCAACTGCTGCGGCAACTTACTCTCACCCTGCTGCAAGGGTATTCTGGCGGTCAGGAAGGCTTTATTCCGTATTGCCGCGGGGACCTGAACCCGGGACAGCGGCGTGGTAGTACAACGTCCTACCACTGCGCCACGGTATCCTCACCGGCTTTATTTCATACTCTTTCATTTATTTAGTCTGCGTCATATTTGGGTCTCTACTAAAGCGACGCAGGTATACTTGCCCTTAATTAGGGAGAAATATCTTATGATATAAAGACCCAGGCAGATGAACAGAACGCCACGGTCTAATGATAGCACGATGAGCCAGGGCATATTTTTGCACTACCCTGCCGCATAATGGTCCTGAAGCCAAAGTTTCAGAATAGCGTACGCATCTGTTCACTTTGTGCTCGCACCATAAGCAACCATCTTAGGCAAAACGCTTCATTTCATTCGACCACTCTCTCTTACAAAAACACAGACATTGCAATTATTTCAAGTCAGTGCTACTCATGTGGCAGCAAAAGGAAAAACTGACAATCAGAACAAAACTCCTAAGCATACCATTAGATTGCAAGGCACAAGCACAAACACAAGCCATCTTATGCATCTAACGACATATCCAATCTACTGCCAATTAGACGTGTAATGGTCGGTCTCCAGATAATGCACATCCGGGAATAGCCTGCGAGGTGGAGACAGCTCGTTAATGCACCAGTTATCAATCATGGCCGGCGTCTCCGTGTTTGATAGACAAATTGTCCCTTATCCTGCTGCGAGCACGGGCAAAAAGTGATTATAATGATGGTTATTCCCCATGAATTACGCAGAAGCGACCAAAAACAAGGAGGTACGCTTTACAGGAGCGAGCAAGAATAAGTCGTGATTGCCCATCAATACACTTTCCGTTCTCCAACATATCATAATTTCTTGTTCTTTGAAATCAGGGACCAGTAGTGGACGCATAAAGCGAATCGCGCATACGCACACGACTTCTATGTCACTTTTACGTGAAAAGGGCATTTAAGATATGTACTTCAAGGTGTCAGTAGTTTCATCATAATTTGTTTGATCACCAACGCCGAAGACTCGAGTTTACTTTTCATACCAAAGATCAGCGACCCAAAATAAAGTTTCCCAATGTTCATGGTTGGCGACATCCTTAACGCATTCGGTTAGGACACCACAATAGATATGCTGTGTTTTTAATTTAAATTCATTAACTTTTCGTCATCATATGCAAGAATTAGGCATGGCCCTGTCCCACAAATTGTTAAGCACGCCAAAGCGGCGGGATTGTCAAGTTCAGTTAGCTTAGGTGGGTTTGGAATCTCGGAAGCCAGGACGCAAACATGAGCAACATAAGATGTTCCAATTCTGAAGACAAGGAGTTCCTAAAAGAAAACAACGTTTCCGAAGCTAGGGTATTCGGTATCCTGTAAAGGAGACCCCAGATCAAAGTACACGGAATTAATGACAGAACACTACATGCTGGAGATCCAAGCATACTTCTCCCAAACTAAATTCACGGGAAGGCCCACAGCAAACTGAAGATATTTTTTCCTTCAAGTACCATAAAGTATCTTCGTCATTCGAGCAAGCAAGGATATAACGAAACAGTAGTAATCGATGACATTACCAGATCGAATGTAACATTCCCCGGTCTATATCGTGGGGGAAGAAGACTGGTGAACATTTCCGGATTCAGAATAAAGTGCAGGCGCGTCCACCAGAGAGAAATGGACCCACAGACACGACTCCCCCACTCTTCAAGGTTTAACCACCAGTCACAAGTGCAGTGGAAGGTAAATTACGAACTGTACATGTTTGCCATCCTCAGAATCATTTCACGACCGGACAGCAACAAAAAAAACAATGAGCGGTTATTTTCGGGATAACAACGACTTTGCTGTCAAATGAGGGAGGTTTCATTCAGCATCGGTGATCGCAAACACTCACCATGGTGATCATGTCAAACAGAAGATGCTAATATCTATCCTCGCGCGTCCATGGATATGCCTGGATGTGACATAATAAGCAGCTACCTTGTAGTCTGTCTGGCACTATTAGTACACCCAGCAGGAGTGCAGAGTATGTTTGGCAGTCGCTGACAGCGATAATAGAGCAGAGTTTTACTTGTCCCAGTTACTGGGATATCTGGCTGAATGATTCGTATATAAAATCCGGTAAAAAGTCGGGTAATGGGACAGCACACTGATTAACAATACCGCAGATTACACCACGCTCCCAGCAGTCCAATCACAACCAAGAGAACTAGATCGAGGATTCCTCGCCGCAAAAACACTTAATGGATGTTAGTTTTTCTTGAAAAAAAAAGAACAGACTGACAATGTGATCACGTTCTCCTTCAGTAAAGCCTTCATTCCCACATCAAAAGCGTCTATAGATACCTTTCGAGTGACACCAACGATGAATAAAATATCGCCATGTAATATAAAGTTATAAAACGGATTCCATACATTTATCATTTTCTCGAAAGATTTCTACTACGTTTCAGAAATCTTAGCAAAATCAATTACGATGCCCCAAGGGTTACTGAAAAATTTCAACTTTAGAACCGGAAAAGTAAATTCAAGCCAACGCAGTGTTTGTCTAGCGCTGACTCATCGAGAACAGAGTCAACTCTCCAAGCAATAAAGGGAATGAGGCACCTTGGTCGAATCCTGGAATTTAGTGTAATTAGGGGTACTTTTTAGCCGAAAATCGTGGAAGTGTCCATGATAATGTACAATAAGCTCAATATTTTATTTCTAAAAAGCTCCTCTACGGAAAGAAATAAATATCTGCCTGTACCACCGCCGTGGCGCAGGTGGTTAAAGCGCCTCGGTCAAGTGTGGGTGGTCCTTGGATAAAAGCTGACCTCTGGCAGCATTTTCCTCGACCACCTCCTACCCAGGAGATGGCAGTACACTGGGTAGTGCCCGCCTTGACTAGGGACTTCCGCTGACCAACCAGCGCCCTTGTTATTGGGATAACGGGCCGGATCAGCCTTTAAATAGATCCACCGGTCCAGTGGCACCGCCCGATGGCACGGCCTCGCCGCGTGTCGCCGGAGTAGTCCTCTGTTCCGCCGGGCCCGAGAAATCGGGATAGCCCCAATGCCTGGTACAGTGGGCGCGTGACATGGAGCGTGCGGACATGACTGTCCCGCAAGGGTGCCGATAAGCGTAAGCCCCGCAGCCGTGTACATGGTGAGTGTGTGTGGTGCAAATGTATAAAAATATGCCCGGGTTGGGAACACAAAAATATCAAAAAAATCTACCTGTGGATGATGTCATGATCTGGCAACCACTACCATATTCAATGGGCTTCAAGGGCTTTGACTGGCTGATACTCACCGTGACGTCGGCATATGTCGTCACACCAACAGCTGACAACTGTGGCCTGCTGCTGAGGGTACATGAGGGGTACATTTCAGGTAGGTTTTAGCCTTTCTCCACGGAAATTTTGAGTTTCATGACAAAATATGATAGATTGAGTACTTGGTTTTCCGGCATGCTTTACAACTTGGCTATCTCAGTTAAAATCACGTTATAGAGGTGCCACATTCCCTTTAAAAGAGAACGCACTGGCCACTAGGAGGATGTCCCCTGACTCTGAAAGGGTTAATGCGGCTTTTATCCGCTGTACCAAGCGCAAAACTCAACTGCCAACGACACTGTTTACTCCGCCTCCGGCGCCGATCCCCCCGTATTATGAAGGAACCTTGTTCAGATGTGTCGCTTCATATCGACAGCGCCAACTGACTTAAAATATTTTCTTTGCTCTGTGCTTAACCCTCGCACCATCAGTGGTGGGAGGGGGTATCTGAAACCCTCTCGGGTTTTCCAATGGCACCAGATGCTCCTTATCTTGACTTGACGTACGTAACACACCTTATCCTTCATTAATTGCCGATTTTTTCACTGTTTTTAAGCATTTTTTTCACTTTTCCGAAATTTTCCATTTGGTTCACTTTTCCGTTTGGTTTATATTGCCAAGTTACCAGGCCAGGCCATGTGAAGTCACCACCAAAATGTTTCAAGGGACACCTGTGAAAACAGGTTATATATAAACATATAACATTCCTCACATTATAGACCCACCAAGTAACAC